>CM069857.1:298710986-299139201 GCA_036172795.1 Pelodytes ibericus
ACTCAAGTACTAAGTTATTAAATTATGAGGATGTTACACTCTCCCCCCGGGGATTTAGTATTCTGGCAAAAGTGGTAGCAATTTAATCATGCATGGGATGATCATAAGGCCTCCCTAGACGCGACGCGACAAGGCCTCCCTAGACGCGACGCGGCCACCCTAGACGCGACGCGATAAGACCACCCTAGACGCGACGCGGCCTCCCTAGACGCGACGCGGCCTCCCTAGACGCGACGCGGCCTCCCTAGACGCGACGCGGCCTCCCTAGACGCGACGCGGCCTCCCTAGACGCGACACGGCCTCCCTAGACGCGACACGATAAGACCACCCTAGACGCGACACGATAAGACCACCCTAGACGCGACACGATAAGACCACCCTAGACGCGACACGATAAGACCACCCTAGACGCGACACGATAAGACCACCCTAGACGCGACACGATAAGACCACCCTAGACGCGACACGATAAGACCACCCTAGACGCGACACGATAAGACCACCCTAGACGCGACACGATAAGACCACCCTAGACGCGACACGATAAGACCTCCCTAGACGCGACACGATAAGACCTCCCTAGACGCGACACGATAAGACCTCCCTAGACGCGACACGATAAGACCTCCCTAGACGCGACACGATAAGACCTCCCTAGACGCCACACGATAAGACCTCCCTAGACGCCACACGATAAGACCTCCCTAGACGCCACACGATAAGACCTCCCTAGACGCGACACGATAAGACCTCCCTAGACGCGACACGATAAGACCTCCCTAGACGCCACACGATAAGACCTCCCTAGACGCCACACGATAAGACCTCCCTAGACGCCACACGATAAGACCTCCCTAGACGCCACACGATAAGACCTCCCTAGACGCGACACGATAAGACCTCCCTAGACGCGACACGATAAGACCTCCCTAGACGCGACACGATAAGACCTCCCTAGACGCGACACGATAAGACCTCCCTAGACGCGACCTCCCTAGACGCGACACGATAAGACCTCCCTAGACGCGACACGATAAGACCTCCCTAGACGCGACATGATAAGACCTCCCTAGACGCGACACGATAAGACCTCCCTAGACGCGACACGATAAGACCTCCCTAGACGCGACACGATAAGACCTCCCTAGAGGCGACACGATAAGACCTCCCTAGAGGCGACACGATAAGACCTCCCTAGAGGCGACACGATAAGACCTCCCTAGAGGCGACACGATAAGACCTCCCTAGAGGCCATATTTTGAATTTGGCAGACTACATGAGCTGAATGGTATGCCAGTAACACATTCTAGGTGTTTCTATCTGAGCCAGTTAAGCAAGATACAGGAAGCACATCTAACCGGTCACAAGCCCTGACTCTATACACAGACCAAACAAAACCTAATGACACGTACCTGACACTGATACGCCAGCACAACCCTGACTCACATTAGATCAGGTAACAGGTCAGGAACTAACCATTTCAATACTCCCTGGGATTCACCGGTACTGTACACACCCCACATCAATAAACCAGCTAGTCTGTGTAACCAGACACATCAATACTCCCTGGGATTCACCGGTACTGTACACACCTCACATCAATAAACCAGCCAGTCCGTGTAACCAGACACATCAATACTCCATGGGATTCACCGGTACTGTACACACCCCACATCAATAAACCAGCCAGTCCGTGTAACCAGACATCAATACTCCCTGGGATTCACCAGTACTGTACACACCTCACATCAATAAACCAGCCAGTCTGGGTAACCAGACACATCAATACTCCCTGGGATTCACCGGTACTGTACACACCTCACAACAAACCAGCCAGTCTGGGTAACCAGACACATCAATACTCCCTGGGATTCACCGGTACTGTACACACCTCACATCAACCAGCCAGTCCGTGTAACCAGACACATCAATACACCCTGGGATTCACCGGTACTGTACACACCCCACATCAATCAACCAGCCAGTCCGTGTAACCAGACACATCAATACTCCCTGGGATTCACCAGTACTGTACACACCCCACATCAATAAACCAGCCAGTCCGTGTAACCAGACACACCAATACTCCCTGGGATTCACCGGTACTGTACACACCCCACATCAACAAACCAGCCAGTCCGTGTAACCAGACACACCAATACTCCCTGGGATTCACCGGTACTGTACACACCCCACATCAACAAACCAGCCAGTCCGTGTAACCAGACACATCAATACTCCCTGGGATTCACCGGTACTGTACACACCCCACATCAACAAACCAGCCAGTCCGTGTAACCAGACACATCAATACTCCCTGGGATTCACCGGTACTGTACACACCCCACATCAATCAACCAGCCAGTCCGTGTAACCAGACACATCAATACTCCCTGGGATTCACCGGTACTGTACACACCCCACATCAATAAACCAGCTAGTCTGTGTAACCAGACACATCAATACTCCCTGGGATTCACCAGTACTGTACACACCTCACATCAATAAACCAGCTAGTCTGTGTAACCAGACACATCAATACTCCCTGGGATTCACCGGTACTGTACACACCTCACATCAATAAACCAGCCAGCCAGAACGGCTCGACAAATCAAAGAAGGGAGACGGCCATTGCTCCTATAATATAGTGGCCTATACATGCCCAGTATAGAATAATAATAATGACTGTATAGTAATGTGTGCTCTCTCTCCCATTATACGCAGTTACAGGATAATGTTATAAAGACGTAGAAAGCAGACATGCTTTAGTGACACATTTAGTTTTTGAGCTGAGCGAGGATGACATCACTACATGTCCTGAATGCACACGCATGTCACATGTGACTGGGAGTCACTTTTAGAACAATTGCCCCCGATCTTCTCTTTATGGAGAAACCTCATGTGGAAGACAAACCAAGAAGGGACAGGTTAAACCCTGACATGGGGCAGCTTGCACTAACCTTAACCACAGGGTCACCCAGGGGAGGACAACGGACCCCCGCACTGTGCTCTAATCTCCACTTTACAATTAAATGCCCCAGCTGATAACACAATCTAACCGTCCCGTCTGCCATCAATCTCTGTATCCATCAGCAAACCTGGCCTGTCTACCCAGCGACCAACAAATATACCCTCCGACCAACACACCCACCACCAAACATACCCAGCGACCAACAAATATACCCACCGAATATACCCTCCGACCAACACACCCAGCGACCAACAAATATACCCACCAAATATACCCTCCGACCACCAAATGTGGTACTCTGCAGAGGTGGCCAAAATAGTAAAAAATAAAAAGCTAGCATTTAGTAATTATAAAAATACTCAGAGTGAGGAAGATAGAAAGATCTATACGAGTAGGCAGAAAGAGGCAAAGCAAGCTATAAGAGTTTCCAAAGCACACACAGAAGAGACTATAGCCCAGTCAGTGAAAAAGGGGGATACATTTTTTTTTAGATACATAAATGAGAAAAGTAAAGTAAAACACGGATTAGTTAGATTAAAAACAAAAGAAGGATGCTATGTAGAAGAGGATAAAGGCTTAGCAGACTGCCTTAATGAATATTTTTGTTCAGTTTTTACAAATGAAAATGAGGGTAAGGGACCTCATTTAGGGAAAAAGACTAATGAGTCTTTTGATGCATGTAAGTTTACAGTGCCGATAGCACAGACTGCAAGCTCCGCCCCAGTAGGTGTGTGTGAGGTGTTTGGATATATGGGTATATGTAAAGTAGGTGTGTGTGAGGTGTTTGTATATATGGGTATATGTAAAGTAGGTGTGTGTGAGGTGTTTGTATATATGTGTATATGTAAAGTAGGTGTGTGTGTGAGGTGTTTGTATATATGTGTATATGTAAAGTAGGTGTGTGTGAGGTGTTTGTATATATGGGTATATGTAAAGTAGGTGTGTGTGAGGTGTTTGTATATATGTGTATATGTAAAGTAGGTGTGTGTGAGGTGTTTGTATATATGTGTATATGTAAAGTAGGTGTGTGTGAGGTGTTTGGATATATGGGTATATGTAAAGTAGGTGTGTGTGAGGTGTTTGTATATATGTGTATATGTAAAGTAGGTGTGTGTGAGGTGTTTGTATATATGTGTATATGTAAAGTAGGTGTGTGTGAGGTGTTTGTATATATGTGTATATGTAAAGTAGGTGTGTGTGAGGTGTTTGTATATATGGGTATATGTAAAGTAGGTGTGTGTGAGGTGTTTGTATATATGGGTATATGTAAAGTAGGTGTGTGTGAGGTGTTTGTATATATGGGTATATGTAAAGTAGGTGTGTGTGAGGTGTTTGTATATATGGGTATATGTAAAGTAGGTGTGTGTGAGGTGTTTGGATATATGGGTATATGTAAAGTAGGTGTGTGTGAGGTGTTTGGATATATGGGTATATGTAAAGTAGGTGTGTGTGAGGTGTTTGTATATATGTGTATATGTAAAGTAGGTGTGTGTGAGGTGTTTGTATATATGTGTATATGTAAAGTAGGTGTGTGTGAGGTGTTTGGATATATGTGTATATGTAAAGTAGGTGTGTGTGAGGTGTTTGTATATATGTGTATATGTAAAGTAGGTGTGTGTGAGGTGTTTGTATATATGGGTATATGTAAAGTAGGTGTGTGTGAGGTGTTTGGATATATGTGTATATGTAAAGTAGGTGTGTGTGAGGTGTTTGTATATATGTGTATATGTAAAGTAGGTGTGTGTGAGGTGTTTGTATATATGTGTATATGTAAAGTAGGTGTGTGAGGTGTTTGTATATATGGGTATATGTAAAGTAGGTGTGTGTGAGGTGTTTGTATATATGGGTATATGTAAAGTAGGTGTGTGTGAGGGGTTTGGATATATGTGTATATGTAAAGTAGGTGTGTGTGAGGTGTTTGTATATATGGGTATATGTAAAGTAGGTGTGTGTGAGGGGTTTGGATATATGTGTATATGTAAAGTAGGTGTGTGTGAGGTGTTTGTATATATGTGTATATGTAAAGTAGGTGTGTGTGAGGTGTTTGTATATATGTGTATATGTAAAGTAGGTGTGTGTGAGGTGTTTGTATATATGTGTATATGTAAAGTAGGTGTGTGTGAGGTGTTTGTATATATGTGTATATGTAAAGTAGGTGTGTGTGAGGTGTTTGTATATATGGGTATATGTAAAGTAGGTGTGTGTGAGGTGTTTGTATATATGGGTATATGTAAAGTAGGTGTGTGTGAGGTGTTTGGATATATGTGTATATGTAAAGTAGGTGTGTGTGAGGTGTTTGTATATATGTATATGTAAAGTAGGTGTGTGTGAGGTGTTTGTATATATGTGTATATGTAAAGTAGGTGTGTGTGCGGTGTTTGGATATATGTGTATATGTAAAGTAGGTGTGTGTGAGGTGTTTGGATATATGTGTATATGTAAAGTAGGTGTGTGTGAGGTGTTTGTATATATGTATATGTAAAGTAGGTGTGTGTGAGGTGTTTGTATATATGTGTATATGTAAAGTAGGTGTGTGTGAGGTGTTTGTATATATGTGTATATGTAAAGTAGGTGTGTGTGAGGTGTTTGTATATATGGGTATATGTAAAGTAGGTGTGTGTGAGGTGTTTGTATATATGGGTATATGTAAAGTAGGTGTGTGTGAGGTGTTTGTATATATGGGTATATGTAAAGTAGGTGTGTGTGAGGTGTTTGGATATATGTGTATATGTAAAGTAGGTGTGTGTGAGGTGTTTGTATATATGTATATGTAAAGTAGGTGTGTGTGAGGTGTTTGTATATATGTGTATATGTAAAGTAGGTGTGTGTGAGGTGTTTGGATATATGTATATGTAAAGTAGGTGTGTGTGAGGTGTTTGTATATATGTGTATATGTAAAGTAGGTGTGTTTGTATATAGGTGAAGTAGTCGTGTGTGTTTATGAATTGCGTTTATGTTTGCGTGATTGTCTGGCTCCTAAAAAAAATTTCTGGCTCCTAAAATCAAATTAAATTTGTCAAGCCCTGGGATACATCCAAAGTTATTAAAAGAACTTAGTGGTGTACTAGCAAAAGCGTTAACAGATTTATTTAACCAATCATTGTTAACGGGAGTAGTTCCAGAAGATTGGAAATTAGCTAATGTTGTGCCCATTCACAAGAAAGGTAGTAAGGAGGAGGCGGGCAACTATAGACCAGTAAGTCTTACTTCAGTAGTGGGGAAAATAATGGAAAGCATGTTAAAGTATAGGATTGTTGAACATCTAAAGTCGCTTGGATTTCAAGATCAGAGACAACATGGGTTTACTTCAGGGAGATCATGCCAAACTAATCTTATTGATTTTTTTGATTGGGTGACTAAAATAATAGATCAGGGTGGTGCAGTAGACATTGCTTACCTAGATTTCAGTAAGGCTTTTGACACTGTCGCACATAGAAGGCTTATCAATAAACTGAAATCTTTGAGTTTGGATTTCAATATTGTTGAATGGATTAGACAATGGCTGAGTGACAGGCAACAGAGGGTTGTAGTCAATGGGGTATATTCGATGCAAGGTCTTGTTACTAGTGGGGTACCTCAGGGATCTGTACTTGGACCCATTCTCTTTAATATTTTTATTAGCGATATTGCAGAAGGTCTTGTTGGTAAAGTATGTCTTTTTGCTGATGATACAAAGATTTGCAGCAGGGTTGATATTCATGGAGGGATAAGCCAAATGGCAAATGATTTAGCTCAACTAGAAAAATGGTCAGAGCAGTGGCAACTGACATTTAATGTGGACAAGTGCAAGATTATGCACCTTGGGCGTAAAAACCCAAAAGCAGAATATAGACTATTTGGTACAGTCCTAACCTCAACATCTGAGGAAAGGGATTTAGGAGTAATAATTTCAGAGGACTTGAAGGTAGGTAGGCAATGCAATAGAGCAGCAGGAAATGCTAGCAGAATGCTTGGTGGCATAGGGAGAGGTATTAGCAGAATGCTTGGTTGCATAGGGAGAGGTATTAGCAGTAGGAAGAGGGAAGTGCTCATGCCATTGTACAGAGCACTGGTGAGACCTCACTTGGAGTATTGTACAGAGCACTGGTGAGATCTCACTTGGAGTATTGTACAGAGCACTGGTGAGACCTCACTTGGAGCATTGTACAGAGTGCTGGTAAGACCTCACTTGGAGTATTGTACAGAGCGCTGGTAAGACCTCACTTGGAGTATTGTACAGAGCACTGGTGAGACCTCACTTGGAGTATTGTACAGAGCACTGGTGAGACCTCACTTGGAGTATTGTACAGAGCACTGGTGAGACCTCACTTGGAGTATTGTACAGAGCACTGGTGAGACCTCACTTGGAGTATTGTACAGAGCACTGGTGAGACCTCACTTGGAGTATTGTACAGAGCGCTGGTGAGACCTCACTTGGAGTATTGTACAGAGCGCTGGTGAGACCTCACTTGGAGTATTGTACAGAGCACTGCTGAGACCTCACTTGGAGTATTGTACAGAGCGCTGGTGAGACCTCACTTGGAGTATTGTACAGAGCACTGGTGAGACCTCACTTGGAGTATTGTACAGAGCACTGGTGAGACCTCACTTGGAGTATTGTACAGAGCACTGGTGAGACCTCACTTGGAGTATTGTACAGAGCGCTGGTGAGACCTCACTTGGAGTATTGTACGCAGTACTGGAGACCGTATCTCCAGAAGGATATTGATACTTTGGAGAGAGTTCAGAGAAGGGCTACTAAACTGGTTCATGGGTTGAAGAATAAAACTTACCAGGAAAGGTTAAAGCATCTTAACATGTATAGCTTGGAGGAAAGACGTAACAGGGGGGATATGATAGAAACATTTAAATACATAAAGGGAATCAACACAGTAAAGGAAGAGAGTATATTTATATGAAGAAAAACTACCACAACTAGAGGACATAGTCCTCTAATTAGGAATTAGAGGGGCAACGATTTAAAAGTATCAGGAAGTATTACTTTACTGAGAGGGTAGTGGATGTATGGAATAGCCTTCCAGCAGAAGTGGTAGAGGTAAACACAGTCAAGGATTTTAAGCATGCGTGGGATAGACACAAGGCTATCCTAGCTTTAAGACCGGGGGACTAATAAAAGTACTCCAAAAAAAAAAATTGCGCAGACTAGATGGACCGAATGGTTCTTATCTGTCGACACATTCTATGTTTCAAATATACCCACCGACCAACACACCAACATACCCACCACCAAATATACCCACCCACCACCAAATATACCCACCGACCACCAAATATACCCTCCGACCAACAAATATACCCTCCGACCAACAAATATACCCTCCGACCAACAAATATACCCTCCGACCAACAAATATACCCTCCGACAAACAAATATACCCTCCGACAAACAAATATACCCTCCGACAAACAAATATACCCTCCGACAAACAAATATACCCTCCGACAAACAAATATACCCTCCGACAAACACACCAACCACCAAATATACCCTCCGACCAACACACCCACCACCAAATATACCCACCGACCAACACACAGTCCTGTACAGGAGAACGGAAAATGGTTAGGAGCTCACGGTAGTGGGGGCTCCCAGGGATTTGTGAAATTCAGCATTAATGAATAGGTTACATTGAGGAAGTGGGATTTTAAAGCAAAACTAACTCATGTTTAATGGTAAGATTATATCACGTGATTTAAATAGAAATATTCTAATGAAAGAATACAAATAAAGCACCTTGTTGGGCACTCTTTGCTCTGTATAACTATCAGGGGGTGGACATGTTTAGAATCTTCGCCCCCTGATAGAGCTATACAGAGCAAAGATTCTAAACAACATGTCCGCCCCTGATAGAGCTATACAGAGCAAAGATTCTAAACAACATGTCTGCCCCTGATAGAGCTATACAGAGCAAAGATTCTAAACAACATGTCCGCCTCCTGATAGAGCTATACAGAGCAAAGATTCTACACAACATGTCTGCCCCCTGATAGAGCTACACAGAGCAAAGATTCTAAACAACATGTCCACCCCTGATAGAGCTATACAGAGCAAAGATTCTAAACAACATGTCCGCCCCCTGATAGAGCTATACAGAGCAAAGAGGGCTCAATAAGGTACTTTATTTGTAATTCTTTCATTCAAGCATTTAACTTGTCTCCATCCTAATAACTGGGGAGGTGATCAGTGCGGACTCATGGGATATAATAAAAGAGTAATGGACGCCGCATCCCAACCAGGAACAATAAGCCCCACTGCTCCTACCTGTGGCGGTGCTGGTCGTGGCCCTGACCATGGATGAGGAAGCCCCCGCTGTTCTTGTCTCCTTTATCCGAATCTATGTGAGGGATCAGCACGTCTTCCAGGCCCAAGTCAAAGCGTTTGTGCTTGGAGGAGTCGGGGAGGAAGAAGAAGGCCCCAAAACATAAGGTGATGAAGGCACTGAGGATAAGAAGCAAGATGAATTTCTCAGACAGCCTCAGGGTGGCTCGGTGGTGAGGAATGGAAGAGGTTCCTAGGTTCAGGGCAGGGATCCGGCGCCCAGAGATGGGTAGCAGCGCTGGAGTGGTCATTTTCTGAAGGAATTTGTAGCTAATCGGTTGATTCAGGCAGTGGTCAGTCCAAGTGGTCGGCAGGTATCATGTTATACCAAATGTACAATGCATTGAGGGTTCTTTCCTATCCCTAGTCTATAGTGCTAGGCAGCCACAGAAATCCAACCACGGGTCCAAGGCCACAGAAATCCAACCACGGGCCCAAGGCTGACACTAGGTTTTGACCCTCTCAATCCCAGGGACGGCTCTTCGTACACTGCGAGCTGTGCAGATTCAGCCAGAACCAAGGATCAGATCAGAGCATCACCAAGCATACTGATCAGATGATACTGCTCCAGCCTCCGACTACCTGGCAAGAAGGAAGGAATCAGTGGCTGACATAGAAGGAACAAATACAGAAGCCAGTACATCACAAAAAGGGGATGGTCACAGGAGCACGGTGGTGCCACAGGTGAGGGGGTGGCTGGGCGCGAGTGGTGCCACAGGTGAGGGGGTGGCTGGGCGTGAGTGGTCCGACAGGTGAGGGGGTGGCTGGGCGTGAGTGGTCCGACAGGTGAGGAGTCACCTTTCGGACCACTAGGGGGCCCCTTACTCACAGGAGAGGGGTGGTCTGACAGGTAACGTGAAACTCAAAGGAGTGGACTGACATGAAAGATGAGGCGAGTGTATGCTCACAGGAGTGAGGTGGGGTGCCGGGCAGGTGGTACTCACGGGAGTGAGGTGGGGTGCCAGGCAGGCAGGTGATACTCACGGGAGTGAGGTGGGGTGCCAGGCAGGCAGGTGATACTCACGGGAGTGAGGTGGGGTGCCAGGCAGGCAGGTGATACTCACGGGAGTGAGGTGGGGTGCCAGGCAGGCAGGTGATACTCACGGGAGTGAGGTGGGGTGCCAGGCAGGCAGGTGATACTCACGGGAGTGAGGTAGGGTGCCAGGCAGGCAGGTGATACTCACGGGAGTGAGGTGGGGTGCCAGGCAGGCAGGTGATACTCACGGGAGTGAGGTGGGGTGCCAGGCAGGTGATACTCACGGGAGTGAGGTGGGGTGCCAGGCAGGTGATACTCACGGGAGTGAGGTGGGGTGCCAGGCAGGTGATACTCACGGGAGTGAGGTGGGGTGCCAGGCAGGTGATACTCACGGGAGTGAGGTGGGGTGTCGGGCAGGTGGTACTCACGGGAGTGAGGTGGGGTGCCGGGCAGGTGGTACTCACGGGAGTGAGGTGGGGTGCCGGGCAGGTGGTACTCACGGGAGTGAGGTGGGGTGCCGGGCAGGTGGTACTCACGGGAGTGAGGTGGGGTGCCGGGCAGGTGGTACTCACGGGAGTGAGGTGGGGTGCCAGGCAGGTGGTACTCACGGGAGTGAGGTGGGGTGCCAGGCAGGTGGTACTCACGGGAGTGAGGTGGGGTGCCAGGCATGCAGGTGGTACTCACGGGAGTGAGGTGGGGTGCCAGGCATGCAGGTGGTACTCACGGGAGTGAGGTGGGGTGCCAGGCATGCAGGTGGTACTCACGGGAGTGAGGTGGGGTGCCAGGCATGCAGGTGGTACTCACGGGAGTGAGGTGGGGTGCCAGGCAGGTGGTACTCACGGGAGTGAGGTGGGGTGCCAGGCAGGTGGTACTCACGGGAGTGAGGTGGGGTGCCAGGCAGGTGGTACTCACGGGAGTGAGGTGGGGTGCCAGGCCGGTGGTACTCACGGGAGTGAGGTGGGGTGTCAGGCAGGTGGTACTCACGGGAGTGAGGTGGGGTGCCAGGCAGGTGGTACTCACGGGAGTGAGGTGGGGTGCCAGGCAGGTGGTACTCACGGGAGTGAGGTGGGGTGCCAGGCAGGTGGTACTCACGGGAGTGAGGTGGGGTGCCAGGCAGGTGGTACTCACGGGAGTGAGGTGGGGTGCCGGGCAGGCAGGTGATACGGGAGTGAGGTGGGGTGCCGGGCAGGCAGGTGATACTCACGGGAGTGAGGTGGGGTGCCAGGCAGGTGGTACTCACGGGAGTGAGGTGGGGTGCCAGGCAGGTGGTACTCACGGGAGTGAGGTGGGGTGATAGGCAGGTGGTACTCACGGGAGTGAGGTGGGGTGCCAGGCAGGTGGTACTCACGGGAGTGAGGTGGGGTGCCAGGCAGGTGGTACTCACGGGAGTGAGGTGGGGTGCCAGGCAGGTGATACTCACGGGAGTGAGGTGGGGTGCCAGGCAGGTGGTACTCACGGGAGTGAGGTGGGGTGCCAGGCAGGTGGTACTCACGGGAGTGAGGTGGGGTGCCAGGCAGGTGGTACTCACGGGAGTGAGGTGGGGTGCAGGGCAGGTGGTACTCACGGGAGTGAGGTGGGGTGCCAGGCAGGTGGTACTCACGGGAGTGAGGTGGGGTGCCAGGCAGGTGATACTCACGGGAGTGAGGTGGGGTGCCAGGCAGGTGGTACTCACGGGAGTGAGGTGGGGTGCCGGGGAGGTGGTACTCACGGGAGTGAGGTGGGGTGCCGGGGAGGTGGTACTCACGGGAGTGAGGTGGGGTGCCAGGCAGGCAGGTGGTACTCACGGGAGTGAGGTGGGGTGCCAGGCAGGTGGTACTCACGGGAGTGAGGTGGTGTGCCGGGCAGGCAGGTGATACTCACGGGAGTGAGGTGGGGTGCCAGGCAGGTGGTACTCACGGGAGTGAGGTGGGGTGCCAGGCAGGTGGTACTCGCGGAAGTGAGGTGGGGTGCCAGGCAGGTGGTATTCACGGGAGTGAGGTGGGGTGCCAGGCAGGTGATACTCACGGGAGTGAGGTGGGGTGCCAGGCAGGTGATACTCACGGGAGTGAGGTGGGGTGCCAGGCAGGTGGTACTCACGGGAGTGAGGTGGGGTGCCAGGCAGGTGGTACTCACGGGAGTGAGGTGGGGTGCCAGGCAGGTGGTACTCACGGGAGTGAGGTGGGGTGCCAGGCAGGTGGTACTCACGGGAGTGAGGTGGGGTGCCAGGCAGGTGGTACTCACGGGAGTGAGGTGGGGTGCCAGGCAGGTGATACTCGCGGGAGTGAGGTGGGGTGCCAGGCAGGTGGTATTCACGGGAGTGAGGTGGGGTGCCAGGCAGGTGATACTCACGGGAGTGAGGTGGGGTGCCAGGCAGGTGGTACTCACGGGAGTGAGGTGGGGTGCCAGGCAGGTGGTACTCACGGGAGTGAGGTGGGGTGCCAGGCAGGTGGTACTCACGGGAGTGAGGTGGGGTGCCAGGCAGGTGGTACTCACGGGAGTGAGGTGGGGTGCCAGGCAGGTGGTACTCACGGGAGTGAGGTGGGGTGCCAGGCAGGCAGGTGATACTCACGGGAGTGAGGTGGGGTGCCAGGCAGGCAGGTGATACTCACGGGAGTGAGGTGGGGTGCCGGGCAGGTGGTACTCACGGGAGTGAGGTGGGGTGCCAGGCAGGTGGTACTCACGGGAGTGAGGTGGGGTGCCGGGCAGGTGGTACTCACGGGAGTGAGGTGGGGTGCCGGGCAGGTGGTACTCACGGGAGTGAGGTGGGGTGCCAGGCAGGCAGGTGATACTCACGGGAGTGAGGTGGGGTGCCAGGCAGGTGATACTCACGGGAGTGAGGTGGGGTGCCGGGCAGGTGGTACTCACGGGAGTGAGGTGGGGTGCCAGGCAGGCAGGTGGTACTCACGGGAGTGAGGTGGGGTGCCGGGCAGGTGGTACTCACGGGAGTGAGGTGGGGTGCCAGGCAGGTGGTACTCACGGGAGTGAGGTGGGGTGCCAGGCAGGTGGTACTCACGGGAGTGAGGTGGGGTGCCAGGCAGGTGGTACTCACGGGAGTGAGGTGGGGTGCCAGGCAGGTGATACTCACGGGAGTGAGGTGGGGTGCCGGGCAGGTGGTACTCACGGGAGTGAGGTGGGGTGCCGGGCAGGTGGTACTCACGGGAGTGAGGTGGGGTGCCTGGCAGGTGGTACTCACGGGAGTGAGGTGGGGTGTCAGGCAGGTGGTACTCACGGGAGTGAGGTGGGGTGTCAGGCAGGTGGTACTCACGGGAGTGAGGTGGGGTGTCAGGCAGGTGATACTCACGGGAGTGAGGTGGGGTGCCGGGCAGGTGGTACTCACGGGAGTGAGGTGGGGTGCCGGGCAGGTGGTACTCACGGGAGTGAGGTGGGGTGCCTGGCAGGTGGTACTCACGGGAGTGAGGTGGGGTGTCAGGCAGGTGGTACTCACGGGAGTGAGGTGGGGTGTCAGGCAGGTGGTACTCACGGGAGTGAGGTGGGGTGTCAGGCAGGTGATACTCACGGGAGTGAGGTGGGGTGCCGGGCAGGTGGTACTCACGGGAGTGAGGTGGGGTGCCGGGCAGGTGGTACTCACGGGAGTGAGGTGGGGTGTCAGGCAGGTGATACTCACGGGAGTGAGGTGGGGTGTCAGGCAGGTGATACTCACGGGAGTGAGGTGGGGTGTCAGGCAGGTGATACTCACGGGAGTGAGGTGGGGTGCCGGGCAGGTGGTACTCACGGGAGTGAGGTGGGGTGCCTGGCAGGTGGTACTCACGGGAGTGAGGTGGGGTGTCAGGCAGGTGGTACTCACGGGAGTGAGGTGGGGTGCCAGGCAGGTGGTACTCACGGGAGTGAGGTGGGGTGTCAGGCAGGTGGTACTCACGGGAGTGAGGTGGGGTGCCAGGCCATGTCAGGCCGGTGGGAGCCCCGGGTGGTCTCTCTCTGTGGCTGGGTACAGTAGTTGGGTCCAGGGGTCCCCGGGTGTTGGGCGGGTGATATGACCCTGTAGGTTCCCTGCTCGCTCTGCTCTCCGCGGCTCCACCTCCGGCTCAGACAGTATACGTTCCCAGCGCCATCTTGACAAGGAAGGCGGGGCGAGGAGGAGCTGCCATGGAGACGCTAAGATTACGCCAGCCAATCAGTGTCTGCTACACCATCCTTGGAACTCAAAGAGAGGCTTGACCCGCAACCAACCTGGCCAAGTCACGTAAGACAGTCTCCGCAGCTTGAGAAGCCAACGCCGCCATCTTAACTGTGGGCATCATTACTCCTATAGTATAATGTATGTGAGGTAAATATACAGCCCCCTGGGTATATACTGTGTATATAATGTATGTGAGGTAAATATACAGCCCCCCCAGGGTATATGGCGTGTATATAATGTCTGTGAGGTAAACATACAGCCCCCCTGGGTATATACTGTGTATATAATGTATGTGAGGTAAATATACAGCCCCCCTGGGTATATACCGTGTATATAATGTATGTGAGGTAAATATACAGCCCCCCAGGGTATATGGCGTGTATATAATGTATGTGAGGTAAATATACAGACCCCCTGGGTATATACTGTGTATATAATGTATGTGAGGTAAATATACAGCCCCCTGGGTATATACCGTGTATATAATGTATGTGAGGTAAATATACAGCCCCCCTGGGTATATACTGTGTATATAATGTATGTGAGGTAAATATACAGCCCCCCTGGGTATATACCGTGTATATAATGTATGTGAGGTAAATATACAGCCCCCCTGGGTATATACCGTGTATATAATGTATGTGAGGTAAATATACAGCCCCCTGGGTATATACTGTGTATATAATGTATGTGAGGTAAATATACAGCCCCCTGGGTATATACTGTGTATATAATGTATGTGAGGTAAATATACAGCCCCCCTAGGTATATACTGTGTATATAATGTATGTGAGGTAAATATACAGCCCCCCTGGGTATATACCGTGTATATAATGTATGTGAGGTAAATATACAGCCCCCTGGGTATATACTGTGTATATAATGTATGTGAGGTAAATATACAGCCCCCCTAGGTATATACTGTGTATATAATGTATGTGAGGTAAATATACAGCCCCCCTGGGTATATACCGTGTATATAATGTATGTGAGGTAAATATACAGCCCCCCTGGGTATATACTGTGTATATAATGTATGTGAGGTAAATATACAGCCCCCCTAGGTATATACTGTGTATATAATGTATGTGAGGTAAATATACAGCCCCCCTGGGTATATACCGTGTATATAATGTATGTGAGGTAAATATACAGCCCCCTGGGTATATACTGTGTATATAATGTATGTGAGGTAAATATACAGCCCCCCAGGGTATATGGCGTGTATATAATGTATGTGAGGTAAATATACAGCCCCCCAGGGTATATGGCGTGTATATAATGTATGTGAGGTAAATATACAGCCCCCCTGGGTATATACCGTGTATATAATGTATGTGAGGTAAATATACAGCCCCCCTGGGTATATACTGTGTATATAATGTATGTGAGGTAAATATACAGCCCCCCTGGGTATATACCGTGTATATAATGTATGTGAGGTAAATATACAGCCCCCCAGGGTATATACAGTCTATATAATGTATGTGAGGTAAATATACAGCCCCCCTGGGTATATACCGTGTATATAATGTATGTGAGGTAAATATACAGCCCCCCTGGGTATATACAGTCTATATAATGTATGTGGGGTAAATATACAGCCCCCCTGGGTATATACAGTCTATATAATGTATGTGAGGTAAATATACAGCCCCCCTGGGTATATACAGTGTATATAATGTATGTGAGGTAAATATACAGCCCCCCTGGCTATATACAGTGTATATAATGTATGTGAGGTAAATATACAGCCCCCCTGGGTATATACAGTGTATATAATGTATGTGAGGTAAATATACAGCCCCCCAGGGTATATACAGTGTATATAATATATGTGAGGTAAATATACAGCCCCCTGGCTATATACCGTGTATATAATGTGTGTGAGGTAAATATACAGCCCCCTAGGTATATACAGTGTATATTATGTATGTGAGGTAAATATACAGCCCCCTGGGTATATACAGTGTATATAATGTATGTGAGGTAAATATACAGCCCCCTGGGTATATACCGTGTATATAATGTGTGTGAGGTAAATATACAGCCCCCTGGGTATATGGCGTGTATATAATGTATGTGAGGTAAATATACAGCCCCCTGGGTATATACAGTGTATATAATGTATGTGAGGTAAATATACAGCACCCCTGGGTATATACAGTGTATATAATGTATGTGAGGTAAATATATTGCCCCCTGGGTATATACAGTGTATATAATGTATGTGAGGTAAATATACAGCCCCCCTGGGTATATACTGTGTATATAATGTATGTGAGGTAAATATACAGCCCCCCAGGGTATATACAGTGTATATAATGTATGTGAGGTAAATATACAGCCCCCCAGGGTATATGGCGTGTATATAATGTATGTGAGGTAAATATACAGCCCCCCAGGGTATATACAGTGTATATAATGTATGTGAGGTAAATATACAGCCCCCCAGGGTATATACAGTGTATATAATGTATGTGAGGTAAATATACAGCCCCCCAGGGTATATGGCGTGTATATAATGTATGTGAGGTAAATATACAGCTCCCCTGGGTATATACCGTGTAGATAATGTATGTGAGGTAAATATACAGCCCCCCTGGCTACATACAGTGTATATAATGTATGTGAGGTAAATATACAGCCCCCCAGGGTATATGGCGTGTATATAATGTATGTGAGGTAAATATACAGCCCCCATGGGTATATACTGTGTATATAATGTATGTGAGGTAAATATACAGCCCCCCAGGGTATATGGCGTGTATATAATGTATGTGAGGTAAATATACAGCCCCCCAGGGTATATGGCGTGTATATAATGTATGTGAGGTAAATATACAGCCCCCCTGGGTATATACTGTGTATATAATGTATGTGAGGTAAATATACAGCCCCCCTGGGTATATACAGTGTATATAATGTATGTGAGGTAAATATACAGCCCCCTGGGTATATACAGTGTATATAATGTATGTGAGGTAAATATACAGCCCCCTGGTTATATACGGTCTATATAATGTATGTGAGGTAAATATATAGCCCCCCTGGGTATATACTGTGTATATAATGTATGTGAGGTAAATATACAGCCCCCTGGGTATATACCGTGTATATAATGTATGTGAGGTAAATATACAGCCCCCCTGGGTATATACCGTGTATATAATGTATGTGAGGTAAATATACAGCCCCCCTGGGTATATACAGTGTATATAATATATGTGAGGTAAATATACAGCCCCCTGGGTATATACCGTGTATATAATGTATGTGAGATAAATATACAGCCCCCCTGGGTATATACAGTGTATATAATGTATGTGAGGTAAATATACAGCCCCCCAGGCTATATGCAGTGTATATAATGTATGTGAGGTAAATATACAGCCCCCCAGGGTATATGGCGTGTATATAATGTATGTGAGGTAAATATACAGCCCCCCTGGGTATATACAGTGTATATAATGTATGTGAGGTAAATATACAGCCCCCCTAGGTATATAGAGTGTATAAAATGTATGTGAGGTAAATATACAGCCCCCTGGGTATATACTGTGTATATAATGTATGTGAGGTAAATATAAAGCTCCCCCTGGGTATATACCGTGTATATAATGTATGTGAGGTAAATATACAGCCCCCCAGGGTATATGCAGTGTATATAATGTATGTGAGGTAAATATACAGCCCCCCAGGGTATATGGCGTGTATATAATGTATGTGAGGTAAATATACAGCCCCCCTGGGTATATACAGTGTATATAATGTATGTGAGGTAAATATACAGCCCCCCTAGGTATATAGAGTGTATATAATGTATGTGAGGTAAATATACAGCCCCCTGGGTATATACTGTGTATATAATGTATGTGAGGTAAATATAAAGCTCCCCCTGGGTATATACCGTGTATATAATGTATGTGAGGTAAATATACAGCCCCCCTAGGTATATACAGTGTATATAATGTATGTGAGGTAAATATACAGCCCCCCTAGGTATATACAGTGTATATAATGTATGTGTCACGAAGTGAATTCTGACAGCCTGCCTGACTGGGGTTCTTGGAGGGGCCTGAGGGCCAAACACCTCCCTATAGATTATGGACCCTGTCTGTAATGTGTTTAAGCCTTCCATTGTTTAGTTATGTCAGCCACCCAGTCTGACTACCTTGCTTCTGGCTCCAGATTAAAGTGGCTAGATACTGCTTTACTGGTGATGTGTTTAAGTTTTCTATTGTTTAATCAAGTGTTATCTGATTGCAGTTTGGTGTATATGTGCTGTGTAAATCACAAATAAAGAGTAGTTCAATCTTGCTGTACCTGACTGCTAGATGTCCTGTCTATTTGGGTACTAAGAGCAAGGGTCCAGGAAAGACTTGCTGGGTGAATGCTGAGCTGTAATTGGGGGCTAAGGAGGTGATTTCCCACAACGGACAGAGGGTCTACTACATCGGGTAGACGGTCCGTTACAGTATGTGATGTAAATATACAGCCCCCCTAGGTATATACAGTGTATATAATGTATGTGAGGTAAATATACAGCCCCCCTAGGTATATACAGTGTATATAATGTATGTGAGGTAAATATACAGCCCCCCAGGGTATATGGCGTGTATATAATGTATGTGAGGTGAATATACAGCTCCCCTGGGTATATACTGTGTATATAATGTATGTGAGGTAAATATACAGCCCCCCTGGCTATATACAGTGTATATAATGTATGTGAGGTAAATATACAGCCCCCCAGGGTATATGGCGTGTATATAATGTATGTGAGGTAAATATACAGCCCCCCTGGGTATATACTGTGTATATAATGTATGTGAGGTAAATATACAGCCCCCCTAAGTATATAGAGTGTATATAATGTATGTGAGGTAAATATACAGCCCCCCTGGGTATATACAGTGTATATAATGTATGTGAAGTAAATATACAGCCCCCCAGGGTATATGGCGTGTATATAATGTATGTGAGGTACATATACAGCCCCCCTGGGTATATACTGTGTATATAATGTATGTGAGGTAAATATAGAGCCCCCCAGGGTATATACAGTGTATATAATGTATGTGAGGTAAATATACAGCCCCCCAGGGTATATGGCGTGTATATAATGTATGTGAGGTAAATATACAGCCCCCCTGGGTATATACTGTGTATATAATGTATGTGAGGTAAATATACAGCCCCCCTGGGTATATACAGTGTATATAATGTATGTGAGGTAAATATACAGCCCCCTGGGTATATACAGTGTATATAATGTATGTGAGGTAAATATACAGCCCCCTGGTTATATACGGTCTTTATAATGTATGTGAGGTAAATATATAGCCCCCCTGGGTATATACTGTGTATATAATGTATGTGAGGTAAATATACAGCCCCCTGGGTATATACCGTGTATATAATGTATGTGAGGTAAATATACAGCCCCCCTGGGTATATACCGTGTATATAATGTATGTGAGGTAAATATACAGCCCCCCTGGGTATATACAGTGTATATAATATATGTGAGGTAAATATACAGCCCCCTGGGTATATACCGTGTATATAATGTATGTGAGATAAATATACAGCCCCCCTGGGTATATACAGTGTATATAATGTATGTGAGGTAAATATACAGCCCCCCAGGGTATATGCAGTGTATATAATGTATGTGAGGTAAATAAACAGCCCCCCAGGGTATATGGCGTGTATATAATGTATGTGAGGTAAATATACAGCCCCCCTGGGTATATACAGTGTATATAATGTATGTGAGGTAAATATACAGCCCCCCTAGGTATATAGAGTGTATATAATGTATGTGAGGTAAATATACAGCCCCCTGGGTATATACCGTGTATATAATGTATGTGAGGTAAATATACAGCCCCCCTGGGTATATACCGTGTATATAATGTATGTGAGGTAAATATACAGCCCCCCAGGGTATATACAGTGTATATAATATATGTGAGGTAAATATACAGCCCCCTGGGTATATACCGTGTATATAATGTATGTGAGATAAATATACAGCCCCCCTGGGTATATACAGTGTATATAATGTATGTGAGGTAAATATACAGCCCCCCAGGGTATATGCAGTGTATATAATGTATGTGAGGTAAATAAACAGCCCCCCAGGGTATATGGCGTGTATATAATGTATGTGAGGTAAATATACAGCCCCCCTGGGTATATACAGTGTATATAATGTATGTGTCACGAAGTGAATTCTGACAGCCTGCCTTCCTGGGGTTCTTGGAGGGGCCTGAGGGCCAAACACCTCCCTATAGATTATGGACCCTGTCTGTAATGTGTTTAAGCCTTCCATTGTTTAGTTATGTCAGGCACCCAGTCTGACTACCTTGCTTCTGGCTCCAGATTAAAGTGGCTAGATACTGCTTTACTGGTGATGTGTTTAAGTTTTCTATTGTTTAATCAAGTGTTATCTGATTGCAGTTTGGTGTATATGTGCTGTGTAAATCACAAATAAAGAGTAGTTCAATCTTGCTGTACCTGACTGCTAGATGTCCTGTCTATTTGGGTACTAAGAGCAAGGGTCCAGGAAAGACTTGCTGGGTGAATGCTGAGCTGTAATTGGGGGCTAAGGAGGTGATTTCCCACAACGGACAGAGGGTCTACTACATCGGGTAGACGGTCCGTTACAGTATGTGATGTAAATATACAGCCCCCCTAGGTATATACAGTGTATATAATGTATGTGAGGTAAATATACAGCCCCCCTAGGTATATACAGTGTATATAATGTATGTGAGGTAAATATACAGCCCCCCAGGGTATATGGCGTGTATATAATGTATGTGAGGTAAATATACAGCCCCCCAGGGTATATGGCGTGTATATAATGTATGTGAGGTAAATATACAGCCCCCTGGGTATATACCGTGTATATAATGTATGTGAGGTAAATATACAGCCCCCCTAGGTATATACAGTGTATATAATGTATGTGAGGTACATATACAGCCCCCCTAGGTATATACAGTGTATATAATGTATGTGAGGTAAATATACAGCCCCCCTAGGTATATACAGTGTATATAATGTATGTGAGGTAAATATACAGCCCCCCAGGGTATATGGCGTGTATGTAATGTATGTGAGGTGAATATACAGCTCCCCTGGGTATATACTGTGTATATAATGTATGTGAGGTAAATATACAGCCCCCCTGGCTATATACAGTGTATATAATGTATGTAAGGTAAATATACAGCCCCCCAGGGTATATGGCGTGTATATAATGTATGTGAGGTGAATATACAGCTCCCCTGGGTATATACTGTGTATATAATGTGTGTGAGGTAAATATACAGCCCCCCTATGTATATACAGTGTATATAATGTATGTGAGGTAAATATACAGCCCCCCAGGGTATATGGCGTGTATATAATGTATGTGAGGTGAATATACAGCTCCCCTGGGTATATACTGTGTATATAATGTATGTGAGGTAAATATACAGCCCCCCTGGCTATATACATTGTATATAATGTATGTGAGGTAAATATACAGCCCCCCAGGGTATATGGCGTGTATATAATGTATGTGAGGTAAATATACAGCCCCCCTGGGTATATAGAGTGTATATAATGTATGTGAGGTAAATATACAGCCCCCCTGGGTATATACAGTGTATATAATGTATGTGAGGTAAATATACAGCCCCCCAGGGTATATGGCGTGTATATAATGTATGTGAGGTACATATACAGCCCCCCTGGGTATATACTGTGTATATAATGTATGTGAGGTAAATATACAGCCCCCCTGGGTATATACAGTGTATATAATGTATGTGAGGTAAATATACAGCCCCCCTGGGTATATACTGTGTATATAATGTATGTGAGGTAAATATACAGCCCCCCTGGGTATATACAGTGTATATAATGTATGTGAGGTAAATATACAGCCCCCCTGGGTATATGCTGTGTATATAATGTATGTGAGGTAAATATACAGCCCCCCTGGGAATATACAGTGTATATAATGTATGTGAGGTAAATATACAGCCCCCCTGGGTATATATAATGTATGTGAGGTAAATATACAGCCCCCCTGGCTATATACAGTGTATATAATGTATGTGAGGTAAATATACAGCCCCCCAGGGTATATGTCGTTCATATAATGTATGTGAGGTAAATATACAGCCCCCCTGGGTATATACTGTGTATATAATGTATGTGAGGTAAATATACAGCCCCCCTGGGTATATAGAGTGTATATAATGTATGTGAGGTAAATATACAGCCCCCCCAGGGTATATACAGTGTATATAATATATGTGAGGTAAATATACAGCCCCCCAGGGTATATGGCGTGTATATAATGTATGTGAGGAAAATATACAGCCCTCCTGGGTATATACTGTGTATATAATGTATGTGAGGTAAATATACAGCCCCCCTGGGTATATACAGTGTATATAATGTATGTGAGGTAAATATACAGCCCCCCTGGGTATATACTGTGTATATAATGTATGTGAGGTAAATATACAGCCCCCCTGGGTATATACAGTGTATTTAATGTATGTGAGGTAAATATACAGCCCCCCTGGGTATATACAGTGTATATAATGTATGTGAGGTAAATATACAGCCCCCCTGGGTATATACAGTGTATTTAATGTATGTGAGGTAAATATACAGCCCCCTAGGTATATACAGTGTATATAATGTATGTGAGGTAAATATACAACCCCCCTAGGTATATACAGTGTATATAATGTATGTGAGGTAAATATACAGCCCCCGAGGGTATATGGCGTGTATATAATGTATGTGAGGTGAATATACAGCCCCCCTGGCTATATACAGTGTAAATAATGTATGTGAGGTAAATATGCAGCCCCCCTGGCTATATGGCGTGTATATAATGTATGTGAGGTAAATATACAGCCCCCCTGGGTATATAGAGTGTATATAATGTATGTGAGGTAAATATACTGCCCCTGGGTATATACCGTGTATATAATCAATGTGAGGTAAATATACAGCCCCCCTGGGTATATACCGTGTATATAATGTATGTGAGGTAAATATACAGCCCCCTGGGTATATACCGTGTATATAATGTATGTGAGGTAAATATACAGCCCCCTGGGTATATACCGTGTATATAATGTATGTGAGGTAAATATACAGCCCCCTGGGTATATACAGTGTATATAATGTATGTGAGGTAAATATACAGCCCCCTGTGTATATACAGTGTATATAATGTATGTGAGGTAAATATACAGCCCCCTGGGTATATACAGTGTATATAATGTGTGTGAGGTAAATATACAGCCCCCCTGGGTATATACAGTGTATATAATATATGTGAGGTAAATATACAGCCCCCCTGGGTATATACAGTGTATATAATGTATGTGAGGTAAATATACAGCCCCCTGGGTATATACAGTGTATATAATGTATGTGAGGTAAATATAAAGCTCCCCCTGGGTATATACCGTGTATATAATGTATGTGAGGTAAATATACAGCCCACTGGGTATATACTGTGTATTTAATGTATGTGAGGTAAATATACAGCCCCCTGGGTATATACCGTGTGTGGCAAACCTAGCCACTTTAGGTCATATTGCAGAACATATAAAGGTTGTCTGAAATAGCTGTGTTAACCTGGTGTAAAAATGTATTCGTGTTAATGTCAAAGTTAGATATTCTTATGTTAAAACCCTCTTCTGCTGTACTGAGGGATAATCCACTTAACAGGATTATCTAGTGGTAGTGCCCCTCCCGTACAGCAGTGCATGGTGGGAGAAATGTCCTGTATTTTCAGTTTCCCATGTAGTCCACTATTGTATAGCCCCTGGAAGGGGATTAAGGAAACCCCTTGCATGGGGAATTGCAGAAATGCTGGAGCTGTGAATAAACTTCTCATTTGACTCCCAGAACTGTGTTTCGTCCGGTTACTGGGGGATTTGGGATATTGCCTTACTTTCCAGCGCTTTACTTGGATTACCTTATTTGACCAGCGGAGATATTGGGATTTAATATTGCAGCTCCGCTACACTTGGTGGCAGCAGTGGGATCCAACCTTACAGCCGAAAAGCGTTGTTTGGGTTATTGAAACTACCGAACAGGAAAGTGAATGGCAATTCGGATGCAACAAAGAACCGAACACAGAGGTGAATGGAGACAGACTACACTGCATTGAAACGGCATACGTTAAAGAAACTACTGGAAGCCAGGGGTAAGATAGCCAGCAATAAGCCAAATGCTGTGCTTATTGCTGAATTGATGGAGGGAGACAGAGCTTGCAGCGTTACACCCCCACCAGCCATGGAGGAAACCCCCTTCCAAAAGGAAATGAGGACCAAGATGGAATTTCTACCCCAGCCAGTACCCCTGGAAATACTGACAGTACTGATGGTGGATGTGCAGGATTATGTGATGGCACACGGACCGCAGGATGCCCCTCCCAGAGCAGAGTCTATTACTGCTTCAGTCGTCAGCCAGGTAAAGCCTAAGATCCCATACCATGCGTTTAAAATGTTCTGTGAAGAGAAAGACGAGATTGATGGGTATCTACAAGAATTTGAGAGGCTATGTGACTTAAATACACTGTCAGGTCGGGCAGCAGAAGCCTATCGGGCTGTACCCAGGGAGGACAGCAAAGATTATGCCCGGGTGAAACAGGCTATACTGGAAAGATACGCCATTACCCCAGAGGCATACCGGCGCAAGTTTCAAGGGTTGCACAAACCAGAGAAAGATTCCCACGCAGAGTGGGCCCACAAACTGGACCAAGCCTCCCAGGGGTGGATACAAGCCAGTGAAGCAACCACCATGGAGGAGTTACGGCAATTGCTGCTGTTAGAACAGTTTTTCAATGGCCTGTCCCCAGAGGCACAGGAATGGGTGAGAGATAGAAAACCCCTCACCCTAACAGAAGCTGCACGACTAGCCGACCAGCACTATGACGCCAGGAGGCATCATGGTAACCTCAACCGAGGGTACCCTCGACCCACCGCTCAACCTCACACAGCTACCACTTCTGCACCTACAGCGACCCCATTCCGGCCAACCCCGGGGGGGCACACTCCACCATCCAGATATAATGGCAGAGCGAATATCCAGTGCCATACGTGCAAACAATGGGGCCACATGGCGAGAGAGTGTACCCAGAACCGGAGCCGCCAAGCATGGAGCCAGGTACGGCAGAACCCAGCACCAAGAACAGCTGCCCACCACTACCAAGCGGAACCAGCAACCCAGGAGATACTTTTTAATCAGACCGAAGAGCCCCTGGGGATACTACACGATGTGATGTCGGTACAAGCCACAGACAACAGGCAACACCATCGCCAGCTAGTAACCCTGGAAGGGAAAGAGGTCCAAGGGCTCCGGGATTCGGGAGCCACTCTGACTCTGGTAGCTCCTCATTTGGTTCCAGGCTCCGCACACACCGGCGGCTCTGTAGCAGTGCGAGTAGCAGGGGGAGCGGTATACAGATTACCCACCGCCAAAGTACATTTGAATTGGGGTGTTGGGGAGGGCATGGTAGAGGTGGGCCTGATGCAGAAACTGCCAGCGGATGTCGTATTGGGGAACGACCAGGGTCGAATGACTTCCGCCTTTATTCCTCAAGCTCCACTCCAAGAGGCCCACCCAGTAACCACAAGGCAACAGGCTCGCGCCACAGCTCCAGCAACGCACTCTGAGGCTCAGGTAAGAGACAGTGACCCTCCTACGACCCGTGTTACCTGGGATACCCCGACTGAATTTGAGGCTGAGGTTAAGATAGACCCCACGTTAAAAGTATACAGGGATAGGGTGATCTCCGACCAGGCCGGATTAGAGGCAGAACGGTGTACCTGGGAAAAGGGGTAACATTTTCCGCATTTCTGAAAGGGTAGTGGGGGGATCTGTGAATGTGACTACTAGACAGCTAGTGGTCCCCCAGAAATATAGACAGGAACTTCTTCGGATCTCTCACGACATCCCCTTGTCTGGGCATCTGGGGATGACTCGCATCAAATACCGCTTGACCCACGCCTTTTTCTGGCCGGGTATATCCAAGGATGTGCGGCAATACTGCCAGACATGTGACATCACTCAGCGAGTAGGCAAGAGGGGTGACCGCCACAAGGCCAAATTATACCCACTGCCCATCATAGAAAAACCATTTAGTAGAGTGGCCGTAGATATAGTAGGGCCCTTACCAAAACCCAGTCCCTCCGGCAAGAGATATATCTTGACTGTGGCAAACCTAGCCACTTATTGCAGAACATTTAAAGGTTGTCTGAAATAGCTGTGTTAACCTGGTCTAAAAATGTATTCATGTTAATGTCAAAGTTATATATTGTTATGTTAAAACCAGGTTCTGCTGTATTGAGGGATAATCCACTTAACAGGATTATCTAGTGTGAGTGCCCCTCCCGTACAGCAGTTCATGGTGGGAGAAATGTCCTGTATTTGCACTTCCCAGGTAATCTACTATTGTATAGCCCCTGTAAGGGGATTAAGTAAACCCCTTGCATGGGTATTGCATAAATGCTGGAGCTGTGAATAAAGTAATCAGGTGACTCCCAGAACTGTGTTTCGTCCGGTTACTGGGGGATTTGGGATATTGCCTTACTTTCCAGCGCTTTATTTGGATTACCTTCTTTTACCAGCGGAGATATGGGGATTTAATATTGCAGCTCCGCTACATTTGGTGGCAGCGGCGGGATCCAACCTTACAGCCGAAAAGCGGTGTTCGGGTAATTGAAACTACCGAACAGGAAAGTGAATGGCAATTTGAATGCAACAAAGAACCGAACACAGAGGTGAATGGAGACAGACTACACTGCATTGAAACGGCAGACGTTAAAGGAACTACTGGAAGCCAGGGGTAAGATAGCCAGCAATAAGCCAAAAGCTGTGCTGATTGCTGAATTGATGGAGGGAGACAGAGCTTGCAGCGTTACACCCCCACCAGCCATGGAGGAAACCCCCTTCCAAAAGGAAATGAGGACCAGGATGGAATTTTTACCCCAGCCAGTACCCCTGGAAATACTGACAGTACTGATGGCGGATGTGCAGGAGTATGTGATGGCACACGGACCGCAGGACGCTCCTCCCAGAGCAGAGTCTATTACTGCTTCAGTCGTCAGCCAGGTAAAGCCTAAGATCCCATACCATGCGTTTAAAATGTTCTGTGAAGAGAAAGACGAGATTGATGGGTATCTACAAGACTTTGAGAGGCTATGTGACTTGCATGATTTGGAGCAGGCAGTGTGGGTACCTTTACTGGCGGGCAAACTGTCAGGTCGGGCAGCAGAAGCCTATCGGGCTGTACCCAGGGAGGACAGCAAAGATTATGCCCGGGTGAAACAGGCTTTACTGGAAAGATACGCCATTACCCCAGAGGCATACCGGCGCAAGTTTCGAGGGTTGCGCAAACCAGATAAAGATTCCCACGCAGAGTATGCCCACAAACTGGACCAAGCTTCCCAGGGGTGGATACAAGCCAGTCAAGCAACCACCATGGAGGAGTTACGGCAATTGCTGCTGTTAGAACAGTTTTTCAATGGCCTGTCCCCAGAGGCACAGGAATGGGTGAGAGATAGAAAACCCCTCACCCTAACAGAAGCTGCACGACTTGCCGACCAGCACTATGACGCCAGGAGGCATCACGGTAACCTCAACCGAGGGTACCCTCGACCCACCGCTCAACCTCACACAGCTACCCCTACTGCACCTACAGCGACCTCATTCCGGCCAACCCCCGGGGGGGCACACTCCACCATCCAGATATAATGGCAGAGCGAATATCCAGTGCCATACGTGCAAACAATGGGGCCACATGGCGAGAGAGTGTACCCAGAACCGGAGCCGCCAAGCATGGAGCCAGGCACGGCAGAACCCAGCACCACGAGCAGCCGCCCACCACTACCAAGCGGAGCCAGCAACACAGGAGATACTGTTTAATCAGACCGAAGAGCCCCTGGGGATACTACACGATGTGATGTCGGTACAAGCCACAGACAACAGGCAACACCATCGCCAGCTAGTAACCCTGGAAGGGAAAGAGGTCCAAGGGCTCCGGGATTCGGGAGCCACTCTGACTCTGGTAGCCCCTCATTTGGTTCCAGGCTCCGCACACACCGGCGGATCTGTAGCAGTGCGAGTAGCAGGGGGAGCGGTATACAGATTACCCACCGCCAAAGTACATTTGAATTGGGGTGTTGGGGAGGGCATGGTAGAGGTGGGCCTGATGCAGAAACTGCCAGCGGATGTCGTATTGGGGAACGACCTGGGTCGAATGACCTCCACCTTTATTCCTCAAGCTTCACTTCAAGAGGCCCACCCAGTAACCACAAGGCTACAGGCTCGCACCACGGCTCCAGCAGCGCACTCTGAGGCTCAGGTAAGAGACAGTGACCCTCCTACGACCCGTGTTACCTGGGATACCCCAACTGAATTTGAGGCTGAGGTTAAGATAGACCCCACGTTAAAAGTATACAGGGATAGGGTGATCTCCGACCAGGCCGGATTAGAGGGAGAACGGTATACCTGGGAAAAGGGGTTACTGTACCGCATTTCTGAAAGGGTAGTGGGGGGATCTGTGAATGTGACTACTAGACAGCTAGTGGTCCCCCAGAAATATAGACAGGAACTTCTTCGGATCGCTCACGACATCCCCTTGTCTGGGCATCTGGGGATGACTCGCACCAGATACCGCTTGACCCACACTTTTTTCTGGCCGGGTATATCCAAGGATGTGCGGCAGTACTGCCAGACATGTGACATCTGTCAGCGAGTAGGCAAGAGGGGTGACCGCCACAAGGCCAAATTATGCCCACTGCCAATCATAGAAGAACCATTTAGTAGAGTGGCCGTAGATATAGTAGGGCCCTTACCAAAACCCAGTCCCTCCGGCAAGAGATATATCTTGACCATAGTCGATTACGCCACCCGGTACCCCGAAGCAGTAGCCCTCTCTAATATCCACGCCGAGACAGTGGCCGAGGCCTTAATGAAAGTATTCTCCCGAGTGGGGTTCCCCCAGGAGATCATATCGGATAGGGGTACACAGTTCACGGCCGAGGTGACCCACCAACTATGGAGAATATGTGGCATTAAGCCTATTGTGAACTCTGCGTACCACCCGCAGTCTAATGGGTTATGTGAAAGGTTTAATGGGACGTTAAAGCAGATGCTCCGTACCTTTGGAGAGGCCCATAAGGACTGGGAGCGATTCCTACCACATCTGCTATTCGCCTACAGAGAGGTACCCCAAGAATCCACGGGCTTTTCTCCCTTTGAACTACTGTTTGGGAGAAGGGTGCGAGGACCTTTAGATTTAATTAGGGAGCACTGGGAGGGGGAAAGTAGTACAGATGGGACACCCATTGTACCATATGTGCTGGAGTTCAGGGACCGCTTGGAGGCACTAACCCAGACCGTACGGACCAACCTCCAGGCGGCCCAACAACGCCAGCGCCGATGGTATGATAGGGGAGCCAGAGACCGCAGCTTTCACGTGGGACAGAAAGTTTTGATTTTAAAACCTGTTCGCAATGACAAGCTGCAGGCCATCTGGCAAGGCCCATACCAGGTGGTGGAACAAAGATGTGACTCCACCTATGTGATTGGCCCCTGCTCAGGGACAGGGAAGAGACGCATGCTCCACGTGAATATGCTCAAACCCTACCACGAGAGGATAGAGGACGTGGCGGCGATATGCGCTTCAGCCTCTGAGGATCAGGAGAATCTTCCGCTCCCTGACTTATTAGAGCAGGAAGATCAGGCAGAGGCCTCCACAGGTGTTCAGCTGGGGGAGCGGCTAAGTCCTCAGGAGCGTGCCCAGGTACAGGAGTTAATCGCGGCTAAGGGAGCCACTTTCTCCAATTTACCAGGGTACACCCCGCTAGCTACTCACCGAGTTGAGACCCCCGGACAGCTACCTATGCGGCAGACCCCATACCGTATCCCGGAAGCGGTCAGGGAACATATGAGGAAGGAAATTGAGGAAATGTTGCAGCTAGGGGTTATTGAACATTCCGATAGCCCCTGGGCATCGCCGGTAGTGCTGGTACCCAAGAAGGACGGCACAACACGCTTTTGTGTAGACTACCGGAGGCTAAATGACAAAACAGTGTCTGATGCCTACCCGATGCCCCGGATAGACGAGCTGCTAGACAAAATGGCACGAGGCCAGTACCTTACTACAATAGATTTATGCAAAGGGTACTGGCAAATTCCACTAGCCCAGGATGCCATCCCTAAGTCGGCGTTTGTCACCCCGTTTGGCTTGTATCAGTTTCGAGTCATGCCATTCGGGATGAAAAACGCTCCGGCTACCTTTCAACGGATGGTGGATCGGCTACTGGATGGGTTCCAGGAATATGCATGTGCATACCTGGATGATATCGCCATCTATAGCCAGACTTGGTCAGACCACCTGCGACATATTGGAGCAGTCATTGACCGTATCGGAGAGGCAGGGTTGACGCTAAAGCCCAGCAAGTGTCACATAGGGATGGCAGAGGTGCAGTACCTGGGGCACCGGGTAGGGAGTGGACAGCAAAAGCCCGAACCAGCAAAAATTGAGGCAGTAGCTAAGTGGCCTACCCCCCGGACAAAAACCCAAGTGTTAGCCTTCCTGGGTACTGCAGGGTACTACCGAAAATTCGTACCCAATTATAGTGCCCTAGCCAAACCACTGACTGACTTGACCCGCAAAAACCTTCCGCGACAGGTCATCTGGGCCCCAGAGTGTGATCAGGCGTTCCAACAACTCAAGACTGCGTTAACCAATGCACCGGTACTTGCTGCTCCTAATCCAACTAAACGATTTCTTGTCCACACAGACGCTTCAATGTTTGGATTGGGAGCAGTGCTGAGCCAAGTTGGAGCAGATGGCGGAGAACATCCCGTAGCTTACTTAAGCCGAAAGTTATTACCCCGTGAAGTGAGCTACGCCGCCATTGAGAAAGAATGCCTGGCCGTGGTGTGGGCCCTCAAAAAGTTGCAGCCTTATTTATATGGACAACCTTTTTCCCTACTCACAGATCACAACCCGTTGGTGTGGCTGAACCGTGTGGCAGGGGACAATGCCAGGCTGCTGCGCTGGAGTTTGGCGCTGCAGCCTTTTGACTTTACTATTCATTACGCCCAGGAAAGCAAAACGGTAACGCCGACGGGTTATCTAGACAGACTGACCTTGAGAAGTGATCTGTGAGTACTCCTCCAGACATCCCCAAGCCGATCCGTTGGGATCAGACTGTGTATGCCGGCTTGGTTCTGGGGGAGCATTGTGGCAAACCTAGCCACTTATTGCAGAACATTTAAAGGTTGTCTGAAATAGCTGTGTTAACCTGGTCTAAAAATGTATTCATGTTAATGTCAAAGTTATATATTGTTATGTTAAAACCAGGTTCTGCTGTATTGAGGGATAATCCACTTAACAGGATTATCTAGTGTGAGTGCCCCTCCCGTACAGCAGTTCATGGTGGGAGAAATGTCCTGTATTTGCACTTCCCAGGTAATCTACTATTGTATAGCCCCTGTAAGGGGATTAAGTAAACCCCTTGCATGGGTATTGCATAAATGCTGGAGCTGTGAATAAAGTAATCAGGTGACTCCCAGAACTGTGTTTCGTCCGGTTACTGGGGGATTTGGGATATTGCCTTACTTTCCAGCGCTTTATTTGGATTACCTTCTTTTACCAGCGGAGAAATGGGGATTTAATATTGCAGCTCCGCTACATTGACCATAGTCGATTACGCCACCCGGTACCCCGAAGCCGTAGCCCTCTCTAATATCCATGCTGAGACAGTGGCCGAGGCCTTAATGAAAGTATTCTGCCGAGTGGTGTTCCCCCAGGAGATCATATCGGATAGGGGAACACAGTTCACGGCCGAGGTGACCCACCAACTATGGAGAATATGTGGCATTAAGCCTATCGTGAACTCTGCCTACCACCCGTAGTCTAATGGGTTATGTGAAAGGTTTAATGGGACGTTAAAGCAGATGCTCCGTACCTTTGGAGAGGCCCATAAGGACTGGGAGCGATTCCTACCCCATCTGCTATTCACCTACAGAGAGGTACCCCAATAGTCCATGGGTTTTTCTCCCTTTAAACTACTGTTTGGGAGAAGGGTGCGAGGACCTCCGGGCGGCCCAACAACGCCAGCGCCGATGGTATGATAGGGGAGCCAGAGACCGCAGCTTTCACGTGGGACAGAAAGTTTTGATTTTAAAACCTGTTCGCAAGGACAAGCTGCAAGCCATCTGGCAAGGCCCATACCAGGTGGTGGAACAAAGATGTGACACCACCTATGTGATTGGCCCCTGCTCAGGGACAGGGAAGAGACGCATGCTCCACGTGAATATGCTCAAACCGTACCACGAGAGGATAGAGGACGTGGCGGCGATATGCGCTTCAGCCTCTGAGAATCAGGAGAATCTTCCGCTCCCTGACTTATTAGAGCAGGTAGATCAGGCAGAGGCCTCCACAGGTGTTCAGCTGGGAGCGGCTAAGTTCTCAGGAGCGTGCCCAGGTACAGGAGTTAATCGCGGCTAAGGGAGCCACTTTCTCCAATTTACCAGGGTACACCCCACTAGTTACTCACCGAGTTGAGACCCCCGGACAGCTACCTATGCGGCAGACCCCATACCGTATCCCGGAAGCGGTCAGGGAACATATGAGGAAGGAAATTGAGGAAATGTTGCAGCTAGGGTTTATTGAACATTCTGATCGCCGGTAGTGCTGGTACCCAAGAAGGATGGCACAACACGCTTTTGTGTAGACTACCGGAGGCTAAATGACAAAACAGTGTCTGATGCCTACCCGATGCCCCGGATAGACGAGCTGCTAGACAAAATGGCACGAGGCCAGTACCTTTCTACAATAGATTTATGCAAAGGGTACTGGCAAATTCCACTAGCCGAGGATGCCATCCCCAAGTCGGCGTTTGTCACCCCGTTTGGCTTGTATCAGTTTCGCGTCATGCCATTCGGGATGAAAAACGCTCCAGCTACCTTTCAACGGATGGTGGATCGGCTACTGGATGGGTTCCAGGAGTATGCATGTGCATACCTGGATGATATCGCCATCTATAGCCAGACCTGGTCAGACCACCTGCGACATATTGGAGCAGTCATTGACCGTATCGGAGAGGCAGGGTTAACGCTAAAGCCCAGCAAGTGTCACATAGGGATGGCAGAGGTGCAGTACCTGGGGCACCATGTAGGGAGTGGACAGCAAAAGCCCGAACCAGCAAAAAATGAAGCAGTAGCTAAGTGGCCTACCCCACGGACAAAAACCCAAGTGCTAGCCTTCCTGGGTACTGCAGGCTACTACCGAAAATTCGTACCCAATTATAGTCCCCTGGCCAAACCACTGACTGACTTGACCCGCAAAAACCTTCCTCGACAGGTCATCTGGGCCCCAGAGTGTGATCAGGCGTTCCAACAACTCAAGACTGCGTTAACCAATTCACCTGTACTTGCTGCTCCTGATCCAACTAAACGATTCCTTGTCCACACAGACGCTTCAATGTTTGGATTGGGAGCAGTGCTGAGCCAAGTTGGAGCAGATGGCGGAGAACATCCTGTAGCTTACTTAAGCCGAAAGTTATTACCGCGTGAAGTGAGCTACGCCGCCATTGAGAAAATGCCTGGCCGTGGTGTGGGCCCTCAAAAAGTTGCAGCCTTATTTATATGGACAACCTTTTTCCCTACTCACAGATCACAACCCGTTGGTGTGGCTGAACCGTGTGGCAGGGGACAATGCCAGGCTGCTGCGCTGGAGTTTGGTGCTGCAGCCTTTTGACTTTACTATTCATTACCGCCCAGTAAAGCAAAACGGTAACGCCGACGGGTTATCTAGACAGACTGACCTTGAGAAGTGATCTGTGAGTACTCCTCCAGACATCCCCAAGCCGGTCCGTTGGGATCAGACTGTGTATGCCGGTTTGGTTCTGGGGGAGCATTGTGGCAAACCTAGCCACTTTAGGTCATATTGCAGAACATTTAAAGGTTGTCTGAAATAGCTGTGTTAACCTGGTGTAAAAATGTATTCGTGTTAATGTCAAAGTTATATATTCTTATGTTAAAACCCGGTTCTGCTGTACGGAGGGATAATCCACTTAACAGGATTATCTAGTGGTAGTGCCCCTCCCGTACAGCCAGGGGAGGGCTGGCAGCCTTAGGCCTGGGGGGCAAATCCAGTCAAGTGGCCCATTGCTCCATCGAATCGCCTCCCCATCCACGGCCATCTTTTCCTTGTTTTATAACGAATATTGCCAGGATTTTCCCCCACAATATGCCAGGATTTGCCATTTAATATGCTAGAATTTTCCCTTACAAAATGCCAGGATTATGCCCCTCAATATGCCAGGATTTAGACACCCAGTATGCCAGGATTTTCCCCTCAATATGCCAAGATGATTCCCCCTCAATATGCCAGGATTTTCCCCCACAATATGCCAGGATTATGCCCCCTCAATATACCAGGATTTTGCCCCCCAATATGCCCGGATTTCCCCCCTCACGATGCCAGGATTATGCCCCTCAATATACCAGGATTTTACCCCTCAATATGCCAGGATTATGCCCCTCAATATGCCAGGATTTAGACACCCAATATGCCAGGATTTTCCCCTCAATATGCCAAGATGATTCCCCCTCAATATGCCAGGATTTTCCCCCACAATATGCCAGGATTATGCCCCCTCAATATACCAGGATTTTGCCCCCCAATATGCCCGGATTTCCCCCCTCACGATGCCAGGATTATGCCCCTCAATATACCAGGATTTTACCCCTCAATATGCCAGGATTTTCCCGCACAATATGCGAGGATTTTGCCAGAATATTGACTACTTACCTCCTTGTTGCTCCTCTGTCTCCGTCTCCTGGTGCTCTCATCTGCCCATCTGTGGCTGTAAGGGAAGCGTTGTGCGCTCCCTTCCAGCCAAGCGTCTTCAATAAAGTTTGTTTAAACTTTTTTTTTCAACAAACTTTATTGAATGTGCATTGGCTCTAGGGGAGCGCAGAACGCTTCCCTCACAGCCACGGACCTGCAGCACCGGTGGACAGCAGCAAGGAGGTAAGTACTGGGAAAGTGGGGAGGCCGTCACCCAGTGGTGTATCTTGGTTTTGTGCTGCCCTAGGCAGACAAAATTTGGGCACCCCCCCCTACCCACGTTGCACACCTACGACATGACCCATAACCCACGTTGCACACCAGGACATGCCCCATCATCACATTTACATGCTTCCATCACCCCATTACATACACATTTCCAATATTATTTGCCATTAATATTCCCCAGCCAATTTGTCCCATAATATGCCAGTGTTATTCTGCAATTTAATATGACTCAGTAAATTTGCCCAATAATATTCCAAGGTTATCTGCCATTTAATATGCCCCTGCTAATTTGCCCAATATGCCAGTGTTAATTGCCATTTAATATTCCCCAGCCATTTTGCCCAATAATATGCCAGTCTTATTCTGCCATTTAATATTCCCCAGACGATTTGTCCAATAATATGCCAGTGTTATTCTGCCATGTAATATGCCCCAGTAAATTTGCCCAATAATATTCCAGTGTTATTTGCCATGTAATATTCCCCAGCCAATTTGCCCAATAATATGCCAGTGTTATTTGCCATGTAATATTCCCCAGCCAATTTGCCCAATAATATGCCAGTGTTATTTGCCATGTAATATGCCCCAGTAAATTTGCCCAATAATATTAAAGTGTTATTAGCCATGTAATATTCCCCAGCCAATTTGCCCAATAATATGCCAGTGTTATTTGCCATGTAATATGCCCCAGTAAATTTGCCCAATAATATTCCAGTGTTATTTGCCATGTAATATTCCCCAGCCAATTTGCCCAATAATATGTCAGTGTTATTTGCCATGTAATATTCCCCAGCCAATTTGCCCAATAATATGCCAGTGTTTTTTGCCCCCCCCCCCCCCCCCCCCAACCTCTTACCTTTTTTCCCTGGTGGCTAGTGGCAGGACTTCCCTGGTGGCTAGTGGCAGGCAGCATGGTGCTCCATGCTGCCTGTTCGGACTCCAGGCGGTTGTGCCGACAGGTCACGTGATCGGCGCGCATCTTCCGATCCCTTCTTACCTCCGTCTCTGCCTGCAAGCGCGTTTTTTTTTTTTAACACTGGCCCAGCGGCCGTTTTTTACATACATTAGGGCGGCCTGGGGGGGCAATTGCCTCCCTGCCCCCCGGGCCCAGCCCACCCCTGCTTACAGCAGTGCATGGTGGGAGAAATGTCCTGTATTTTCAGTTTCCCATGTAGTCCACTACTGTATAGCCCCTGTAAGGATTAAGAAAACCCTTTGCATGGGGAATTGCATAAATGCTGGAGCTGTGAATAAATTTCTCAGTTGACTCCCAGAACTGTGTTTCGTCCGGTTACTGGGGGATTTGGGATATTTCCTTACTTTCCAGTGCTTTACTTGGATTACCTTATTTTACCAGCAGAGATATTGGGATTTAATATTGCAGCTCCGCTACAGCAGCGTTTAGGTGACAGAATCCCTTTAATACAGTCACAGTATAAGCAGTGTTTAGGTGACAGAGCCCCTTTAATACATTCACAGTATAAGCAGTGTTTATGTGATACAGTCACAGTATAAGCAGTGTTTAGGTGGCAGAGTCCCTTTAATACAATCACAGTATAAGCAGTGTTTAGGTGACAGAGGCCCTTTAATACAGTCACAGTATAAGCAGTGTTTAGGTGACAGAATCCCATTAATACAGTCACAGTATAAGCAGTGCGTAGGTGACAGAATCCCTTTAATACAGTCACAGTATAAGCAGTGTTTAGGTGGCAGAATCCCTTTAATACAGTCACAGTATAAGCAGTGTTTAGGTGACAGAATCCCTTTAATACAGTCACAGTATAAGCAGTGTTTAGGTGACAGAATCCCTTTAATACAGTCACAGTATAAGCAGTGTTTAGGTGACAGAATCCCTTTAATACAGTCACAGTATAAGCAGTGTTTAGGTGACAGAATCCCTTTAATACAGTCACAGTATAAGCAGTGTTTAGGTGACAGAATCCCTTTAATACAGTCACAGTATAAGCAGTGTTTAGGTGACAGAGCCCCTTTAATACAATCACAGTATAAGCAGTGTTTAGGTGACAGAATCCCTTTAATACAGTCACAGTATAAGCAGTGTTTAGGTGACAGAATCTCTTTAATACAGTCACAGTATAAGCAGTGTTTAGGTGACAGAATCCCTTGAATACAGTCACAGTATAAGCAGTGTTTAGGTGACAGAATCCCTTTAATACAGTCACAGTATAAGCAGTGTTTAGGTGACAGAATCTCTTTAATACAGTCACAGTATAAGCAGTGTTTAGGTGACAGAGTCCCTTTATTACAGTCACAGTATAAGCAGTGTTTAGGTGACAGAGTCCCTTTATTACAGTCACAGTATAAGCAGTGTTTAGGTGACAGAATCCCTTTAATACAGTCACAGTATAAGCAGCGTTTAGGTGACAGAATCCCTTGAATACAGTCACAGTATAAGCAGTGTTTAGGTGACAGAATCCCTTTAATACAGTCACAGTATAAGCAGTGTTTAGGTGACAGAATCTCTTTAATACAGTCACAGTATAAGCAGTGTTTAGGTGACAGAATCCCTTTAATACAGTCACAGTATAAGCAGTGTTTAGGTGACAGAATCTCTTTAATACAGTCACAGTATAAGCAGTGTTGTGGTGACAGAATCCCTTTAATACAGTCACAGTATAAGCAGTGTTTAGGTGACAGAATCCCTTTAATACAGTCACAATATAAGCAGCGTTTAGGTGACAGAATCTCTTTAATACAGTCACAGTATAAGCAGTGTTTAGGTGACAGAATCCCTTTAATACAGTCACAGTATAAGCAGTGTTTAGGTGACAGAATCCCTTTAATACAGTCACAGTATAAGCAGTGTTGAGGTGACAGAGTCCCTTTAATACAGTCACAGTATAAGCAGTGTTGAGGTGACAGAATCCCTTTAATACAGTCACAGTATAAGCAGTGTTTAGGTGACAGAATCCCTTTAATACAGTCACAGTATAAGCAGTGTTTAGGTGACAGAATCCCTTTAATACAGTCACAGTATAAGCAGTGTTTAGGTGACAGAATCCCTTTAATACAGTCACAGTATAAGCAGTATTAAGGTGACAGAATCCCTTTAATACAGTCACAGTATAAGCAGTGTTTAGGTGACAGAATCCCTTTAATACAGTCACAGTATAAGCAGTGTTGAGGTGACAGAATCCCTTTAATACAGTCACAGTATAAGCAGTGTTTAGGTGACAGAATCCCTTTAATACAGTCACAGTATAAGCAGTGTTTAGGTGACAGAGTGCCTTTAATACAGTCACAGTATAAGCAGTGTTTAGGTGACAGAATCCCTTTAATACAGTCACAGTATAAGCAGTGTTTAGGTGACAGAATCCCTTTAATACAGTCACAGTATAAGCAGTGTTTAGGTGACAGAATCCCTTTAATACAGTCACAGTATAAGCAGTGTTTAGGTGACAGAATCCCTTTAATACAGTCACAGTATAAGCAGTGTTTAGGTGACAGAATCCCTTTAATACAGTCACAGTATAAGCAGTGTTTAGGTGACAGAGTGCCTTTAATACAGTCACAGTATAAGCAGTGTTTAGGTGACAGAGTGCCTTTAATACAGTCACAGTATAAGCAGTGTTTAGGTGACAGAATCCCTTTAATACAGTCACAGTATAAGCAGTGTTTAGGTGACAGAGTGCCTTTAATACAGTCACAGTATAAGCAGTGTTTAGGTGACAGAATCCCTTTAATACAGTCACAGTATAAGCAGTGTTTAGGTGACAGAATCCCTTTAATACAGTCACAGTATAAGCAGTGTTTAGGTGACAGAGTGCCTTTAATACAGTCACAGTATAAGCAGTGTTTAGGTGACAGAATCCCTTTAATACAGTCACAGTATAAGCAGTGTTTAGGTGACAGAGTGCCTTTAATACAGTCACAGTATAAGCAGTGTTTAGGTGACAGAGTGCCTTTAATACAGTCACAGTATAAGCAGTGTTTAGGTGACAGAATCCCTTTAATACAGTCACAGTATAAGCAGTGTTTAGGTGACAGAATCCCTTTAATACAGTCACAGTATAAGCAGTGTTTAGGTGACAGAGTCCCTTTAATACAGTCACAGTATAAGCAGTGTTTAGGTGACAGAGTGCCTTTAATACAGTCACAGTATAAGCAGTGTTTAGCTGACAGAATCCCTTTAATACAGTCACAGTATAAGCAGTGTTTAAGTGACAGAGTCCCTTTAAGAGAGTGTGGGTTTAAAGTTAAATTACAGACAGTGAATGAAGAAACCCATTAAATGAAACTCTGGGGCATATGAGGGTAAAGACTCATTAAGATTCAGGGCTCGAGTCCTGCAGGAACGCGTTGGCACTTTTTTCATGGCAGGAACGCCGTTCCCTTTGCTCCTGCAGGACTTCCTGTCACTGCCACCGGATTTGACAACAAGTCATATCCGGTGGTGTTGTTTCCGTCCTCCGTGCAGGAGGGAAGAAGACTGCACGGAGGAGCTGGACGGAGACAGGGAGCACCAAGGAGATGGTGAGTACTTACCCCCTGCACGGAGGAAGGAAGCTTCGGTCGTCACGTTTTTTTTTTTTTTTTTACTTTATTGAAGTCGCGCGACTTCAATAAAGTTAAAAAAAAAAAACGAGAATACCGGAGGTCTGTCTGGGGAAGGGGTAGGAGGATGCATTAAACGAGCAAATCCTGGAATATTGAGGGGCAAAATCCTGGCACATAGAGGGGCAAAATCTTGGCACATAGAGGGGCAAAATCCTTGCACATAGAGGGGCAGAATCCTGGCATATAGAGGCAAAATCCTGGCATAGAGGAGCAAAATCCTGACATAGAGGGTCAAAATCCTGGCAAATAGAGGGGCAGGGGCAGAGTCCTGTCATATAGAGGGGCAAAATCCTGACATAGAGGGGCAAAATCCTGGCATATAGCGGGGCAAAATCCTGGCATATAGAGAGGCAAAATCCTGACATAGAGGGGCAAAATCCTGGCATATAGCGGGGCAAAATCCTGGCATATAGAGGGGCAGAATCCTGGCATATAGAGGCAAAATCCTGGCATATAGAGGGGCAGAGTCCTGTCATATAGAGGGGCAAAATCCTGACATAGAGGGGCAAAGTCCTGGCATAGAGGGGCAAAATCCTGGAATAGAGAGGCAAAATCCTGGCATATAGAGGGGCAAAATCATGGAATAGAGGGGCAAAATCCTGGCACATAGAGGGGCAAAATCCTGGAATAGAGGGGCAAAATCCTGGCATATAGAGGGGCAAAATCCTGTAATAGAGGGGCAAAATCCTGGCACATAGAGGGGAAAATCCTGGCATATAGTGGGGCAGAATCCTGGAATATAGAGGGGCAGAATCCTGACATAGAGGGGCAAAATCCTGACATAGGGGGGCAAAATCCTGGAATAGAGGGGCAAAATCCTGACATAGAGGGGCAAAATCCTGGCATAGAGGGGCAAAATCCTGGCATATAGAGGGGAAAATCCTGGCATATAGAGGGGCAGAATCCTGGCATATAGAGGGGCAGAATCCTGGCATAGAGGGGCAAAATCCTGGCACATAGAGGGGAAAATCCTGGCATATAGAGGGGCAAAATCCTGGCATGTAGAGGGGCAGAATCCTGGCATAGAGGGGCAGAATCCTGACATAGAGGGTCAAAATCCTGGCACATAGAGGGGCAAAATCCTGGCATATAGAGGGGCAAAATCCTGACATAGAGGGGCAAAATCCTGGCATATAGAGGGTCAAAATCCTGGCATATAGAGGGGCAGAATCCTGGCATAGAGGGGCAAAATCCTGGAATAGAGGGGCAAAATCCTGGAATAGAGGGGCAAAATCCTGACTGAGGGGCAAAATTCACAGAATTTTTGGTGAAATATATATTTGCGGGGGGGGGGGGGGGTCGCAGTGGATTTTGTGTGAGTGAGAGGCATTTAACCCTTATAACAAATAGGAAGTAATAATAACCTCTAATATTAGGGTTAATGCTAACTAACCAGTGTTCAGCTTGTTCAGTTACTTCCACGGTGACACTGCTTTATTAATCATTTGCTTGCAATGGATTGTGTTTGTAAAACGTATATATTGAGCAGTGATTATTAGCAGTTTTGTGTGACCTTTTTGATTCCACGTGCACTTTAGCCTTTGTTGTGATTGGTTACAGATTGTTTAAATTGAACAGTGTTGTTTTTACTGATGATTAAGCTTCTCCCACGATGCTAAAGTGCACCCCACGCCCCACTTATGTGAATTTACAGCCTATCGGGCGATGAAAGCATTTTATTGTAACCCTGCTACTTCCAACCTTTCTTCGTTTGTAACAAATATAGCAGTTTATCCTTAGACCAGCAGCTGCCATGCCAGCAGGCCCTTGCAGGAGAGAGATACGCCAGGCGAGCCCCCGCTCTGATTGGCTGTGCGAGTGCTGAAAATGTCTATGCTCCCCAGACTCCTGAACAGTACTGCCTCATCTCTGAGGCAGAGCACAGAGTAAATCTACATATATCTCTAATGATCCATATCAGGTTTACTCTCAAAACAGGGAGTTATTTGTTCACAAATTTTTTCTTCTTCTAAAAAAATAGAGAAACAAGGGGAGGGAGGGGGGCAGAGACAGAGACAAGGGGAGGGAGGGGGTTAAGAGACAGAGACAAGGGGAGGGACGGGGTTAAGAGACAGAGACAAGGGGAGGGAAGGGTTTAAGAGACAAGGGGAGGGAGGGGGTTAAGAGACAGAGACAAGGGGAGGGAGGGGGTTAAGAGACAGAGACAAGGGGAGGGAGGGGGTTAAGAGACAGAGACAAGGGGAGGGAAGGGGTTAAGAGACAAGGGGAGGGAGGGGGTTAAGAGACAGAGACAAGGGGAGGGAGGGGGTTAAGAGACAGAGACAAGGGGAGGGACGGGGTTAAGAGACAGAGACAAGGGGAGGGAAGGGTTTAAGAGACAAGGGGAGGGAGGGGGTTAAGAGACAGAGACAAGGGGAGGGAGGGGGTTAAGAGACAGAGACAAGGGGAGGGAGGGGGTTAAGAGACAGAGACAAGGGGAGGGAAGGGGTTAAGAGACAAGGGGAGGGAGGGGGTTAAGAGACAGAGACAAGGGGAGGGAAGGGGTTAAGAGACAGAGACAAGGGGAGGGAGGGGGTTAAGAGACAGAGACAAGGGGAGGGAGGGGGTTAAGAGACAAGGGGAGGGAGGGGTTAAGAGACAGAGACAAGGGGAGGGAGGGGGTAAGAGACAGAGACAAGGGGAGGGAGGGGGTTAAGAGACAGAGACAAGGGGAGGGAGGGGGTTAAGAGACAGAGACAAGGGGAGGGAAGGGGTTAAGAGACAAGGGGAGGGAGGGGGTTAAGAGACAGAGACAAGGGGAGGGAGGGGGTTAAGAGACAGAGACAAGGGGAGGGAGGGGGTTAAGAGACAGAGACAAGGGGAGGGAAGGGGTTAAGAGACAGAGACAAGGGGAGGGGGGAGAGAGCCATCACTAAGAGGAGGAGAAAGAGAGAGAAAAATGGGGGCAAGGGAAAGAGAAAGGCAGCATTGGCACATAAAAAGAAATAATAACTAGAAATACGTTTTTTGATATCATAATTTTGTATTAAAAAAGCACTTTACATGTGAATATATACACGTTGAACTTTTTTCCTATAGGGTGGTCTTATATTCAGGCGTTTAGTTTTTTTCCTAATGGAATATCCAAAGTTTGGGGGGTCGTCTTATAATCGAGCAAATACGGTATATGTCTGCTTCTTTAACCACTAGTTATTTAAAACACAGCACAGACTTCACAAAATGTGTAGTGTAACAATATGGATGGAAGTGCCTCACACTGACCTCCCGCACAGCACATCCCTATACATTATAATGAGTGATGGTGCCAATCTGTAGTGCATGCATGAAGGGCAAGGGAGCACTGCAGAGGAGATCTGTGTCTTTCAACACACCAGCACTCCGCTAAAAGAGCATTATGATCTCTCTGGACAGGAGTACCAGCAACCATGAATGTGTTTACATTTCATTTTCCAATAGTAATATCCCCAGGCTGTCAGTGACATGGGTGAGTGGCTCAGGAACAAGGCACTTATACAGCCAATTATAGCAACCGTGTGTGTGTGTGTGTGTGTGTGGCAAACATTGATAGTAAAATAAGTGCATTAAAAGTGTAAAAATACCCAAAGTTACTTATCCTGGTTGTCAATGTAAATAGCAATCAGCTACGTGTACTTATTGCCCTATAACAAATATTGGAATCTACTTTTCAGGTTTTCTCATTAGCTGTTGTAGATTGAGCAAAAGATTTTTCCTGTATTTTTTTTTTTATAGTATATGATACGATCAAAATAATTGTATCTAATGAAAGATCAGTAATAAAAATAATAATATAGTACCATATATGTGGAAAGGCTTACTGTAAATAATACTGCTGATCACATATCTAATTGTGAGTTTGCTTTATTTATTTATTTATTTTTTATAATGCAAAGTACAAACATTACAATAAATATTTCCTTAACATAATCTTAGACATTTTTCCTTAAGCTACAAACAATATTACAATACTTTTTTCTTCATCTATTCAATCAAGTTTGACTAAATTCACCCCCTATATTTGACGAACACACGACATACAATGCCCCGTCACATTCTATTTATCATTAGAGAGAGAGGGGAGGGGGCCCCGAGTACCCCTAGTAAGTTCCCAATATCTTTCATCTGTTATTCCACCTACTCAGGGTTTCCTTTCCTCCTTTCTCCCATCCTTCTTCCCTTTTTACTTTTTGAGAAGCCCTTTATCTCGTAGTATAGTTTTCCCATTCTCTCTGACCATTTTGGGAAATTCCTTTGTGACTATCTTCCATTTGTAACTGGTAGGATAGTTGACCTTTTCAGGTCTCCCATGTTGGGGTTTCTGTCTTCCTCCAATATCTTGCGATCAATGCTACCAATATGTGTGTTATGATGAATGCCTTTTTTTCCCTAATTTTGGCCACTCGATAAGTAATAAGGCTATAAATGGGGACTTGGTTATGTTCAGCTAATTACCCTAATGATTGGAAACGCAAGTTTCCATAAGTTTTGTATTTTTTCACAGTCCCACCATATATGTATAAATTACATCTCCAACATATTGATTGGTAATGCGAGTGCATTTTATTCCATTTGGTTGGCACCAAGTGTGATCTAATCATTAGCTTGTATTGTAGTTCTATATAGTTCAAGCAATGTATATTGGGACAGGCTATGGAATGATATGATATTTTTCCCTTCTAAATTAGCCAAAATATTTGTGATACCTTTTTGGTTCCAGTCAGATAAAACTAGGTCCTCCGATGTAACCCTTCTGCCGTGTGACTGATTGAATCCCTGGATTCTTTGATGAGCACATGTTGGGTTCCATGCTGGCTACCCGTCTGATAGCAGACGTCGGCACAGTGTGAATGACTCTCTAGCCAACAGTATCACCATCTGTAGCAATGCTGTGAGATGCACTGCGGCTGCCATTAATCTGGAGCCATGTGGAGGAGTGACGGCTGACAGCACCAAGTATTAAAGGTTCTCTGCCCACCCAAGACCCTGCTTTTACTGGGAATCTTGAGAAATAATCTGTACCTTGTGTTGGCAGAATATAAAAGAAATATATGTTTTAAAACGTGGAGTCTCCTCTTTATGACATCACCTGTGACTTGATATGCAAATGAACTCATTTTAAATGGTTAATGTGCATTTTGCATATGAAGCCACAGATGATGTCATAAAGAGGAGACAGTACAGACACATTTAATATATATATATATATATCTCTTATTTTACGCAATTCTGCTAACACAATATACAGACATACCCCACGTTATCCTCCCTCGCTGTGTCAGACACACAAAATATACTGACCCTGAAGTCCCCCTCTGTTTCCTGGGGAAAGGAAGGCTGCAGTCCAGATGAAAGGGGATAATGTCTTCCCAGATAAAATGCCCCTTCCTTGAGTTAAAGGGACACTACCACTTACATAAGATGTAACTAGATAACCTGGTCTGTATATATATATATGATTGAATTCATTGCATATAAAAGGAAAAATAAAATTAGGTGTTTATCTCATGGCTCCATTTTGTGAACATTTCCCATGATGCAACATCGTCCAAAATCTCCCAGCATGTCTCACTTTACACCTGTGGCCAAAGCCTCTCTTATTGGCTCCTGTGTATCATAGTGGGCAGGACTAGGTGGCTGTGTACCACACAAAGAGAGGAGATTAACCCCTTAGTGACAAGGCATTTTCACCTTGACTTTCCCTTGGTGACAGTGGCTGTTTTGACATTTCTGGGGTGTTTGTGTTTAGCTGTAATTTTCTTCTTTCTGACATACTGTACCCACACAAATTATATGTTGTTTTTATCGCCATAAGAAGGGCTTTCATTAGATACCATTATGTTCATTATATCTTATAATTTACTACAAAAAAATCATAAAATATGATAAAAAATATTAAAAAACCCACTTTTTCTAACTTTGACCTAAAATATAATTTAGACAAATACAATCATTAAAAAAGACCCCGTCTAAATAGTTTCTAAATGTTGTCCCGAGTACAGAAATATGCATGTTTATGGGGCAAAAACCAAAAATAGTTATTTTTTTTACCTATATTGACCTTTTGACCCCAACCCGAACCCAAAATTTAACCCTAATACTAAATGGAACCCCAACTCTAACCCTTGTGCCATCCCTTAATATATTTTAATTTAATTTTCACCCTATCCATTATGCAAAAAATTATTTAATTTTAACCCTATAGGCTAATCTAACTATATAACCAGTTTTATACTAATTAAATATTTATTTTAATTTTTTTACATTGCTATGCTGCTTGGCTACCACTAGGGGCAGTCAAGTAGCATATTCAGCGACGGAAGTGAAGTTACTTTCAATTCCGAAGCTCAAACCTCCAGAGGGCATATGCGGATCATTGGCAGCCTTGCACACATGGAGAGCAGTCATATGGTCTATGTGTATACAGAGAGGAGTCTTGCACACATGGAGACAGGGGCGGATCCAGAGTCTGATCTCGGGAGGGGCACATGTCCATCTGTCTTTTCCTCTCTCCCATGTCCGTCTGTCTTTTCCTCTCTCCCATGTCCGTCTGTCTTTTCCTCTCTCTCATGTCCTTCTGTCACGCTCCTCTCCCTTCCCATGTCTGTCGCACTCCTCTCGCTCCCTGTGTCCCTCTGTCTCTCTTCCTTCCATGTCCGTTTCTCTCCTCTTCCTTCCCATGTCCGTCTATGTATCCTCTTCTTTCCCATGTCCGTCTGTCTCTCCTCTCATTTCCCATCTCTCTGTCTCTCCTCTCCCATCCCATGTCTGTCTCTCCTCTACCATCCCATTTATGTCTCTCTCTTCTCCCTTCCCATTTATGTCTCTCTCTTCTCCCTTACCATGTCTGTCTGTCTCCTCTCCCCATATCTGTCTGTCTCTCCTCTGCCATCCCATATCTGTCTGTCTCTCCTCTGCCATCCCATGTTTGTCTGTCTCTCCTCTGCCAACCCATGTCTGTCCGTCTCTCCTCTGCCATCCCATGTCTGTCTGTCTCCTCTCCCTTCCCATGTCTGTCTGTCTCCTCTCCCCTTCCCATATCTGTCTGTCTCTCCTCTGCCATCCCAAATCTGTCTGTCTCTCCTGCCATCCCATATCTGTCTGTCTCTCCTCTCATTTCCCATCTCTCTGTCTCTCCTCTCCCATCCCATGTCTGTCTCTCCTCTACCATCCCATTTATGTCTCTCTCTTCTCCCTTCCCATTTATGTCTCTCTCTTCTCCCTTCCCATGTCTGTCTGTCTCCTCTCCCCATATCTGTCTGTCTCTCCTCTCCCCATATCTGTCTGTCTCTCCTCTGCCATCCCATGTTTGTCTGTCTCTCCTCTGCCAACCCATGTCTGTCCGTCTCTCCTCTGCCATCCCATGTCTGTCTGTCTCCTATCCCTTCCCATGTCTGTCTGTCTCCTCTCCCCTTCCCATATCTGTCTGTCTCTCCTCTGCCATCCCAAATCTGTTTGTCTCTCCTCAGCCTCAAGGCTCCATGGCTGGAGGCACTGCGCGGATCGCTGGCAGCCTCAATGCTCCATGGCTGGAGACACTGCGCGGATCAGTGGAAGCCTCAAGGCTCCGTGGCTGGAGTCACTGAGTGGATCGCTGGCAGCCTCAAGGCTCCATGGCTGGAGGCACTGCGCGGATAGGTGGAAGCCTCAAGGCTCCATGGCTGGAGACACTGCGCGGATCGGTGGAAGCCTCAAGGCTCCGTGGCTGGAGACACTGCGCGGATCGGTGGAAGCCTCAATGCTCCATGGCTGGAGACACTGCGCGGATCAGTGGAAGCCTCAAGGCTCCATGGCTGGAGACACTGCGCGGATCGGTGGCAGCCTCAAGGCTCCATGGCTGGAGACACTGCGCGGATCGGTGGCAGCCTCAAGGCTCCATGGCTGGAGACACTGAGTGGATCGGTGGCAGCCTCAAGGCTCCATGGCTGGAGACACTGCGCGGATAGGTGGAAGCCTCAAGGCTCCATGGCTGGAGACACTGCGCGGATCGGTGGCAGCCTCAAGGCTCCGTGGCTGGAGACACTGCGCGGATCAGTGGAAGCCTCAAGGCTCCATGGCTGGAGACACTGAGTGGATCGCTGGCAGCCTCAATGCTCCATGGCTGGAGACACTGCGCGGATCGGTGGAAGCCTCAAGGCTCCGTGGCTGGAGACACTGCGCGGATCGGTGGAAGCCTCAAGGCTCCGTGGCTGGAGACACTGCGCAGATCGGTGGAAGCCTCAAGGCTCCGTGGCTGGAGTCACTTGTCTGTGACGTTCAGTAGGTAACGGAAAATCTTATTATTCTTACAAATGCTGAACACGTTTCACAGAATGTAAATTAATCCTAGAAAAGAACAAGGATATTGGCAGGTTTCACGTCGCAGCATTTGGTGTCAGTGGGATCTGGTGGGACGAATCCTGCCAATATTTTCTAAATGTAACTGCTAATCTTTTCCCTGCCAGCGATGCTCTGAGGCCACGTGTGGTTTGATATCACAGGGATATGTATCAACAAGACCCAGAGATTACATAACACCGGGGATATTAACCCCTTCCCTGCCAGCGATGCTCTGAGGCCACGTGTGGTCTGATATCACAGGGATATGTATCAACAAGACCCAGAGATTACATAACACCGGGGATATTAACCCCTTCCCTGCCAGCGATGCTCTGAGGCCACGTGTGGTCTGATATCACAGGGATATGTATCAACAAGACCCAGAGATTACATAACACCGGGGATATTAACCCCTTCCCTGCCAGGAATGCTCTGAGGCCACGTGTGGTCTGATAGCACAGGGAGCTGTATCAACAAGACCCAGAGATTACATAACACCGGGGATATTAACCCCTTCCCTGCCAGCGATGCTCTGAGGCCACGTGTGGTCTGATATCACAGGGATATGTATCAACATGACCCAGAGATTACATAACACCGGGGATATTAACCCCTTCCCTGCCAGCGATGCTCTGAGGCCACGTGTGGTCTGATAGCACAGGGATATGTATCAACAAGACCCAGAGATTACATAACACCGGGGATATTAACCCCTTCCCTGCCAGCGATGCTCTGAGGCCACGTGTGGTCTGATATCACAGGGATATGTATCAACAAGACCCAGAGATTACATAACACCGGGGATATTAACCCCTTCCCTGCCAGCGATGCTCTGAGGCCACGTGTGGTCTGATATCACAGGGATATGTATCAACATGACCCAGAGATTACATAACACCGGGGATATTAACCCCTTCCCTGCCAGGAATGCTCTGAGGCCACGTGTGGTCTGATAGCACAGGGAGCTGTATCAACAAGACCCAGAGATTACATAACACCGGGGATATTAACCCCTTCCCTGCCAGCGATGCTCTGAGGCCACGTGTGGTCTGATATCACAGGGATATGTATCAACATGACCCAGAGATTACATAACACCGGGGATATTAACCCCTTCCCTGCCAGCGATGCTCTGAGGCCACGTGTGGTCTGATAGCACAGGGAGCTGTATCAACAAGACCCAGAGATTACATAACACCGGGGATATTAACCCCTTCCCTGCCAGCGATGCTCTGAGGCCACGTGTGGTCTGATAGCACAGGGATATGTATCAACATGACCCAGAGATTACATAACACCGGGGATATTAACCCCTTCCCTGCCAGCGATGCTCTGAGGCCACGTGTGGTTTTTATTAGCACAGGGATATGTATCAACATGACCCAGAGATTACATAACACCGGGGATATTAACCCCTTCCCTGCCAGCGATGCTCTGAGGCCACGTGTGGTCTGATAGCACAGGGATATGTATCAACATGACCCAGAGATTACATAACACCGGGGATATTAACCCCTTCCCTGCCAGCGATGCTCTGAGGCCACGTGTGGTTTTTATTAGCACAGGGAGACATATCAACAAGATTACCGCACCGGTGACACCCACCCTAGTGACACCTCTGGTTCTAAAAACAAGCAAATTATCACCACTAGGTGTCAGTCTTGTCAAGGAAGTCCAGATCTCTTGCCTAACTGAGCAATGTGCCCAACAGATCTTTCAGTGGTTTCCCCTTGGGATGAAATAGTTTTTTGGAGCAGCTAGTGGTGCAGGACATGAGACACATAATAAGGTACCTCTCAAACAGAGAAACGTGTGTATAAACATCAAAAGCACAACATGTTCACATCACTTGTCTAACGAAATGCCAGAAATTTGCTTGTTTTATCTGATTTTTGGGATCTTTTTGGTGATTTTGCCCCAAATTGAGTATGTTGAATCCACAGGAATCGCAGGGCTGAGATTCCCGAACCAAGTATGGTCTAAAAGCCGTCCAAAATTGGCGAAAATTGCTAATTTGTAAATGAAATCAGCTATAATGAATTGCCGAATTTCAGAAAATTACGAAATTTGGCTGTTTTGCCCAATCAGAGCACATTTCAGGTCAGATCAGTGTATACTGAGTTGACCCTTTCAGTTTTATTTGATTGGAAAATGTCAAGTGTAGACTTCGAAATGAAAGAATACAAATAAAGCACCTTATTGAGACACCTCTGCTCTGTATCGCTCTATCAGGGGGCAGACATATTGTTTAGAATCTTTGCTCTGTATAGCTCTATCAGGGGGCAGACATGTTGTTTAGAATCTTTGCTCTGTATAGTTCTATCAGGGGGCGGACATGTTGTTTAGAATCTTTGCTCTGTATAGCTCTATCAGGGGGTGGACATGCTGGTTAGAATCTTTGCTCTGTATAGCTTTATCAGGCGGTGGACATGTTGTTTAGAATCTTTGCTCTGTATAGCTCTATCAGGCGGCGGACATGTTGTTTAGAATCTTTGCTCTGTATAGCTCTATCAGGGGCCGGACATGTTGTTTAGAATCTTTGCTCTGTATAGCTCTATCAGGGGCAGACATGTTGTTAGAATCTTTGCTCTGTATAGCTCTATCAGGGGCCGGACATGTTGTTTAGAATCTTTGCTCTGTATAGCTCTATCAGGGGCAGACATGTTGTTAGAATCTTTGCTCTGTATAGATCTATCAGGGGGGAGGACATGTTGTTTAGAATCTTTGCTCTGTATAGCTCTATCAGGGGGCGGACATGTTGTTTAGAATCTTTGCTCTGTATAGCTCTATCAGGGGGCGGACATGTTGGTTAGAATCTTTGCTCTGTATAGCTCTATCAGGGGGCAGACATGTTTAGAATCTTTGCTCTGTATAGCTCTATCAGGAGTACACATGTTGTTTAGAATCTTTGCTCTGTATAGCTCTATCAGCGGATGGACATGTTGTTTAGAATCTTTGCTCTGTATAGCTCTATCAGGGGCAGACATGTTGTTTAGGATCTTTGACCGTATAGCTTTATCAAGGGGAGGACATGTTATTTAGAATCTTTGCTCTGTATAGCTCTATCAGGGGGCGGACATGTTGTTTAGAATCTTTGCTCTGTATAGCTCTATCAGGGGGTGGACATGTTGGTTAGAATCTTTGCTCTGTATAGCTTTATCAGGGGGAGGACATGTTATTTAGAATCTTTGCTCTGTATAGCTCTATCAGGGGGCGGACATGTTGTTTAGAATCTTTGCTCTGTATAGCTCTATCAGGGGGCGGACATGTTGTTTAGAATCTTTGCTCTGTATAGCTCTATCAGGGGGTGGACATGTTGGTTAGAATCTTTGCTCTGTATAGCTTTATCAGGGGGAGGACATGTTGGTTAGAATCTTTGCTCTGTATAGCTTTATCAGGGGGAGGACATGTTATTTAGAATCTTTTCTCTGTATAGCTCTATCAGGGGGCGGACATGTTGTTTGGAATCTTTGCTCTGTATAGCTCTATCAGGGGGCGGACATGCTGGTTAGAATCTTTGCTCTGTATAGCTTTATCAGGCGGTGGACATGTTGTTTAGAATCTTTGCTCTGTATAGCTCTATCAGGCGGCGGACATGTTGTTTAGAATCTTTGCTCTGTATAGCTCTATCAGAGGGGGACATGTTGTTTAGAATCTTTGCTCTGTATAGCTCTATCAGGGGCAGACATGTTGTTAGAATCTTTGCTCTGTATAGCTCTATCAGGGGCCGGACATGTTGTTTAGAATCTTTGCTCTGTATAGCTCTATCAGGGGCAGACATGTTGTTAGAATCTTTGCTCTGTATAGATCTATCAGGGGGAGGACATGTTGTTTAGAATCTTTGCTCTGTATAGCTCTATCAGGGGGTGGACATGTTGGTTAGAATCTTTGCTCTGTTTAGCTTTATCAGGGGGAGGACATGTTATTTAGAATCTTTGCTCTGTATAGCTCTATCAGGGGGCGGACATGTTGTTTAGAATCTTTGCTCTGTATAGCTCTATCAGGGGGTGGACATGTTGGTTAGAATCTTTGCTCTGTATAGCTTTATCAGGGGGAGGACATGTTGGTTAGAATCTTTGCTCTGTATAGCTTTATCTGGGGGAGGACATGTTATTTAGAATCTTTGCTCTGTATAGCTCTATCAGGGGGCGGACATGTTGTTTGGAATCTTTGCTCTGTATAGCTCTATCAGGGGGCGGACATGCTGGTTAGAATCTTTGCTCTGTATAGCTTTATCAGGCGGTGGACATGTTGTTTAGAATCTTTGCTCTGTATAGCTCTATCAGGCGGCGGACATGTTGTTTAGAATCTTTGCTCTGTATAGCTCTATCAGAGGGGGACATGTTGTTTAGAATCTTTGCTCTGTATAGCTCTATCCGGGGCAGACATGTTGTTAGAATCTTTGCTCTGTATAGCTCTATCAGGGGCCGGACATGTTGTTAGAATCTTTGCTCTGTATAGATCTATCAGGGGGAGGACATGTTGTTTAGAATCTTTGCTCTGTATAGCTCTATCAGGGGGCGGACATGTTGTTTAGAATCTTTGCTCTGTATAGCTCTATCAGGGGGCGGACATGTTGGTTAGAATCTTTGCTCTGTATAGCTCTATCAGGGGGCAGACATGTTGTTTAGAATCTTTGCTCTGTATAGCTTTATCAGGGGAGGACATGTTATTTAGAATCTTTGCTCTGTATAGCTCTATCAGGGGGCAGACATGTTGTTTAGAATCTTTGCTCTGTATAGCTCTATCAGGGGGTGGACATGTTGGTTAGAATCTTTGCTCTGTATAGCTCTATCAGGGGCGGACATGTTGGTTAGAATCTTTGCTCTGTATAGCTTTATCAGGGGGAGGACATGTTGGTTAGAATCTTTGCTCTGTATAGCTTTATCAGGGGGAGGACATGGTATTTAGAATCTTTGCTCTGTATAGCTCTATCAGGGGGCGGACATGTTGTTTGGAATCTTTGCTCTGTATAGCTCTATCAGGGGGTGGACATGTTGTTTAGAATCTTTGCTCTGTATAGCTTTATCAGGGAGTGGACCTGTTGTTTAGAATCTTTGCTCTGTATAGCTCTATCAGGGGCGGACATGTTGTTTAGAATCTTTGCTCTGTATAGCTCTATCAGGGGGTGGACATGTTGTTTAGAATCTTTGCTCTGTATAGCTCTATCAGGGGGAGGACATGTTGTTTAGAATCTTTGCTCTGTATAGCTCTATCAGGGGCAGACATGTTGTTTAGAATCTTTGCTCTGTATATCTCTATCAGGGGGTGGACATGTTTAGAATCTTTGCTCTGTATAGCTCTATCAGGGGCGGACATGTTGTTTAGAATCTTTGCTCTGTATAGCTCTATCAGGGGATGGACATGTTGGTTAGAATCTTTGCTCTGTATAGCTCCATCAGGGGGCGGACATGTTGTTTAGAATCTGTGCTCTGTATAGCTCTATCAGGAGGCAGACATGTTGTTTAGAATCTTTGCTCTGTATAGCGCTATCAGGGGTCGGACATGTTGTTTAGAATCTTTGCTCTGTATAGCTCTATCAGGGGCGGATTGACACAGATTGAACTCATAGGACTTGCCTCTCACCCAGATTGCACTCACAATAGTTGCCCCATCACCCATATTGTAATAACATGACTTGCCCCTGCACCCAGATTGCACTAACAGGACATGTTGCAGCACCCAGATTGCACCCAGGACTTGCCATATCAGCTAAAGTGCACCCAGGATTTACCTAAATTGAACTAATTAACCCCTTAACGCATTTGGACGTATATATATGTCCTGAAAAGCATGGTCCTTGAGGACCATGAGGACGTATATATATATGTCCTTCCGTGTTAAAGTGTTGCAATGATTCCTCGATCGAGGCATCATGCAACACATTCTGTGCCCCTCAGGGGTGCTGTATTGGAGGAGCATGCTCCTCCAATACAGCATGCCCAGCACAGAGCGACAGAAGAGAGAAAAAAAAAATCTCTTCCGTCGCTCTGAAACCGCTACTTGACTGCCCCTACAGGCAGTTAGACGGTATTACAGTTGGAAAGAAAAAATGAATTAAATAAATAAATTAAATAAATAAATAAATGGAAAAAGCTAACCCTAGATCTACTAAACCTAGATCTAGGGTTAGTGTCATAATTAGGGTTACAGGGGGGTTCTGGCGAGTACAAGGGTTAGATTAAGGGCTGGGGGTAGATTTAGGGTTAGGGTAAATTTTGAGTTGGGGTAAATTTAGGGTTGGGGTAAAAAAGTCACTGTAGAAGAAAATGATTAGAAAAACAAAAAAACACTAATATTGTTTATTGCCCTATTACTTGAAAAAAAAAAAACATAGACAAACAAGGAAACATTGGTATTACTAAACTCAGGACAAATATTAGAAATATATAGACGGGGTCTTTTTTACCATTTGTAATTGTGTAAAAAATAAGTTAGGTCAAAGTTAGAAAGTGTTTTTTATGGCATAATTTCATCATATTTTATATTTTTTTTAATAGTGAATTATATCATATGATGAAAATAATAATATCAAATGAAAGCCCCATCTGTCCTTTAAAGAATGCTATATAATTTGTGTGGGTGGACTGAACACAAAGAAAGAAATTCACAGTTCAGTAAACAAATGACAAAAATAATGGAATTCTGGTCTTCAAGGCACATCACATGCAGCATAGCACTCGGTCACTAAGGGGTGTAAAGTAATTAATCCTGTATCTACTCATGTCCATTCAAACAATGTATAACATAATAACATACATAACTGTTAAATACAAACCATTTACAAATTATCCAGCCATAAAAAGTACTTTCTTTAATACCATTATTTTCATTATATCATATGTAACAAACAAATCAGAAAATATAATTTAAAAACTTTTCTAACTTTGACATGAAAATTCTTTTACACAATTACAAATGGTAAAACAGATCATATGTAAATAGCTAAACTTGTCCTGAGTTATACACCATGTGTTTCTGTTGTTTTTTTTTTTTTGCAATAACCAAAATTAGCGTTTTTTGGTTTAATAATCATTTTCTCCTTTTGACTCCAATGTCAGAGTGAGGTCTCCTCTGTAATGGGGACAGTGACCAAGTTATGGCCGATGCCCCTCGTGAGTAGGTACCATCCTTTAGGACAGGCCGTGTCAGTGCTGTCTGTTATTGCTATTGCCTCGATGTCTGAGGCACCCACGGTCGCCATAAGAAGGGGTTTCATTTGATGCCTTTATGGTCATGTACTACAAAAAAATCATGAAATGTTTGTTAAAAAAGCGCAATTAGCTGAAATCTAGGGTTAGGGATAGAAGAGTTGTTAGGGTTACAATTAAATTGAAATTAAAATTTAATAAGGGTTAGCATAAAGGTTCGAGTTGGGGTCAAATTTAGGGTTAAATTTAGGGTCCGGGTTGTGGTCAAAAGGTCACTGTTGGGGAACCCCCCCACACACTATTTTTGTTTTTTTGCCCTATAACTCGCAAAAAACTGCAGAAAACATGGCAACAAGCATATTTCTGAACTCGGTACAAAATGTAGAAACTATTTAGAGGGGTCTTTATTAATGATTGTATTTGTGTAAATTATTTTTTAGGTCAAAGTTAGAAAAAGTGGAGTTTTTTTCCCCATCATATTTCATTATTTTTTTTGTAGTAAATTATAAGATATGATGAACATTATGGTATGTAATAAAAGCCCTTCTTATCACGATAAAAGCAACATATAATTTGTGTGGGTACAGTATGTGAGAAAGAAGAAAAATTCAGCTAAACACAAACACCGCAGAAATGTAAAAACAGCCCTTGTCACCAAGGGAAAGACGAGGGCTCAAGGTCATGTCACTAAGGGGTTAATCTCTACTGTACATCTTATAATGATTTTCCAAAAATAATTTGTTAGTTGTTACTTACACCGGTGAATCTTAAAGGGTCGATATAAGGTTATTAAATAATGAGATACCACAAATTACATTTTTATTATTTTTATATATTTTACATTGTGCTGAGTGCCAAGTCTCTGTGTTTGCGGACGACACTAAATTAGGTAAGGTAATAAAGACTAATCTTGATGTTTGTTCTTTACAGGAATATTTGGACAGAGTGGGGAACTGGGCAAGAAAGTGGCAAATGAGGTTCAATATAGACAAATGTAAAGTTATGCATTATGGGAAAAATAATAGCAAACAACATATACGTTAAATGGTATTTCCCTGGGAAAAACTACTAATGAAAAGGATTTAGGAATAATTATAGACAACAAACTTGGAATGTTCTGCAGTCACCATGGAAACCAATGGAATGTTCTGCAGTCACCATGGAAACCAATGGAATGTTCCGCAGTCACCATGGAAACTAATGGAATGTTCTGCAGTCACCATGGAATCCAATGAAATGTTATGCAGTTAACATGGAATGTGCTATAGTCACCATGGAAACCAATGGAATGTTTTCCAGTCAACATGGAAACTGAACGTTCCACAGTCATAATGGAATGTTCTGCAGTCACTATGGAAACTAATGGAATGTTCTGCAGTCACCATAGAAACCAGTGGAATGTTTTGCAGCCAACATCGTAACTGAATGTTCTTCAGTCATAATGGAATGTTCCACAGTCACTATGGAAACCAATGGAATGTTTTGCAGTCAACATGGAAACTGAATGTTCCACAGTCATAATGGAATGTGCCGCAGTCACTATGGAAACTAATGGAATGTTCTGCAGTCACTATGGAAACTAATGGAATGTTCTGCAGTCACTATGGAAACTAATGGAATGTTCTGCAGTCACCATGGAAACCAATGGAATGTTCTGCAGTCACTATGGAAACTAATGGAATGTCCTGCAGTCACCATGGTACAGTGCTTTGTGAGTGCTGCACCCATAATAATATATATATATATATAACATTGGTGGTGTAGCTCTCCTACTGACCCTGAAGAAGAGTGCACGTCAGTCACCTCACCACCTGTCTCCACCTGGAATATTTATAGAATATATTACACCCCTCCGCCCCCCATGTAATAAAGATTCTGCCTTGGGGAGAGTGATGACACCTGGACTGAATTGTTTATGAATATTCCCAGCAGTCATACAGATCAGACCCACATGATATAGAACAAACATTACACAGCACCTCCCCCCCCGGGACCTCCCAGGCAGCGTGCACCTTTGTTAAAGTAACCCCTGCGAGCTGTAAGGACAGACAGGCTCAACGGGTTTGGTAAAGAATAAGATTCCTTCCTATACGTAACCAGCCTTCTGGCGTCATATCTGTGCTCTAACGCACATCTTAACCCTTTAAATGCCGGGGGCGAGGAACATGCTCTCCCTCCACTCTGACCCCCTTTTTGTTGCAGTCTGTAATGTCCGCTTCACCACACCATGCAATGCCTACAGAATATGCTGGTGCTTCGAGGCCACAATTATGGGGGAACCTGACAGAACAAATGGCAAGGGCCCCCACCATAAATACCAATAATTACAAGCTGTTTGGGCACAAAGATAATTACAAGCTGTTTGGGCACAAAGATAATTAAAAGCTGTTTGGGCACAAAGATAATTATAAGCTGTTTGGGCACAAAGATAATTACAAGCTGTTTGGGCACAAAGATAATTACAAGCTGTTTGGGCACAAAGATAATTATAAGCTGTTTGGGCACAAAAGATAACAGTGAACAAGCTGTTTGGGCTCAAAAAGTCAGTGAAAAGTTGTTTGGGGAGAAACTTGGCAGGGGTAAGTTGTTTGGGGGAAAACAAGGCACTGATAAGTTGTTTGAGCACAGAGATTGCAGTGACTAGTTGTTTGAGCACAGAGATTGCAGTGACTAGTTGTTTGAGCACAGAGATTGCAGTGACTAGCTGTTTGAGCACAGAGATTGCAGTGACTAGCTGTTTGAACACAGAGATTGCAGTGACTAGCTGTTTGAACACAGAGATTGCAGTGACTAGCTGTTTGAGCACAGAGATTGCAGTGACTAGCTGTTTGAGCACAGAGATTGCAGTGACTAGTTGTTTGAGCACAGAGATTGCAGTGACTAGCTGTTTGAGCACAGAGATTGCAGTGACTAGCTGTTTGTACACAGAGATTGCAGTGACTAGCTGTTTGAGCACAGAGATTGCAGTGACTAGCTGTTTGAGCACAGAGATTGCAGTGACTAGTTGTTTGAGCACAGAGATTGCAGTGACTAGCTGTTTGAGCACAGAGATTGCAGTGACTAGCTGTTTGAACACAGAGATTGCAGTGACTAGCTGTTTGAGCACAGAGATTGCAGTGACTAGCTGTTTGAGCACAGAGATTGCAGTGACTAGCTGTTTGAACACAGAGATTGCAGTGACTAGCTGTTTGAGCACAGAGATGGCAGAGGTAAGTTGTTTGGAGGGCAAAGATGACACAAACAGGCAGTTTGGGCACAAAAAAGTCAGTGAAAAGCTGTTTAGCCACAAAGATAATTACAAGCTGTTTGGGCACAAAGATAATTATAAGCTGTTTGGGCACAAAAGATAACAGTGAACAAGCTGTTTGGGCTCAAAAAGTCAGTGAAGAGTTGTTTGGGGAGAAACTTGGCAGGGGTAAGTTGTTTGGGGGAAAACAAGGCACTGATAAGTTGTTTGAGCACAGAGATTGCAGTGACTAGCTGTTTGAGCACAGAGATTGCAGTGACTAGCTGTTTGAACACAGAGATTGCAGTGACTAGCTGTTTGAGCACAGAGATTGCAGTGACTAGTTGTTTGAGCACAGAGATTGCAGTGACTAGCTGTTTGAGCACAGAGATTGCAGTGACTAGCTGTTTGAGCACAGAGATTGCAGTGACTAGCTGTTTGAACACAGAGATTGCAGTGACTAGCTGTTTGAACACAGAGATTGCAGTGACTAGCTGTTTGAGCACAGAGATTGCAGTGACTAGCTGTTTGAGCACAGAGATTGCAGTGACTAGTTGTTTGAGCACAGAGATTGCAGTGACTAGCTGTTTGAGCACAGAGATTGCAGTGACTAGCTGTTTGAGCACAGAGATGGCAGAGGTAAGTTGTTTGGAGGGCAAAGATGACACAAACAGGCAGTTTGGGCACAAAAAAGTCAGTGAAAAGCTGTTTAGCCACAAAGATAATGACAAGCTGTTTGGGCACAAAGATGGCACTTACAAGATGTGCAATGGCAAGTCTATGTGTGCAATGGCAATGCTATTTATTTAACCTAATTTATTTATAATTTAATATTTTTTCTCTATGTCTAGTTTTCTTCCAGTTGAGTAAATATTTTTGCAAACTGATATTTTCTTGGGGGTGTTTTTACATTTTAAAGGGTGTGGGGGGGGGGGGGGGGGGCAAATATAGGATCTGTCCAAGGTACCGCAAAATGTTTTTGGATATACAATGTCCACAGAAAGTGTTCACTTTCTCTCGCTATTCAGAAATATATATATAAAGAATACCTTTAGTAAACTGCTAAAGTGACTGCTTCTGTTTGCATAAAAAGAATAATAAAATACAGCTCTAAAGGCTAAAAGCTAGAACCCTGGCGCGTTTCGCCGTCAGGCTTCTTCAGAGAGTTCAGGTTGTGCTGTTATGTATTATTCATATATTGATGTGTTTGGGGAAAGTATTTCATTGAATAAAACAGGAATTAGGGCAGGTGAATTTTTTGGGGAAAATCCCTTTATTGTGTAGACCATGCAGTTATTAGGTGCATGTCACTGTAATTCACCAGAGTGTCTGGCGCTGATACATCGTGGCAAACGCAGCGTCACAGCTTCAAATAGGGAAGCCCGAGACCACCCTGATCTAAAGAGACCTGCGCATAATAACAGACCCCCTTACCATCACTTGCTAATCACCATTACTTGCTATTATAAGCCATGACTGCTCTGTATAGCACCAGTGAATCTATGTCTGCGCCAGCCACGCCAGTCTATTTAATTCTCTAAAATACTTTCGCCAAACACATCAATGTAAGAATAATACCTAGCAACAAATCCTGAACCCTTGGAAGAAGCCTGACAGTGAAACGCGTCAGGGTTATAGGGTTTTTTTTTTTTAAGCCAATAGGGCTTTTTTTACATAAAATCTGGTGTTCAGTTATATTTTTGAGTTCTTTATTTGGTGGGGTTCTGGGAATGACTCATATTGGTATTCCTCTGAGCTGCTAAAAGCCCCCTTTTCTCTACAGGTTACTGAGCATATTTTGCACTGGATCTCAAGCACATGTAGTTATAGTTGAATACATCACAGTGCTTTATCCTTCTTCCTCCATACGTGCACCTGGGTCTCCGAGGGGATGTTAAATCCCAGCATCCTCAGAACCAGTGAATGGTGGGACCATTTTATACCAGTCAAACCAGCTGTAGATGTCACAGTAGAGGGTTGTCCTTTCTGGACACGCTGCAAGTGTGACCATCATGTGCCACGTGCCGTGACTCACGTGGGAGTCAGCTCAGATAGTGCAGACTGTCATCTACGCCCACATTGCCAGTCGTATGATGCCATCAGCACACAGTGCCTCTAACTTCTGATGACTATACAGGTCTGGTAGAAAAGGCCAATCCTATGAGTAATTACTGAGGACTGGGAACCGATACAGTCAATGGTTATCCTCCTCCTTTAGCCACGTTTGCCACATTTAAACTTTCTTCCTTGAAATGAACTCTTTAGTCACTTAATAATTTACCGAGCCAGAATTAAGTTAGAAAATATGTGTTTAATAAAGAATCCAATATTAATTCCAGTGTATAATGGCAATCACTAAATTAAGAAAATAATAGACTACATATATAATGATCTCAGACCAGCTATTATATCAGGTGTCAGGGGTGTAAAAATCATGATCGCAGGGCTTGCAAGTGCAACTCAAGTTTTAGAAACAGGAATTTTCTAACCATATAAAGAAGTGTATGGATATATCTGTATCACCTAACTGCTCATCTACTGGATATTAATGAGTATTACACCCAAATGACAAGTATTACATCCCAATGATTAATATTACATGCCAATGATAAGTATAACATCCCAATGACGAGTATTACACCCCAATAATAAGTTTTACATCCCAATGACAAGTATTACATCCCAATGATTAATATTACATGCCAATGCTAAGTATTACATCCCAATGATGAGTATTGCATCCCAATGATAAGTATTACATCCCAATGATTAATATTACATGCCAATGATTAGTATTACATCCCAGTGATAAGTATTACACCCCAATGACGAGTATTACATCCCAATGATGAGTATTACACCCCAATGATGAGTATTACATCCCAATGACGAGTATTACACCCCAATGACGAGTATTACATCCCAATGACGAGTATTACATCCCAATGAGAAGTATTACACCACAATTATGAGTATTACACCCCAATGATGAGTATTACATCCCAATGACGAGTATTACACCCCAATGACGAGTATTACATCCCAATGACAAGTATTACACCCCAATGATAAGTATTACATACCAATGAGAAGTATTACACCACAATTACGAGTATTACACCCCAATGATAAGTATTACACCCCAATGACGAGTATTACATCCCAATGACAAGTATTACATCACAATGACGAGTATTACATCCCAATGATAAGTATTACACCCCAATGACGAGTATTACACCCCAATGACAAGTATTACATCCCAATGATAAGTATTACATCCCAATGACGAGTATTACATCCCAATGATAAGTACTACACCCTAATTACGAGTATTACACCCCTATGATGAGTATAACATCCCAATGATAAGTATTACATCCCAATGATAATTATTACACCCCAATGATAAGTATTACTTCCCAATGACAAGTATTACACCCCAATGACAAGTATTACATCCCAATGATAAGTATTACATCCCAATGACGAGTATGGAGCTAGAGCTCTGCTGGGGACCTGGATCCATGTCTTATAATCTGACCTCAATTTGAGGTCAGATTATAAGAGACCTCGATTATAAGACGAGGGGGATTTTTCAGAGCATTTGCTCTGAAAAAAACCTCGTCTTATAATCGATCAAATACGGTACATCCCAATGATAAGTACTACACCCTAATTACGAGTATTACACCCCTATGATGAGTATAACATCCCAATGATAAGTATTACATCCCAATGATAAGTTTTACACCCCAATGACGATTATTACACCCCAATGATAAGTATTACATCCCAATGATAAGTATTACACCCCAATGATAAGTATTACACCCCAATGACGAGTATTACACGCCAATGATGAGTATTACATCCCAATGACGAGTATTACACCCCAATGACGGGTATTACACCCCAATGACAAGTATTACATCCCAGTGATGAGTATTACACCCCAATGATGAGTATTACATCCCAATGATAAGTATTACATCCCAATGACAAGTATTACACCCCAATGATAAGTATTACACCCCAATGACAAGTATTACATCCTAATGATAAGTATTACATCCCAGTGACAAGTATTACACCCCAATAACAAGTATTACATCCCAGTGATGAGTATTACACCCCAATGATGAGTATTACATCCCAATGACAAGTATTACACCCCAATGACAAGTATTACACCCTAATGACGAGTATTACATCCCAATGATGAGTATTACACCCCAATGATGAGTAATACATCCCAATGACGAGTATTACACCCCAATGACGAGTATTACATCCCAATGACGAGTATTACACCGCAATGATAAGTATTACATCCCAATGAGAAGTATTACACCACAATTACGTGTTTTACACCCCAATGATAAGTATTACATCCCAATGATAAGTATTACACCCCAATGATAAGTATTACACCCCAATGTCGAGTATTACATCCCAATGACAGGTATTACACCCCAATGATAAGTATTACATCCCAATGACAAGTATTACATCCCAATGACAAGTATTACATCACAATGACGAGTATTAAATCCCAATGATAAGTATTACACCCCAATGACGAGTATTACACCCCAATGATAAGTATTACATCCCAACGACGAGTATTACATCCCAATGATAAGTACTACACCCTAATTACGAGTATTACACCCCTATGATGAGTATAACATCCCAATGATAAGTATTACACCCCAATGACGATTATTACACCCCAATGATAAGTATTACATCCCAATGATAAGTATTACACCCCAATGATGAGTATTACATCCCAATGATGAGTATTACATCCCAATGATAAGTATTACACCCCAATGACGAGTATTACACCCAAATTACGAGTATTACACCCCAATGATGAGTATTACATCCCAATGACGAGTATTACACCCCAATGACGAGTATTACACCCCAATGACAAGTATTACACCCCAATGACAAGTATTACATCCCAGTGATGAGTATTACACCCCAATGATGACTATAACATCCCAATGATAAGTATTATATCCCAATGACAAGTATTACACCCCAATGATAAGTATTACACCCCAATGACAAGTATTACATCCTAATGATAAGTATTACATCCCAGTGACAAGTATTACACCCCAATAACAAGTATTACATCCCAGTGATGAGTATTACACCCCAATGATGAGTATTACATCCCAATGACAAGTATTACACCCCAATGACAAGTATTACACCCTAATGACGAGTATTACATCCCAATGATGAGTATTACACCCCAATGATGAGTAATACATCCCAATGACGAGTATTACACCCCAATGACGAGTATTACATCCCAATGACGAGTATTACACCGCAATGATAAGTATTACATCCCAATGAGAAGTATTACACCACAATTACGAGTTTTACACCCCAATGATAAGTATTACATCCCAATGATAAGTATTACACCCCAATGATAAGTATTACACCCCAATGACGAGTATTACACCCCAATGATAAATATTACACCCCAATGACGAGTATTACATCCCAATGACAGGTATTACACCCCAATGATAAGTATTACATCCCAATGACAAGTATTACATCCCAATGACAAGTATTACATCACAATGACGAGTATTAAATCCCAATGATAAGTATTACACCCCAATGACGAGTATTACACCCCAATGATAAGTATTACATCCCAACGACGAGTATTACATCCCAATGATAAGTACTACACCCTAATTACGAGTATTACACCCCTATGATGAGTATAACATCCCAATGATAAATATTACACCCCAATGACGATTATTACACCCCAATGATAAGTATTACATCCCAATGATAAGTATTACACCCCAATGATGAGTATTACATCCCAATGATGAGTATTACACCCCAATGATAAGTATTACACCCCAATGACGAGTATTACACCCAAATTACGAGTATTACACCCCAATGATGAGTATTACATCCCAATGACGAGTATTACACCCCAATGACGAGTATTACACCCCAATGACAAGTATTACATCCCAGTGATGAGTATTACACCCCAATGATGACTATAACATCCCAATGATAAGTATTACATCCCAATGACAAGTATTACACCCCAATGATAAGTATTACACCCCAATGACAAGTATTACATCCTAATGATAAGTATTACATCCCAGTGACAAGTATTACACCCCAATGACAAGTATTACATCCCAGTGATGAGTATTACACCCCAATGATGAGTATTACATCCCAATGACAAGTATTACACCCCAATGACAAGTATTACACCCCAATGACAAGTATCACATCCTAATGATAAGTATTACATCCCAGTGACAAGTATGACACCCCAATGAAAATTATTACATTACTGAGGGGGTAGTGGATGCATGGAATAGTCTTCCAATAGAAGTGGTAGAGGTTAATACAGTGAAGGAGTTTAAGCATGCATGGGATAGGTATAAGGCTATCCTAGATATAAGATAAGGCCAGGGACTAATGAAAGTATTACATTACTGAGAGGGTAGTGGATGTATGGAATAGTCTTCCAGTAGAAGTGGTAGAGGTTAATACAGTGAAGGAGTTTAAGCATGCGTGGGATAGGTATAAGGCTATCCTAGATATAAGATAAGGCCAGGGACTAATGATAGTATTACATTACTGAGAGGGTAGTGGATGTATGGAATAGTCTTCCAGTAGAAGTGGTAGAGGTTAATACAGTGAAGGAGTTTAAGCATGCGTGGGATAGGTATAAGGCTATCCTAGATATAAGATAAGGCCAGGGACTAATGAAAGTATTACATTACTGAGAGGGTAGTGGATGTATGGAATAGTCTTCCAGTAGAAGTGGTAGAGGTTAATACAGTGAAGGAGTTTAAGCATGCATGGGATAGGTATAAGGCTATCCTAGATATAAGATAAGGCCAGGGACTAATGAAAGTATTACTTTACTGAGAGGGTAGTGGGTGTATGGAATAGTCTTCCAGTAGAAGTGGTAGAGGTTAATACAGTGATGGAGTTTAAGCATGCATGGGATAGGTATAAGGCTATCCTAGATATAAGATAAGGCCAGGGACTAATGAAAGTATTACTTTACTGAGAGGGTAGTGGGTGTATGGAATAGTCTTCCAGTAGAAGTGGTAGAGGTTAATACAGTGAAGGAGTTTAAGCATGCATGGGATAGGTATAAGGCTATCCTAGATATAAGATAAGGCCAGGGACTAATGAAAGTATTACATTACTGAGAGGGTAGTGGATGTATGGAATAGTCTTCCAGTAGAAGTGGTAGAGGTTAATACAGTGATGGAGTTTAAGCATGCGTGGGATAGGTATAAGGCTATCCTAGATATAAGATAAGGCCAGGGACTAATGAAAGTATTACTTTACTGAGAGGGTAGTGGGTGTATGGAATAGTCTTCCAGTAGAAGTGGTAGAGGTTTATACAGTGAGGGAGTATAAGCATGCATGGGATAGGTATAAGGCTATCCTAGATATAAGATAAGGTCAGGGACTAATGAAAGTATTACATTACTGAGAGGGTAGTGGATGTATGGAATAGTCTTCCAGTAGAAGTGGTAGAGGTTAAAACAGTGAAGGAGTTTAAGCATGCGTGGGATAGGTATAAGGCTATCCTAGATATAAGATAAGGCCAGGGACTTATGAAAGTATTACATTACTGAGAGGGCAGTGGATGTATGGAATAGTCTTCCAGTAGAAGTGGTAGAGGTTAATACAGTGAGGGAGTTTAAGCATGCATGGGATAGGTATAAGGCTATCCTAGATATAAGATAAGGCCAGGGACTAATGATAGTATTACATTACTGAGAGGGTAGTGGATGCATGGAATAGTCTTCCAGTAGAAGTGGTAGAGGTTAATACAGTGAAGGAGTTTAAGCATGCGTGGGATAGGTATAAGGCTATCCTAGATATAAGATAAGGCCAGGGACTAATGAAAGTATTACATTACTGAGAGGGTAGTGGATGTATGGAATAGTCTTCCAGTAGAAGTGGTAGAGGTTAATACATTGACGGAGTTTAAGCATGCATGGGATAGGTATAAGGCTATCCTAGATATAAGATAAGGCCAGGGACTAATGAAAGTATTACATTACGGAGAGGGTAGTGGATACATGGAATAGTCTTCCAGTAGAAGTGGTAGAGGTTAATACAGTGAAGGAGTTTAAGCATGCATGGGATAGGTATAAGGCTATCCTAGATATAAGATAAGGCCATGGACTAATAAAAGTATTACATTACGGAGAGGGTAGTGGATGTATGGAATAGTCTTCTAGTAGAAGTGGTAGAGGTTAATACAGTGAAGGAGTTTAAGCATGCATGGGATAGGTATAAGGCTATCCTAGATATAAGATAAGGCCAGGGACTAATGAAAGTATTACTTTACTGAGAGGGTAGTGGGTGTATGGAATAGTCTTCCAGTAGAAGTGGTAGAGGTTAATACAGTGAAGGAGTTTAAGCATGCGTGGGATAGGTATAAGGCTATCCTAGATATAAGATAAGGCCAGGGACTAATGAAAGTATTACATTACTGAGAGGGTAGTGGATGTATGGAATAGTCTTCCAGTAGAAGTGGTTGAGGATAATACAGTGAAGGAGTTTAAGCATGCGTGGGATAGGTATAAGGCTATCCTAGATATAAGATAAGGTCAGGGACTAATGAAAGTATTGCATTACTGAGAGGGTAGGGGATGTATGGAATCGTCTTCCAGTAGAGGTGGTAGAGGTTAATACAGTGAAGGAGTTTAAGCATGCGTGGGATAGGTATAAGGCTATCCTAGATATAAGATAAGGTCAGGGACTAATGAAAGTATTACTTTACTGAGAGGGTAGTGGGTATATGGAATAGTCTTCCAGTAGAAGTGGTAGAGGTTAATACAGTGATGGAGTTTAAGCATGCATGGGATAGTTATAAGGCTATCCTAGATATAAGATAAGGCCAGGGACTAATGAAAGTATTACATTACTGAGAGGGTAGTGGATGCATGGAATAGTCTTCCAGTAGAAGTGGTAGAGGTTAATACAGTGAAGGAGTTTAAGCATGCGTGGGATAGGTATAAGGCTATCCTAGATATAAGATAAGGTCAGGGACTAATGAAAGTATTACTTTACTGAGAGGGTAGTGGGTATATGGAATAGTCTTCCAGTAGAAGTGGTAGAGGTTAATACAGTGATGGAGTTTAAGCATGCATGGGATAGTTATAAGGCTATCCTAGATATAAGATAAGGCCAGGGACTAATGAAAGTATTACATTACTGAGAGGGTAGTGGATGCATGGAATAGTCTTCCAGTAGAAGTGGTAGAGGTTAATACAGTGAAGGAGTTTAAGCATGCATGGGATAGGTATAAGGCTATCCTAGATATAAGATAAGGCCAGGGACTAATGAAAGTATTACTTTACTGACAGGGTAGTGGGTGTATGGAATAGTCTTCCAGTAGAAGTGGTAGAGGTTAATACAGTGAAGGAGTTTAAGCATGCATGGGATAGGTATAAGGCTATCCTAGATATAAGATAAGGCCAGGGACTAATGAAAGTATTACATTACTGAGAGGGTAGTGGGTGTATGGAATAGTCTTCCAGTAGAGGTGGTAGAGGTTAATACAGTGAAGGAGTTTAAGCATGTGTGGGATAGGTATAAGGCTATCCTAGATATATGATAAGGACAGGGACTAATGAAAGTATTACATTACTGAGAGGGTAGTGGATGCATGGAATAGTCTTCCAGTAGAAGTGGTAGAGGTTAATACAGTGAAGGAGTTTAAGCATGCATGGGATAGGTATAAGGCTATCCTAGATATAAGATAAGGCCAGGGACTAATGAAAGTATTACTTTACTGAGAGGGTAGTGGGTGTATGGAATAGTCTTCCAGTAGAAGTGGTAGAGGTTAATACAGTGAAGGAGTTTAAGCATGCGTGGGATAGGTATAAGGCTATCCTAGATATAAGATAAGGCCAGGGACTAATGAAAGTATTACATTACTGAGAGGATAGTGGATGTATGGAATAGTCTTCCAGTAGAAGTGGTTGAGGATAATACAGTGAAGGAGTTTAAGCATGCGTGGGATAGGTATAAAGCTATCCTAGATATAAGATAAGGCCAGGGACTAATGAAAGTATTACTTTACTGAAAGGGTAGTGGGTGTATGGAATAGTCTTCCAGTAGAAGTGGTAGAGGTTAATACAGTGAAGGAGTTTAAGCATGCATGGGATAGGTATAAGGCTATCCTAGATATAAGATAAGGACAGGGACTAATGAAAGTATTACTTTACTGAGAGGGTAGTGGGTGTATGGAATAGTCTTCCAGTAGAAGTGGTAGAGGTTAATACAGTGGAGTTTAAGCATGCGTGATATAGGTATAAGGCTATCCTAGATATAAGATAAGGTCAGGGACTAATGAAAGTATTGCATTACTGACAGGGTAGTGGATGTATGGAATAGACTTCCAGTAGAGGTGGTAAAGGTTAATACAGTGAAGGAGTTTAAGCATGTGTGGGATAGGTATAAGGCTATCCTAGATATATGATAAGGACAGAGACTAATGAAAGTATTACATTACTGAGAGGGTAGTGGATGCATGGAATAGTCTTCCACTAGACGTGGTAGAGGTTAATACAGTGAAGGAGTTTAAGCATGCATGGGATAGGTATAAGGCTATCCTAGATATAAGATAAGGCCATGGACTAATAAAAGTATTACATTACTGAGAGGGTAGTGGATGTATGGAATAGTCTTCCAGTAGAAGTGGTAGAGGTTAATACAGTGAAGGAGTTTAAGCATGCATGGGATAGGTATAAGGCTATCCTAGATATAAGATAAGGCCAGGGACTAATGAAAGTATTACTTTACTGAGAGGGTAGTGGGTGTATGGAATAGTCTTCCAGTAGAAGTGGTAGAGGTTAATACAGTGAAGGAGTTTAAGCATGCGTGGGATAGGTATAAGGCTATCCTAGATATAAGATAAGGCCATGGACTAATAAAAGTATTACATTACTGAGAGGGTAGTGGATGTATGGAATAGTCTTCCAGTAGAAGTGGTAGAGGTTAATACAGTGAAGGAGTTTAAGCATGCATGGGATAGGTATAATGCTATCCTAGATATAAGATAAGGCCAGGGACTAATGAAAGTAGTACTTTACTCAGAGGGTAGTGGATGTATGGAATAGTCTTCCAGTAGAAGTGGTAGAGGTTAATACAGTGATGGAGTTTAAGCATGCATGGGATAGGTATAAGGCTATCCTAGATATAAGATAAGGTCAGGGACTAATGAAAGTATTACATTACTGAGAGTGTAGTGGATGTATGGAATAGTATTCCAGTAGAAGTGGCAGAGGTTAATACAGTGAAGGAGTTTAAGCATGTGTGGAATAGGTATAAGACTATCCTTGATATATGATAAGGACAGGGACTAATGAAAGTATTACATTACTGAGAGTGTAGTGGATGCATGGAATAGTCTTCCAGTAGAAGTGGTAGAGGTTAATAGAGTGAAGAAGTTTAAGCATGCATGGGATAGGTATAAGGCTATCCTAGATATAAGATAAGGCCAGGGACTAATGAAAGTATTATATTACTGAGAGGGTAGTGGATGCATGGAATAGTCTTCCAGTAGAAGTAGTAGAGGTTAATACAGTGAAGGAGTTTAAGCATGCATGGGATAGGTATAAGGCTATCCTAGATATAAGATAAGGCCAGGGACTAATGAAAGTATTACTTTACTTAGAGGGTAGTGGATGTATGGAATAGTCTTCTAGTAAAAGTGGTAGAGGTTAATACAGTGAAGGTGTTTAAGCATGCGTGGGATAGGTATAAGGCTATCCTAGATATAAGATAATGCCAGGGACTAATGAAAGTATTACTATACTCAGAGGGTAGTGGGTGTATGGAATAGTCTTCCAGTAGAAGTGGTAGAGGTTAATACAGTGAAGGAGTTTAAGCATGCGTGGGATGTGTATAAGGCTATCCTAGATATAAGATAAGGCCAGGGACTAATGAAAGTATTACATTACTGAGAGGGTAGGGGATGTATGGAATAGTCTTCCAGTAGAAGTGGTAGAGGTTAATACAGTGAAGGAGTTTAAGCATGCATGGGATAGGTATAAGGCTATCCTAGATATAAGATAATGCCAGGGACTAATGAAAGTATTACATTACTGAGAGGGTAGTGGATGTATGGAATAGTCTTCCAGTAGAAGTGGTAGAGGTTAATACAGTGAAGGAGTTTAAGCATGCGTGGGATAGGTATAAGGCTATCCTAGATATAAGATAATGCCAGGGACTAATGAAAGTATTACTATACTCAGAGGGTAGTGGGTGTATGGAATAGTCTTCCAGTAGAAGTGGTAGATGTTAATACAGTGAAGGAGTTTAAGCATGCATGGGATAGGTATAAGGCTATCCTAGATATAAGATAAGGCCAGGGACTAATGAAAGTATTACTTTACTGAGAGGGTAGTGGATGTATGGAATAGTCTTCCAGTAGAAGTGGTAGAGGTTAATACAGTGAAGGAGTTTAAGCATGCGTGGGATAGGTATAAGGCTATCCTAGATATAAGATAAGGCCAGGGACTAATGAAAGTATTACTTTACTGAGAGGGTAGTGGGTGTATGGAATAGTCTTCCAGTAGAAGTGGTAGAGGTTAATACAGTGAAGGAGTTTAAGCATGCGTGGGATAGGTATAAGGCTATCCTAGATATAGGATAAGGCCAGGGACTAATGAAAGTATTACTTTACTTAGAGGGTAGTGGATGTATGGAATAGTCTTCTAGTAAAAGTGGTAGAGGTTAATACAGTGAAGGTGTTTAAGCATGCGTGGGATAGGTATAAGGCTATCCTAGATATAAGATAATGCCAGGGACTAATGAAAGTATTACTATACTCAGAGGGTAGTGGGTGTATGGAATAGTCTTCCAGTAGAAGTGGTAGAGGTTAATACAGTGAAGGAGTTTAAGCATGCATGGGATAGGTATAAGGCTATCCTAGATATAAGATAATGCCAGGGACTAATGAAAGTATTACTATACTCAGAGGGTAGTGGGTGTATGGAATAGTCTTCCAGTAGAAGTGGTAGAGGTTAATACAGTGAAGGAGTTTAAGCATGCATGGGATAGGTATAAGGCTATCCTAGATATAAGATAAGGCCAGGGACTAATGAAAGTATTACTTTACTGAGAGGGTAGTGGGTGTATGGAATAGTCTTCCAGTAGAAGTGGTAGAGGTTAATACAGTGAAGGAGTTTAAGCATGCGTGGGATAGGTATAAGGCTATCCTAGATATAAGATAAGGCCAGGGACTAATGAAAGTATTACTTTACTGAGAGGGTAGTGGGTGTATGGAATAGTCTTCCAGTAGAAGTGGTAGAGGTTAATACAGTGATGGAGTTTAAGCATGCATGGGATAGGTATAAGGCTATCCTAGAAATAAGATAAGGCCAGGGACTAGTGAAAGTATTACATTACTGAGAGGGTAGTGGATGCATGGAATAGTCTTCCAGTAGAAGTGGTAGAGGTTAATACAGTGAAGGAGTTTAAGCATGCATGGGATAGGTATAAGGCTATCCTTGTTATAAGATAAGGCCAGGGACTAATGAAAGTATTACTTTACTGAGAGGTTAGTGGGCGTATGGAATAGTCTTCCAGTAGAAGTGGTAGAGGTTAATACAGTGAAGGAGTTTAAGCATGCATGGGATAGGTATAAGGCTATCCTAGATATAAGATAAGGCCAGGGGACTAATGATAGTATTACATTACTGAGAGGGTAGTGGATGTATGGAATAGTCTTCCAGTAGAAGTGGTAGAGGTTAATTCAGTGAAGGAGTTTAAGCATGCGTGGGATAGGTATAAGGCTATCCTAGATATAAGATAAGGCCAGGGGACTAATGATAGTATTACATTACTGAGAGGGTAGTGGATGTATGGAATAGTCTTCCAGTAGAAGTGGTAGAGGTTAATACAGTGAAGGAGTTTAAGCATGCGTGGGATAGGTATAAGGCTATCCTAGATATAGGATAAGGCCAGGGACTAATGAAAGTATTACATTACTGAGAGGGTAGTGGATACATGGAATAGTCTTCCAGTAGAAGTGGTAGAGGTTAATACAGTGAAGGAGTTTAAGCATGCGTGGGATAGGTATAAGGCTATCCTAGATAAAAGATAAGGCCAGGGACTAATGAAAGTATTACATTACTGGGAGGGTAGTGGATGTATGGAATAGTCTTCCAGTAGAAGTGGTAGAGGTTAATACAGTGAAGGAGTTTAAGCATGCATGGGATAGGTATAAGGCTATCCTAGATATAAGATAAGGCCAGGGGACTAATGATAGTATTACATTACTGAGAGGGTAGTGGATGTATGGAATAGTCTTCCAGTAGAAGTGGTAGAGGTTAATTCAGTGAAGGAGTTTAAGCATGCGTGGGATAGGTATAAGGCTATCCTAGATATAAGATAAGGCCAGGGGACTAATGATAGTATTACATTACTGAGAGGGTAGTGGATGTATGGAATAGTCTTCCAGTAGAAGTGGTAGAGGTTAATACAGTGAAGGAGTTTAAGCATGCGTGGGATAGGTATAAGGCTATCCTAGATATAGGATAAGGCCAGGGACTAATGAAAGTATTACATTACTGAGAGGGTAGTGGATACATGGAATAGTCTTCCAGTAGAAGTGGTAGAGGTTAATACAGTGAAGGAGTTTAAGCATGCGTGGGATAGGTATAAGGCTATCCTAGATAAAAGATAAGGCCAGGGACTAATGAAAGTATTACATTACTGGGAGGGTAGTGGATGTATGGAATAGTCTTCCAGTAGAAGTGGTAGAGGTTAATACAGTGAAGGAGTTTAAGCATACATGGGATAGGTATAAGGCTATCCTAGATATAAGATAAGGTCAGGGACTAATGAAAGTATTACATTACTGAGAGGGTAGTGGATGCATGGAATAGTCTTCCAGTAGAAGTGGTAGAGGTTAATACAGTGAAGGAGTTTAAGCATGCATGGGATAGGTATAAGACTATCCTAGATATAAGATAAGGCCAGGGACTAATGAAAGTATTACATTACTGAGAGGGTAGTGGATACATGGAATAGTCTCCTCCCACTTTCTACACATTTCTATCCATGTTTCTTTGTGCCACGCCCCTCTTGTAGTATTTTAGCTTTTTTATGGCTCTTGGATTTTAATTCCCGGCCGGGATGCATTGTAAGAATATTTTTGGAGGGTTGGGGCACTGTAGTTCACAGTATATAATATGGAGCGTCTGTCAGCACTTCGCATGGCATGCTCACCTGCATAATGACACATAGGATTAACATTTATCACTAACAGCACTAACCCTAGATAAACAAGTTTAGCAAAACACTAGAGGGTGAGAAATGAGTCTGTGACTTTAAAATAAATCATCACAATGAGTCTTTATAGAGGATTTTTACTTTCAGGCTGTAGAAAAACCTGCCTGACCTGAAATAAGGGCAAAATGAACCGATTTTAAACAGATTCTCTGTTTCAACACCATTAAAGGGATTCTGTCACCTAAACACTGCTTATACTGTGACTGTATTAAAGGGATTCTGTCACCTAAACACTGCTTATACTGTGACTGTATTAAAGGGGCTCTGTCACCTAAACACTGCTTATACCATGACTGTATTAAAGGGGCTCTGTCACCTAAACACTGCTTATACTGTGACTGTATTAAAGGGATTCTGTCACCTAAACACTGCTTATACTGTGACTGTATTAAAGGGATTCTGTCACCTAAACACTGCTTATACTGTGACTGTATTAAAGGGATTCTGTCACCTAAACACTGCTTATACTGTGACTGTATTAAAGGGATTCTGTCACCTAAACACTGCTTATACTGTGACTGTATTAAAGGGGCTCTGTCACCTAAACACTGCTTATACTGTGACTGTATTAAATGGATTCTGTCACCTAAACACTGCTTATACTGTGACTGTATTAAAGGGATTCTGTCACCTAAACACTGCTTATTCTGTGACTGTATTAAAGGGATTCTGTCACCTAAACACTGCTTATACTGTGACTGTATTAAAGGGATTCTGTCACCTAAACACTGCTTATACTGTGACTGTATTAAAGGGATTCTGTCCCCTAAACATTGCTTATACTGTGACTGTATTAAAGGGGCTCTGTCACCTAAACACTGCTTATACTGTGACTGTATTAAAGGGATTCTGTCACCTAAACACTGCTTATACTGTGACTGTATTAAAGGGGCTCTGTCACCTAAACACTGCTTATACTGTGACTGTATTAAAGGGATTCTGTCACCTAAACACTGCTTATACTGTGACTGTATTAAAGGGATTCTGTCACCTAAACACTGCTTATACTGTGACTGTATTAAAGGGATTCTGTCACCTAAACACTGCTTATACTGTGACTGTATTAAAGGGATTCTGTCACCTAAACACTGCTTATACTGTGACTGTATTAAAGGGATTCTGTCACCTAAACACTGCTTATACTGTGACTGTATTAAAGGGACTCTGTCACCTAAACACTGCTTATACTGTGACTGTATTAAAGGGATTCTGTCACCTAAACACTGCTTATACTGTGACTGTATTAAAGGGATTCTGTCACCTAAACACTGCTTATACTGTGACTGTATTAAAGGGACTCTGTCACCTAAACACCGCTTATACTGTGACCGTATTAAAGGGATTCTGTCGCCTAAACACTGCTTATACTGTGACCGTATTAAAAATGCTCTGTCACCTAAACACTGCTTATACTGTGACTGTATTAAAGGTGCTCTGTCACCTAAACGCTGCTTATACTGTGACTGTATTAAAGGGATTCTGTCACCCAAATGCTGCTTATACTGTGACTGTATTAAAGGGACTGTGTCACCTAAACACTGCTTATACTGTGACTGTATTAAAGGGAGTAATTTATATGTGGTATATTAAGGCTGTACTTTCCCTTTAAGACCACCAGTTGTCTGTATATTTATTGTATGTATTAAAGGGGCTCTGTCACCTAAACACTGCTTATACTGTGATATATCCTGTGATACTTATACAGATCACAGGATCTGTATAAACGGTTTGCTAATTCCCTGTCTCCATCACAGGATCTGTATAAACGGTTTGCTAATTCCCTGTCTCCATCACAGGATCTGTATAAACGGTTTGCTAATTCGCAGTCTCCATCACAGGATCTGTATAAACGGTTTGCTAATTCCCGTTCTCCATCAAAGGATCTGTATAAACGGTTTTGCTAATTCCCAGTCTCCATCACAGGATCTGTATAAACGGTTTGCTAATTCCCAGTCTCCATCACAGGATCTGTATAAACGGTTTGCTAATTCCCAGTCTCCATCACAGGATCTGTATAAACGGTTTGCTAATTCCCTGTCTCCATCACAGGATCTGTATAAACGGTTAGCTAATTCCCTGTCTCCATCACAGGATCTGTATAAACGGTTTGCTAATTCCCTGTCTCCATCACAGGATCTGTATAAACGGTTTGCTAATTCCCTGTCTCCATCACAGGATCTGTATAAACGGTTTGCTAATTCGCAGTCTCCATCACAGGATCTGTATAAACGGTTTGCTAATTCCCGTTCTCCATCAAAGGATCTGTATAAACGGTTTGCTAATTCCCAGTCTCCATCACAGGATCTGTATAAACGGTTTGCTAATTCCCTGTCTCCATCACAGGATCTGTATAAACGGTTTGCTAATTTCCTGTCTCCATCACAGGATCTGTATAAACGGTTTGCTAATTCCCTGTCTCCATCACAGGATCTGTATAAACGGTTTGCTAATTCCCTGTCTCCATCACAGGATCTGTATAAACGGTTTGCTAATTCCCTGTCTCCATCACAGGATCTGTATAAACGGTTTGCTAAGTCCCTGTCTCCATCACAGGATCTGTATAAACGGTTTGCTAATTCCCTGTCTCCATCACAGGATCTGTATAAATGGTTTGCTAATTCCCTGTCTCCATCACAGGATCTGTATAAACGGTTTGCTAATTCCCTGTCTCCATCACAGGATCTGTATAAACGGTTTGCTAATTCCCTGTCTCCATCACAGGATCTGTATAAACGGTTTGCTAATTCCCTGTCTCCATCACAGGATCTGTATAAACGGTTTGCTAATTCCCAGTCTCCATCACAGGATCTGTATAAACGGTTTGCTAATTCCCTGTCTCTATCACAGGATCTGTATAAACGGTTTGCTAATTCCCAGTCTCCATCACAGGATCTGTATAAACGGTTTGCTAATTCCCTGTCTCCATCACAGGATCTGTATAAACGGTTAGCTAATTCCCAGTCTCCATCACAGGATCTGTATAAACGGTTTGCTAATTCCCTGTCTCCATCACAGGATCTGTATAAACGGTTTGCTAATTCCCTGTCTCCATCACAGGATCTGTATAAACGGTTTGCTAATTCCCTGTCTCCATCACAGGATCTGTATAAACGGTTTGCTAATTCCCTGTCTCCATCACAGGATCTGTATAAACGGTTTGCTAATTCCCTGTCTCCATCACAGGATCTGTATAAACGGTTTGCTAATTCCCTGTCTCCATCACAGTATCTGTATAAACGGTTTGCTAATTCCCTGTCTCCATCACAGGATCTGATCATGTTGTCTGTTTGCTCATCGCACATTGAATGTGTTTATTGCTCTAGAGGAGATTATTGTTAGATTGTTATTATAGCCACTCACTATACAAGCAGTCTCCAGATGTCTGCAATGTTTGGGAAGCTGCTGGTACCCCTGAGATTTGAGCAGCGTTGACCTCAATAAATAGCTTTATCTTTCATTTGTTTATATTGGTGGCCTCAGGTCAGTGCACAGATCTCGTCTTCCTTACATGTAGAAATTATTTAATGAAATAATACAATTAAAGTGTCTTATTGAGCCCTCTCTGCTCGGTATAGCAGTTAGTGCTATACGGAGTTAGTTAGTATTGGTGTTCGGAGGGGTTAGTGTTAGTATTAGGGGTATTGGTGTTTGGGTTCATGGTGGGGGGGATTAGTATTAGGGTTTGGGGGTTAGTGTTAGTATTAGGGGTATTGGTGTTTGGGTTCATGGTGGGGGGGGGTTAGTATTGGGGTTTGGGGGGTTAGTGTTAGTATTAGGGGTATTGGTGTTTGGGATCATGGTGGGGGGGTTAGTATTAGGGTTTGGGGGGTTAGTGTTAGTTTTAGGGGTATTGGTGTTTGGGTTCATGGTGGGGGGGTTAGTATTGGGGTTCAGGGGGTTAGTGTTAGTATTAGGGGTATTGGTGTTTGGGTTCATGGTGGGGGGGATTAGTATTAGGGTTTGGGGGGTTAGTGTTTGTATTAGGGGTATTGGTGTTTGGGTTCATGGTGGGGGGGTTAGTATTCGTGTTCGGAGGGGTTAGTGTTAGTATTAGGGCTATTGGTGTTTGGGTTCATGGTGGGGGGGATTAGTATTAGGGTTTGGGGGGTTGGTGTTAGTATTAGGGTTTGGGGGGTTAGTGTTAGTATTAGGGGTATTGGTGTTTGGGTTCATGGTGAGGGGGTTAGTATTAGGGTTTGGGGGTTAGTGTTAGTATTAGGGGTATTGGTGTTTGGGTTCATGGTGGGGGGGTTAGTATTAGGGTTTGGGGGGTTAGTGTTAGTATTAGGGGTATTGGTGTTTGGGTTCATGGTGGGGGGGTTAGTATTAGGGTTTGGGGGGTTAGTGTTAGTATTAGGGGTATTGGTGTTTGGGTTCATGGTGGGGGGGGTTAGTATTAGGGTTTGGGGGGTTAGTGTTAGTTTTAGGGGTATTGGTGTTTGGGTTCCTGGTGGGGGGGGGTTAGTATTAGGGTTTGGGGGGTTAGTGTTAGTATTAGGGGTATTGGTGTTTGGGTTCATGGTGGGGGGGGTTAGTATTAGGGTTTGGGGGGTTAGTGTTAGTATTAGGGGTATTGGTGTTTGGGTTCATGGTGGGGGGGTCAGTATTAGGGTTTGGGGGGTTAGTGTTAGTATTAGGGGTATTGGTGTTTGGGTTCATGGTGGGGGGGGGTTAGTATTGGGGTTTGGGTGGTTAGTGTTAGTATTAGGGGTATTGGTGTTTGGGTTCATGGTGGGGGGGTTAGTATTAGGATTTGGGGGGTTAGTGTTAGTATTAGGGGTATTGGTGTTTGGGTTCATGGTGGGGGGGTCAGTATTAGGGTTTGGGGGGTTAGTGTTAGTATTAGGGGTATTGGTGTTTGGGTTCATGGTGGGGGGGGGGTTAGTATTGGGGTTTGGGGGGTTAGTGTTGGAGAACTTTATCTATTCTGAGAATATCCTAGCAAAAAAGTACAAATTGCCCTGGTGAGGCCCCTAAAATAATCACCGGGGTCAGGTTAACCCTGACTTCCCCTATATAATATATTTATACATATGGAGGTTCAGGGCAGAGCCAGGTTCATCAGGAACTCATTTTTTTTTTATATGGTGTCCTTTCTCCCTTTCCAAGGTGCTTCCCCCCTAACCAAGGTATGCCTCTGTGCCCCTGTGATGTCCCCCACACTGTCATCACTTGCTTCAGCTGAAGTATCATGTCTTGGCAAATGCCGCTCCTGTCAAAGTGCTGCCCAGCATGGTGCAATGCAAACTCCAGTGGGTGCTGTGGTGCGGGAGCAGGTCCTGTGGGTTCTGTGGTGTAGTGTGGGGGCAGGTCCTGTGGGTTCTGTGGTGTAGTGTGGGGGCAGGTCCTGTGGGTCCTGTGGTACGGGGTCAGGTTCTGTGGGTGGTGTGGTTTGGGGGCAGGTCCTGTGGTTGGTGTGGTGTGAGGGCAGGTCCTGTTGGTGTGGGTGCAGGTCCTGTGGGTGCTGTGGTGTGGTGCGGCGGCAGATCCTGTGGTGTGGTGCAACGGCATGTCCTGTGGGTGCTGTGGTGTGGCGGCAGGTCCTGTGGGTGCCATGGTGTGGTGTGGCGGTAGGTCCTGTGGGTGCTGTGGTGCGGCGGCAGGTCCTGTGGGTGCCATGGTGTGGTGCGGCGGTAAGTCCTGTGGGTGCTGTGGTGTGGTGTGGGGGCAGGTTCTCTGGGTGCTGTGGTGTGGTGCGGCGTCAGGTCCTGTGGGTGTCATGGTGTGGTGCGGCGGTAGGTCCTGTGGGTGCTGTGGTGTGGTGCGGTGGCAGGTCCTGTGGGTGCCATGGTGTGGTGCGGTGGTAGGTCCTGTGGGTGCCATGGTGTGGTGCAGTGGCAGGTCCTGTGGGTGCCATGGTATGGTGCGGGGGCAGGTCCTGTGGGTGCCGTGGTGCGGCGGGCAGGTCGACTGGATGCTGTGGTGTGGGGGCAGGTCCTGTGGGTGCTGTGGTGTCTTGCGGGGGCAGGTCCTGTGGGTGCTGTAGTGCGGGGGGCAGGTTCTGTGGGTGCTGTGGTTTAGTGCGGGGAGCAGGTCCTGTGGGTGCTGTGGTTTAGTGTGGGGGCAGATCCTGTGGGTGCTGTGGTGTAGTGTGGGGGCAGGTCCTGTGGGTGCTGTGGTGTAGTGTGGAGGAAGGTCCTGTGGGTGCTGTGGTGGGGTGCGGGGGCAGGTCCTGTGGTTGCTGTGTTGTGGTGCGGGGGCAGGTCCTGTGGGTGCAGTGGTGTAGTGTTGGGGCAGGTCCTGTGGGTGCTGTGGTGTAGTGTGGGGGCAGGTTCTGTGGTGTAGTGTGGGGGCAGGTCCTGTGGGTGGTGGGGTGCGGGGACAGGTCCTGTGGGTGCTGTGGTGTGGGGGCAGGTCCTGTGGGTGGTGTGGTGCGGGGGAAGGTCCTGTGGGTGCTATGGTGCAGGGGCAGGTCCTGTGGGTGGTGTGGTGCGGGGGAAGGTCCTGTGGGTGCTGTGGTGTGGGGGCAGGTCCTGTGGGTGCTTTGGTGGGGTGCGGGGGCAGGTCCTGTGGGTGCTGTGGTGTAGTGTGGGGGCAGGTCCTGTGGGTGCTGTGGTGTAGTGCGGGGGGCAGGTCCTGTGGGTGTTGTGGTGTAGTGTGGGGGCAGGTCCTGTGGGTGCTGTGGTGTAGTGTGGGGGCAGGTCCGGTGGGTGCTGTGGTGTAGTGTTGGGGCAGGTCCTGTGGGTGCTGTGGTGGGGTGCGGGGGCAGGTCCTGTGGTTGCTGTGGTGGGGTGTGGGGGCAGGTCCTGTGGGTGCTGTGGTGGGGTGCGGGTGCAGGTCCTGTGGGTGCTGTGGTGTCTTGTGGGGGGCAGGTCCTGTGGGTGCTGTGGTGTAGTGTGGGGGCAGGTCCTGTGGGTGCTGTGGTGTAGTGTGGAGGAAGGTCCTGTGGGTGCTGTGGTGGGGTGTTGGGGCAGGTCCTGTGGGTGCTGTGGTGTAGTGTGGGGGCAGGTTCTGTGGTGTAGTGTGGGGGCAGGTCCTGTGGGTGGTGGGGTGCGGGGACAGGTCCTGTGGGTGCTGTGGTGTGGGGGCAGGTCCTGTGGGTGGTGTGGTGCGGGGGAAGGTCCTGTGGGTGCTATGGTGCAGGGGCAGGTCCTGTGGGTGGTGTGGTGCGGGGGAAGGTCCTGTGGGTGCTGTGGTGTGGGGGCAGGTCCTGTGGGTGCTTTGGTGGGGTGCGGGGGCAGGTCCTGTGGGTGCTGTGGTGTAGTGTGGGGGCAGGTCCTGTGGGTGCTGTGGTGTAGTGCGGGGGGCAGGTCCTGTGGGTGTTGTGGTGTAGTGTGGGGGCAGGTCCTGTGGGTGCTGTGGTGTAGTGTGGGGGCAGGTCCGGTGGGTGCTGTGGTGTAGTGTTGGGGCAGGTCCTGTGAGTGCTGTGGTGGGGTGCGGGGGCAGGTCCTGTGGTTGCTGTGGTGGGGTGTGGGGGCAGGTCCTGTGGGTGCTGTGGTGGGGTGCGGGTGCAGGTCCTGTGGGTGCTGTGGTGTCTTGTGGGGGGCAGGTCCTGTGGGTGCTGTGGTGTAGTGTGGGGGCAGGTCCTGTGGGTGCTGTGGTGTAGTGTGGAGGAAGGTCCTGTGGTTGCTGTGGTGGGGTGTGGGGGCAGGTCCTGTGGGTGCTGTGGTGGGGTGCGGGGGCAGGTCCTGTGGGTGCTGTGGTGTAGTGTTGGGGCAGGTCTTGTGGGTGCTGTGGTGTAGTGTTGGGGCAGGTCCTGTGGGTGCTGTGGTGGGGTGCGGGTGCAGGTCCTGTGGGTGCTGTGGTGTCTTGTGGGGGGCAGGTCCTGTGGGTGCTGTGGTGTAGTGTGGGGGCAGGTCCTGTGGGTGCTGTGGTGTAGTGTGGAGGAAGGTCCTGTGGTTGCTGTGGTGGGGTGTGGGGGCAGGTCCTGTGGGTGCTGTGGTGGGGTGCGGGGGCAGGTCCTGTGGGTGCTGTGGTGTAGTGTTGGGGCAGGTCTTGTGGGTGCTGTGGTGTAGTGTTGGGGCAGGTCCTGTGGGTGCTGTGGTGGGGTGCGGGGGCAGGTCCTGTGGTTGCTGTGGTGGGGTGCGGGGGCAGGTCCTGTGGGTGCTGTGGTGTAGTGTGGGGGCAGGTCCTGTGGGTGCTGTGGTGCGGGGGCAGGTCCTGTGGGTGCTGTGGTGTAGTGTGGGGGCAGGTCCTGTGGGTGCTGTGGTGTGGTGCGGGGGCAGGTCCTGTGGGTGCTGTGGTGTAGTGTGGGGGCAGGTCCTGTGGTGGGGTGCGTGAGCCTGTCCTGATAATGTTGCTGTAGTGTGTAGTGTGTGTTGCTGGTAGTGACCTGGGGAGGGGGAGGCACCTCCCTTGTGCTCTTGTATAGGAGGTTTGGCTGCTTCTGTCTTGTCTTCCTCATACTTGGAGATTGATGGCTGTGAGCACATTCCTTGTGAGTACAACTCTCTCCCAATACCTGCAAGACCCAGACCACTCCAGCTCCGTGCCAGCATCTCCAGACAAGCTCCCATCCTGCACTCATGGCCACCATTGGGAAAGTGATCTTCAGGATGTAAGTGTGAGGGCAACTTCTCTAATGACAATCAATGTGTCGTCAAGGTTCCTGGCTGTAGTTACACCTAACGCACACTGATGTGACTGCTTGGGAGTGTAGCTAGCAAGTGTATAGTGTCAGCTTGCAGTGGGGCAACTAGTACAGCCCAGCAGTGGGGCAACTAGTACAGCCCAGCATTGCTGCCCCCACAAATGGGAAGAGATCAGACCCATCGGGGTCTATATTTTATACTGGATTTGTAAACCATTCACTGCCACTACAACTTTATTCCACTAACTAGCTCAATGTACAGGTGAAATCCAACTGTACAAAGTGGCAGGGTATCATGTTTGTGTGATAGATGCACTGTAAGAGGGGTAAAAAACTGACTGCTTCGGGGGTCTGCTGTTTGGGCAGACTGGATGGGCCAAATGGTTCTTATCTGTCGACACATTCTATGATTCTATGAAAACTATCTTAGCGATGTGAGAAGAATGGGTCCACTCCACAGGGTGCAGCAAGACAGGAATATCCAGCTTCTCTAGACTGCAAACTAACCGTCTATCAATGAATCATGCTTTGCATGGTCTCAGGAAGCCCTCCAGCAGGAGACTCTCCATGTCGGGAGTGTTATTACCAGTAGAGAATTCCACAGCGATGTGAGCATCTGATGGGACTTGGTTTCTTGTCTATACTATTGTTATTCTCTCTGACGTGCTTACAGGATGTTGGAGAATCATTTGTGGTCTCTACCGATTGCTTTATAACGAGTATTCTCTGGTCGTTTCCTTCTGTCATTAATCTGTATGACATCATGCATTGTTCTTAGAAAGTGTTCATCATCATCTCTCTCCAAAACCCAGACACTGCTCAGTGTATAATGTTCATTTATACAGCTTCTCTGATCTTAATCTGTTAGTACAAAGGTGTAACTAAGTGCTTCAATGACCCCATCATGCAACTCCACCCCAGAAAGGCACAAATCACATCTCCCCGGTGCCAAATACACCGCCCCCAGGACAGTATAGATTCCCCCTGTAAAATATAAATTCCCCTGGTACATTATAGATTCCCTGATACAGTATAGATTCCCCTGGTACATTATAGATTGCCTCAGTACAGTATATATTCCATTAGTATAGATTCACCCAGTACAGTAATATAGAATCCCCCTCAGCAGTACATTATAGATTCCTCGGTGCAATATATAATACACCAGCAGTACATTATAGATTCCTCAGTGCAATATATATTCCCCCAGTGCAACAAATATACTCCCAGTACAATATATAATACCCCAGCAGTACAATATAGAATTCCCCCCCCCCACCAGTACAATATTGATTCCCAGTATATATTCCCCCGTAGAGAGTAGATTCAACAAGTGCAATATAGATTTCCCCAACCAGTACAATATGGACTCCCTCACCTCCAGTGTCAGGAGAGTAGTGGCTCCTGGAGCTCTATCCATGTGATTGGTACGCAGAGTCCTACTGGCATCCTATGTACTGGATAACACCAGGCAGCTCTATCCATGTGATTGGTACGCAGAGCCCTACTGGCATCCTATATACTGGATAACACCAGGCAGCTCTATCCATGTGATTGATACGAAGAGCCCTACTGGCATCCTATGTACTGGATAACACCAGTCAGCTCTATCCATGTGATTGGTACGCAGAGTCCTACTGGCATCCTATGTACTGGATAACACCAGGCAGCTCTATCCATGTGATTGGTACGCAGAGCCCTACTGGCATCCTATGTACTGGATAACACCAGGCAGCTCTATCCATGTGATTGGTACGCAGAGTCCTACTGGCATCCTATGTACTGGATAACACCAAGCAGCTCTATCCATGTGATTGGTACGCAGAGTCCTACTGGCATCCTATGTACTGGATAACACCAAGCAGCTCTATCCATGTGATTGATACACAGAGCCCTAATGGCATCCTATGTACTGGATAACACCAGGCAGCTCTATCCATGTGATTGATACACAGAGCCCTACTGGCATCCTATGTACTGGATAACACCAGGCAGCTCTATCCATGTGATTGGAACGCAGAGCCCTACTGGCATCCTATGTACTGGATAACACCAGGCAGCTCTATCCATGGGATTGATACACAGAGCCCTACTGGCATCCTATGTACTGGATAACACCAGGCAGCTCTATCCATGTGATTGGTACGCAGAGCCCTACTGGCATCCTATGTACTGGATAACACCAGGCAGCTCTATCCATGTGATTGGTACGCAGAGTCCTACTGGCATCCTATATACTGGATAACACCAGGCAGCTCTATCCATGTGATCGATACACAGAGCCCTACTGGCATCCTATGTACTGGATAACACCAGGCAGCTCTATCCATGTGATTGATACGCAGAGCCCTACTGGCATCCTATGTACTGGATAACACCAGGCAGCTCTATCCATGTGATTGGTACACAGAGTCCTACTGGCATCCTATGTACTGGATAACACCAAGCAGCTCTATCCATGTGATTGGTACGCAGAGTCCTACTGGCATCCTATGTACTGGATAACACCAAGCAGCTCTATCCATGTGATTGATACACAGAGCCCTACTGGCATCCTATGTACTGGATAACACCAGGCAGCTCTATCCATGTGATTGATACACAGAGTCCTACTGGCATCCTATGTACTGGATAACACCAGGCAGCTCTATCCATGTGATTGGTACGCAGAGTCCTACTGGCATCCTATGTACTGGATAACACCAGGCAGCTCTATCCATGGGATTGATACACAGAGCCCTACTGGCATCCTATGTACTGGATAACACCAGGCAGCTCTATCCATGTGATTGGTACGCAGAGTCCTACTGGCATCCTATATACTGGATAACACCAGGCAGCTCTATCCATGTGATCGATACACAGAGCCCTACTGGCATCCTATGTACTGGATAACACCAGGCAGCTCTATCCATGTGATTGATACGCAGAGCCCTACTGGCATCCTATGTACTGGATAACACCAGGCAGCTCTATCCATGTGATTGGTACACAGAGTCCTACTGGCATCCTATGTACTGGATAACACCAAGCAGCTCTATCCATGTGATTGGTACGCAGAGTCCTACTGGCATCCTATGTACTGGATAACACCAAGCAGCTCTATCCATGTGATTGATACACAGAGCCCTACTGGCATCCTATGTACTGGATAACACCAGGCAGCTCTATCCATGTGATCGATACACAGAGTCCTACTGGCATCCTATGTACTGGATAACACCAGGCAGCTCTATCCAAGTGATTGGTACGCAGAGCCCTACTGGCATCCTATGTACTGGATAACACCAGACAGCTCTATCCATGTGATTGGTACGCAGAGCCCTACTGGCATCCTATGTACTGGATAACACCAGGCAGCTCTATCCATGTGATTGATACACAGAGCCCTACTGGCATCCTATGTACTGGATAACACCAGGCAGCTCTATCCATGTGATTGATACACAGAGCCCTACTGGCATCCTATGTACTGGATAACACCAGGCATCTCTATCCATGTGATTGGTACACAGAGCCTACTGGCATCCTATGTACTGGATAACACCAGGCAGCTCTATCCATGTGATTGGTACGCAGAGTCCTACTGGCATCCTATGTACTGGATAACACCAGGCAGCTCTATCCATGTGATTGGTACACAGAGCCCTACTGGCATCCTATGTACTGGATAACACCAGGCAGCTCTATCCATGTGATTGATACACAGAGTCCTACTGGCATCCTATGTACTGGATAACACCAGGCAGCTCTATCCATGTGATTGGTACGCAGAGTCCTACTGGCATCCTATGTACTGGATAACACCAGGCAGCTCTATCCATGTGATTGGTACGCAGAGCCCTACTGGCATCCTATGTACTGGATAACACCAGGCAGCTCTATCCATGTGATTGATACACAGAGCCCTACTGGCATCCTATGTACTGGATAACACCCGGCAGCTCTATCCATGTGATTGGTACGCAGAGTCCTACTGGCATCCTATGTACTGGATAACACCAGGCAGCTCTATCCATGTGATCGATACACAGAGTCCTACTGGCATCCTATGTACTGGATAACACCAGGCAGCTCTATCCATGTGATTGATACACAGAGCCCTACTGGCATCCTATGTACTGGATAACACCAGGCAGCTCTATCCATGTGATTGATACGCAGAGTCCTACTGGCATCCTATGTACTGGATAACACCAGGCAGCTCTATCCATGTGATTGATACACAGAGCCCTACTGGCATCCTATGTACTGGATAACACCAGGCATCTCTATCCATGTGATTGGTACACAGAGCCTACTGGCATCCTATGTACTGGATAACACCAGGCAGCTCTATCCATGTGATTGGTATGCAGAGTCCTACTGGCATCCTATGTACTGGATAACACCAGGCAGCTCTATCCATGTGATTGGTACGCAGAGTCCTACTGGCATCCTATGTACTGGATAACACCAGGCAGCTCTATCCATGTGATTGGTACGCAGAGCCCTACTGGCATCCTATGTACTGGATAACACCAGGCAGCTCTATCCATGTGATTGATACACAGAGCCCTACTGGCATCCTATGTACTGGATAACACCAGGCAGCTCTATCCATGTGATTGATACACAGAGTCCTACTGGCATCCTATGTACTGGATAACACCAGGCAGCTCTATCCATGTGATTGATACGCAGAGTCCTACTGGCATCCTATGTACTGGATAACACCAGGCAGCTCTATCCATGTGATTGGTACACAGAGCCTACTGGCATCCTATGTACTGGATAACACCAGGCAGCTCTATCCATGTGATTGGTACGCAGAGTCCTACTGGCATCCTATGTACTGGATAACACCAGGCAGCTCTATCCATGTGATTGGTACGCAGAGTCCTACTGGCATCCTATGTACTGGATAACACCAGGCAGCTCTATCCATGTGATTGGTACGCAGAGCCCTACTGGCATCCTATGTACTGGATAACACCAGGCAGCTCTATCCATGTGATTGATACACAGAGCCCTACTGGCATCCTATGTACTGGATAACACCAGGCAGCTCTATCCATGTGATTGATACACAGAGTCCTACTGGCATCCTATGTACTGGATAACACCAGGCAGCTCTATCCATGTGATTGATACGCAGAGTCCTACTGGCATCCTATGTACTGGATAACACCAGGCAGCTCTATCCATGTGATTGGTACGCAGAGCCCTACTGGCATCCTATGTACTGGATAACACCAGGCAGCTCTATCCATGTGATTGATACACAGAGCCCTACTGGCATCCTATGTACTGGATAACACCAGCCAGCTCTATCCATGTGATTGGTACGCAGAGTCCTACTGGCATCCTATGTACTGGATAACACCAGGCAGCTCTATCCATGTGATTGGTACGCAGAGCCCTACTGGCATCCTATGTACTGGATAACACCAGGCAGCTCTATCCATGTGATTCATACGCAGAGTCCTACTGGCATCCTATGTACTGGATAACACCAGGCAGCTCTATCCATGTGATTGATACACAGAGCCCTACTGGCATCCTATGTACTGGATAACACCAGGCAGCTCTATCCATGGGATTGATACACAGAGTCCTACTGGCATCCTATGTACTGGATAACACCAGGCAGCTCTATCCATGTGATTGGTACGCAGAGCCCTACTGGCATCCTATGTACTGGATAACACCAGGCAGCTCTATCCATGTGATTGGTACACAGAGCCCTACTGGCATCCTATGTACTGGATAACACCAGGCAGCTCTATCCATGTGATTGGTACGCAGAGTCTACTGGCATCCTATGTACTGGATAACACCAGGCAGCTCTATCCATGTGATTGGTACGCAGAGTCCTACTGGCATCCTATGTACTGGATAACACCAGGCAGCTCTATCCATGTGATTGGTACGCAGAGTCCTACTGGCATCCTATGTACTGGATAACACCAGGCAGCTCTATCCATGTGATTGGTACGCAGAGTCCTACTGGCATCCTATGTACTGGATAACACCAGGCAGCTCTATCCATGTGATTGATACACAGAGTCCTACTGGCATCCTTCGTACTGGATAACACCAGGCAGCTCTATCCATGTGATTGATACACAGAGTCCTACTGGCATCCTATGTACTGGATAACACCAGGCAGCTCTATCCATGTGATTGATACGCAGAGTCCTACTGGCATCCTATGTACTGGATAACACCAGGCAGCTCTATCCATGTGATTGATACGCAGAGTCCTACTGGCATCCTATGTACTGGATAACACCAGGCAGCTCTATCCATGTGATTGATACGCAGAGCCCTACTGGCATCCTATGTACTGGATAACACCAGGCAGCTCTATCCATGTGATTGATACACAGAGCCCTACTGGCATCCTATGTACTGGATAACACCAGGCAGCTCTATCCATGTGATTGGTACGCAGAGCCCTACTGGCATCCTATGTACTCTATAACACCAGGCAGCTCTATCCATGTGATTGGTACGCAGAGTCCTACTGGCATCCTATGTACTGGATTACACCAGGCAGCTCTATCCAAGTGATTGGTACACAGAGCCCTACTGGCATCCTATGTACTGGATAACACCAGGCAGCTCTATCCATGTGATTGATACACAGAGCCCTACTGGCATATTGTCAAGATTGAGGTTTTCGGAGCATAGAGCAGGGGATGCTATCTCTTGCTGGTAACCCTTACCAGGTGGTCCACAAGTATATATAGGCAGAGCACCCTGGTAAGGATAGGAGCACGAGAGTGCCACAAAAGGATAATCCAAAAAGCGAAGTCAGGAAACAGTTCAATAGATCAGGGCAGGCAGCGGTCAAAGAGTAGTAATCCAAGCAGGGGTCAGGGTTCAGGCAAACAGGGTAATCCAGAAGACAAGCCAAAGGTCAGGTAACGGGAAATCCAATAGATATACTGTAGCACAGCAACAAAGGGGAAACTGGAGACTGAAGTCCAAGGACAAACAGGAACCAAAGCTCTGGAACACTGGAGCATTGAAGAAACAGTTTGAGGGGTTTTTATAGTGCTGTGGATCTCCACTCCTCCCCTCAGTGGGACAAGCTCCTCACTTGATTGGATGTTAGAGGGGTGTGCTTTTCTAGCACATACCCCTCTATCTCTGTGCTTGGAGTTAATAGGAGATTTGGCAGAGTTTACCTCCCTCCTACAGCTGGAAAAAGGTTCCCCTTGATTGGGGTGAAGTCTGGAGGATGCATCCTGGGCTTGTAGAAACTCTAGGCCCTGGTTTCGGCCTACCGCGCTACCGCGATCGCGATCGCGGATAGAAGATTGTACTACAGGCCCCGGCTTCGGCCTACTCCGCGATCGCGGATTACTTAAGGGACTTGCTGGATGCCTGGAACTACTGGAACTGCAGGTAAGGGCCAGAGGGGCATGACAGTTCCCCCTTCCAATACGCGACCTCCGGGTGCGTCTAGGTGCTGGCCGTTCAGGATGTGTACGGTGAAATGCACGAAGACAAGCGGGAGCATGAATGGTGGCAGCTGGTTCCCAGGATCTTTCTTCAGGACCATATCCCTCCCAGTGTACTAGATACTCAAGTCGTCCCCTTCTAATACGAGAATCCAAGATCTCTTGTACTTCGAATTCTTCTTCGTTGTCCACGATTATGGGGAGTGGAGGAGTAGGTGTCTTCCTTTGGGAAGTATCTGGTATCCATTTCTTGAGAAGTGAAACATGGAATGTAGGGTGAATACGCCAAGTGGTAGGCAATTGAAGAGTAACCGCTACAGGACTAATAATCTTTGTGATGGGAAAAGGACCTAAAAATTTTGGTCCTAATTTTGTGGTAGGACAGGACATTTTAACATGAGCGGATGAAAGCCAAACCTTGTCTCCAATGTTATATTGAGGTGGAGATGTACGTTTGCGATCTGCTTGTTCTTTGTAAGCTTGTTGGGCTTTCTTTAGAGTCTCTTGTAGGAGAGTGAATCCTTGGTTAAGAAGTTGGATTCTATCGGTGACTTGTGGCACTGTGGTTGTAGCAGGTAGTTGAGGAATCGAGGAGGGATGATAACCATAGTTGGCCTTGAAGGGTGATAAACCTATAGAACTGTGTAGGCTGTTGTTGTAAGCAAATTCTGCTGTTGGAAGTAAGGGAAGCCAGTCATCCTGTAGGTGAGTAACATAGCAACGAAGATACTGTTCTAGAGTTTGGTTGGTTCTTTCTGTTTGGCCATCAGTTTGAGGATGGTAAGCAGATGATAAGAGTCTTTGGATGCCCAAACCACGACAAAAAGCAGACCAGAAATGTGAGGTAAATTGTACTCCACGGTCAGAGAGAATGGATTGTGGTATGCCATGGAGGCGGAAGATTTCTTTAATAAATAAGTCAGCAGTTTCGGCTGCGGTAGGGAGTTTGGTTGTAGGAATGAAGTGAGCCATCTTAGTTAGACGGTCCACGACTACCATTATGGTAGTATGTTGTTGAGATGGTGGGAGTTCAACAATAAAATCAACAGTCACGTCAGTCCAGGGATTTGTGGGGACAGGTAAAGGTTGTAGTAAGCCAGCAGGTCTGGTATTAACCCCTTTTGCACGTCCACAGATGTCGCATGAATGTATATATTGTTCAATGTCCTTTCTTTGTTTAGGCCACCAAAATGAACGATGTGCAAGGTCTAAGGTTTTCTTGACTCCTCCATGGCCTGCCAGCGGATGATCATGTATTGTCTCTAATACTTTGGTTCGCACAGCAGGAGGGACAAAAATCAGAGTATCCTTGTAGAGGAGACCATCTTTCTTGGTCAAAAAAGGATATTTGGATAGATAAGAGTCATCTTTACATTGTTGTTTAAGAGTCTTTATTAAAGAGGAATGAGTGATAAGAAAATGACCAGGTTGTAGAATGGTGTCTGGCTCTTGTTCTGTAGATGATCCATGTAAACGGGATAGGGCATCGGCCTTTCCATTTCGTGAACCGGGTCTGTAAGTAATGTGCAATAGGAATCGAGAGAAAAAAAGAGCCCATCTTGCCTGTCGTGGACAGAGTCTGCGAGCTCTTTGTAAATACTCCAGGTTGCGATGGTCCGTGAATACAGTGACTGGGTGATTTGCCCCTTCAAGAAGGTGACGCCATTCTTCCAGTGCCATTTTTATGGCCAATAGTTCTCTATCACCCACACTGTAATTGATCTCTGCTGGAGAAAGACGTTTTGAAAAGAAGCATACAGGATGAAGTGTACCATCATCTCCTTTTCGTTGAGACAAGATGGCCCCTACAGCTGTCTCTGACGCATCCACCTCAACAAAGTATGGTTTCAAAGGATCTGGGAGAAGAAGAATAGGGGCTGTGGTGAATCTCTGCTTTAATGCATCAAAAGCTTGTTGTGCTTCAGGAGTCCAACGAAAAGGTATATTCTTCTTTGTGAGTTGAGTGATTGGGGCGATGATTTTTGAGAATCCATTGATGAACTTTCTGTAGAAATTGGAAAAGCCTATGAAACTCTGTGTGGTTTTAACGGAAGAGGGGATGGGCCACTCCAATATGGCAGATACCTTCTTGGGATCCATTCTGATGTTTCCAGGGGTTAAGACATAACCAAGGAACTCTACAGACGTAGTCTCAAAAATACATTTTTCTAATTTGGCATATAGTCCGTGATCTTGGAGACGAGATAGAACGCGGGTCATGTGTTGACGATGTGTAGCCAGAGAAGGTGAATAAATCAAAATGTCATCAAGGTATACAATGACAAACGAATCCAACATATCCCGGAAAACGTCATTAAGGAAGTGTTGGAAGGTAGCAGGGGCATTTCAGAGCCCGAATGGCATGACTAGATACTCATAGTGACCATATTGGGATCGGAAAGCTGTTCTCCACTCATGCCCCTCCTTAATCCGCACCAGATTGTAAGCACCCCGTAAATCCAGCTTGGTGTATATTTTAGCTTCTCTGAGGCGATCCATCAATTCGGGAATTAAAGGTAAAGGGTATTTATTTTTGATCGTGACTTTGTTAATCTCTCTGTAATCCACACATGGGCGGAGACCACCGTCCTTTTTTCCAACAAAAAATATTCCAGCTCCAGCGGGTGAAGTAGAAGGTCTGATGAAGCCTTTCTTTAAATTGTCTTCAATGTAGGTTTTTAAAGTCTTTAATTCGGGTTCTGAGAGGGGATATATACGGCCAAATGGTATTGGTGCCCCAGGAAGTAGGTCTATTGGGCAATCATATGGACGATGGGGTGGTAGTTTATTGGCCTCTTGTTCACTGAATACTTTACTGAAAGCACGATATTGTGTTGGTATTTCAGTGTTCTCAGGAGATGGGATGTGAAGAGAAGAAGCTAAAGTCTGTGGAAAACATTGAGTTTTGCAAAAGGTAGAGGAAAAAGTGGTTAGTCCTGTAGACCAGTCAATAATGGGGTTGTGACGTTTAAGCCAAGGAAGTCCCAGAATCAAAGGAAACAAGGGAGAATGCACCAGACTAAAACTAAGTGATTCTTTATGTTTCTCTCCAATGTATACGGTGATGGGTACAGTCTCTGTGGTGACAGGTCCTGAATTGATGTCTCTGCCATCGACAAGTAGGATGGTAATGGGTTGTTTCTTTGGTCGTGTGGGTATACCCAATGTCTGGGCGGTTTTGATATCCATAAAGCAATCACTGGCACCGGAATCAATGATGGCATCTTGTGGTACCTTGTCATGTGTCCACTGTAGAGAGACAAGAAGAGATAGATGAGAAGTCATGCCACCCAGGAGCAAAGAGGACTGTACCAAATGGGGATTACCTTTTGCAGCCAACCGAGGACAAAGACGAAATTGATGGTCGGCATTACCGCAATACAGACACAGATTCATCCTTCTTCTTCTGGACTTCTCTGTTTCAGTAAGCGGACCACGGGTTACCCCCAATTGCATGGGTTCCTCAGTGGTGGTAGTAGACGTGGGTGTGTAATGAAGGCGTGGTGTAGAGACTGAACGAAAAGGAAGGTTGGTTGAGGTAGTACGTTCCATCCGTCTCTCCCGGAGTCTCCGATCAACTTGTGTTACTAGAAGAATCAGATCATCCAGTGAGTCAGGAATACCAACCCGAGCCAACTCATCCTTGAGTGATTCAGAGAGACCTAAACGAAATTGGTCACGCAAAGCTGGTTCGTTCCATTCTGTCTCCATCGCAACCCTCCGAAAGTCTGATACATAATCCTCAACAGGGCGACGACCTTGCCTGAGAGCTCTCATGGTAGTTTCAGCGGTAGATCTCTTATGAGGGTCATCATATAGTATACCCATAGCATGACAAAATGCCTCCCAGGAATTAAGCACAGGACTGTCTTCATACAACAGATGGTGTGCCCAGGACATAGGTGCTCCTGTGAGTAGAGAAATAGCTGTACGCACTTTCACAAAGTCTGTAGCATAGGTTCTTGGTTTTAATGCAAACAACAATTCACAGGAAGTGATGAACGATTGGAACTGACTGCGGTCACCGGTAAAACAAGCAGGTAGTTTAACATGTGGTTCAGGGGCAGCAGCACCATCAAGAACAAGTCCTGGTTGAGGTACTGGATTTGGTTGTTGCAAAACCGGTGGTGGTACTGGGATGGGTTGTAAATTCTGCATTTGGGTTTGTAAGACCATTTGATTGTCTTGTATGGCCTGTACAGTAGTAGATAGCGTGGTAAGCTGTTGTGTCAAGGTATTAACAGCATCAACCATCCCTGCAAGCTCCATATTGGCTCCAGTGTATTGTCAAGATTGAGGTTTTCGGAGCATAGAGCAGGGGATGCTATCTCTTGCTGGTAACCCTTACCAGGTGGTCCACAAGTATATATAGGCAGAGCACCCTGGTAAGGATAGGAGCACGAGAGTGCCACAAAAGGATAATCCAAAAAGCGAAGTCAGGAAACAGTTCAATAGATCAGGGCAGGCAGCGGTCAAAGAGTAGTAATCCAAGCAGGGGTCAGGGTTCAGGCAAACAGGGTAATCCAGAAGACAAGCCAAAGGTCAGGTAACGGGAAATCCAATAGATATACTGTAGCACAGCAACAAAGGGGAAACTGGAGACTGAAGTCCAAGGACAAACAGGAACCAAAGCTCTGGAACACTGGAGCATTGAAGAAACAGTTTGAGGGGTTTTTATAGTGCTGTGGATCTCCACTCCTCCCCTCAGTGGGACAAGCTCCTCACTTGATTGGATGTTAGAGGGGTGTGCTTTTCTAGCACATACCCCTCTATCTCTGTGCTTGGAGTTAATAGGAGATTTGGCAGAGTTTACCTCCCTCCTACAGCTGGAAAAAGGTTCCCCTTGATTGGGGTGAAGTCTGGAGGATGCATCCTGGGCTTGTAGAAACTCTAGGCCCTGGTTTCGGCCTACCGCGATCGCGATCGCGGATAGAAGATTGTACTACAGGCCCCGGCTTCGGCCTACTCCGCGATCGCGGATTACTTAAGGGACTTGCTGGATGCCTGGAACTACTGGAACTGCAGGTAAGGGCCAGAGGGGCATGACAGTTCCCCCTTCCAATACGCGACCTCCGGGTGCGTCTAGGTGCTGGCCGTTCAGGATGTGTACGGTGAAATGCACGAAGACAAGCGGGAGCATGAATGGTGGCAGCTGGTTCCCAGGATCTTTCTTCAGGACCATATCCCTCCCAGTGTACTAGATACTCAAGTCGTCCCCTTCTAATACGAGAATCCAAGATCTCTTGTACTTCGAATTCTTCTTCGTTGTCCACGATTATGGGGAGTGGAGGAGTAGGTGTCTTCCTTTGGGAAGTATCTGGTATCCATTTCTTGAGAAGTGAAACATGGAATGTAGGGTGAATACGCCAAGTGGTAGGCAATTGAAGAGTAACCGCTACAGGACTAATAATCTTTGTGATGGGAAAAGGACCTAAAAATTTTGGTCCTAATTTTGTGGTAGGACAGGACATTTTAACATGAGCGGATGAAAGCCAAACCTTGTCTCCAATGTTATATTGAGGTGGAGATGTACGTTTGCGATCTGCTTGTTCTTTGTAAGCTTGTTGGGCTTTCTTTAGAGTCTCTTGTAGGAGAGTGAATCCTTGGTTAAGAAGTTGGATTCTATCGGTGACTTGTGGCACTGTGGTTGTAGCAGGTAGTTGAGGAATCGAGGAGGGATGATAACCATAGTTGGCCTTGAAGGGTGATAAACCTATAGAACTGTGTAGGCTGTTGTTGTAAGCAAATTCTGCTGTTGGAAGTAAGGGAAGCCAGTCATCCTGTAGGTGAGTAACATAGCAACGAAGATACTGTTCTAGAGTTTGGTTGGTTCTTTCTGTTTGGCCATCAGTTTGAGGATGGTAAGCAGATGATAAGAGTCTTTGGATGCCCAAACCACGACAAAAAGCAGACCAGAAATGTGAGGTAAATTGTACTCCACGGTCAGAGAGAATGGATTGTGGTATGCCATGGAGGCGGAAGATTTCTTTAATAAATAAGTCAGCAGTTTCGGCTGCGGTAGGGAGTTTGGTTGTAGGAATGAAGTGAGCCATCTTAGTTAGACGGTCCACGACTACCATTATGGTAGTATGTTGTTGAGATGGTGGGAGTTCAACAATAAAATCAACAGTCACGTCAGTCCAGGGATTTGTGGGGACAGGTAAAGGTTGTAGTAAGCCAGCAGGTCTGGTATTAACCCCTTTTGCACGTCCACAGATGTCGCATGAATGTATATATTGTTCAATGTCCTTTCTTTGTTTAGGCCACCAAAATGAACGATGTGCAAGGTCTAAGGTTTTCTTGACTCCTCCATGGCCTGCCAGCGGATGATCATGTATTGTCTCTAATACTTTGGTTCGCACAGCAGGAGGGACAAAAATCAGAGTATCCTTGTAGAGGAGACCATCTTTCTTGGTCAAAAAAGGATATTTGGATAGATAAGAGTCATCTTTACATTGTTGTTTAAGAGTCTTTATTAAAGAGGAATGAGTGATAAGAAAATGACCAGGTTGTAGAATGGTGTCTGGCTCTTGTTCTGTAGATGATCCATGTAAACGGGATAGGGCATCGGCCTTTCCATTTCGTGAACCGGGTCTGTAAGTAATGTGCAATAGGAATCGAGAGAAAAAAAGAGCCCATCTTGCCTGTCGTGGACAGAGTCTGCGAGCTCTTTGTAAATACTCCAGGTTGCGATGGTCCGTGAATACAGTGACTGGGTGATTTGCCCCTTCAAGAAGGTGACGCCATTCTTCCAGTGCCATTTTTATGGCCAATAGTTCTCTATCACCCACACTGTAATTGATCTCTGCTGGAGAAAGACGTTTTTGAAAAGAAGCATACAGGATGAAGTGTACCATCATCTCCTTTTCGTTGAGACAAGATGGCCCCTACAGCTGTCTCTGACGCATCCACCTCAACAAAGTATGGTTTCAAAGGATCTGGGAGAAGAAGAATAGGGGCTGTGGTGAATCTCTGCTTTAATGCATCAAAAGCTTGTTGTGCTTCAGGAGTCCAACGAAAAGGTATATTCTTCTTTGTGAGTTGAGTGATTGGGGCGATGATTTTTGAGAATCCATTGATGAACTTTCTGTAGAAATTGGAAAAGCCTATGAAACTCTGTGTGGTTTTAACGGAAGAGGGGATGGGCCACTCCAATATGGCAGATACCTTCTTGGGATCCATTCTGATGTTTCCAGGGGTTAAGACATAACCAAGGAACTCTACAGACGTAGTCTCAAAAATACATTTTTCTAATTTGGCATATAGTCCGTGATCTTGGAGACGAGATAGAACGCGGGTCATGTGTTGACGATGTGTAGCCAGAGAAGGTGAATAAATCAAAATGTCATCAAGGTATACAATGACAAACGAATCCAACATATCCCGGAAAACGTCATTAAGGAAGTGTTGGAAGGTAGCAGGGGCATTTCAGAGCCCGAATGGCATGACTAGATACTCATAGTGACCATATTGGGATCGGAAAGCTGTTCTCCACTCATGCCCCTCCTTAATCCGCACCAGATTGTAAGCACCCCGTAAATCCAGCTTGGTGTATATTTTAGCTTCTCTGAGGCGATCCATCAATTCGGGAATTAAAGGTAAAGGGTATTTATTTTTGATCGTGACTTTGTTAATCTCTCTGTAATCCACACATGGGCGGAGACCACCGTCCTTTTTTCCAACAAAAAATATTCCAGCTCCAGCGGGTGAAGTAGAAGGTCTGATGAAGCCTTTCTTTAAATTGTCTTCAATGTAGGTTTTTAAAGTCTTTAATTCGGGTTCTGAGAGGGGATATATACGGCCAAATGGTATTGGTGCCCCAGGAAGTAGGTCTATTGGGCAATCATATGGACGATGGGGTGGTAGTTTATTGGCCTCTTGTTCACTGAATACTTTACTGAAAGCACGATATTGTGTTGGTATTTCAGTGTTCTCAGGAGATGGGATGTGAAGAGAAGAAGCTAAAGTCTGTGGAAAACATTGAGTTTTGCAAAAGGTAGAGGAAAAAGTGGTTAGTCCTGTAGACCAGTCAATAATGGGGTTGTGACGTTTAAGCCAAGGAAGTCCCAGAATCAAAGGAAACAAGGGAGAATGCACCAGACTAAAACTAAGTGATTCTTTATGTTTCTCTCCAATGTATACGGTGATGGGTACAGTCTCTGTGGTGACAGGTCCTGAATTGATGTCTCTGCCATCGACAAGTAGGATGGTAATGGGTTGTTTCTTTGGTCGTGTGGGTATACCCAATGTCTGGGCGGTTTTGATATCCATAAAGCAATCACTGGCACCGGAATCAATGATGGCATCTTGTGGTACATTGTCATGTGTCCACTGTAGAGAGACAAGAAGAGATAGATGAGAAGTCATGCCACCCAGGAGCAAAGAGGACTGTACCAAATGGGGATTACCTTTTGCAGCCAACCGAGGACAAAGACGAAATTGATGGTCGGCATTACCGCAATACAGACACAGATTCATCCTTCTTCTTCTGGACTTCTCTGTTTCAGTAAGCGGACCACGGGTTACCCCCAATTGCATGGGTTCCTCAGTGGTGGTAGTAGACGTGGGTGTGTAATGAAGGCGTGGTGTAGAGACTGAACGAAAAGGAAGGTTGGTTGAGGTAGTACGTTCCATCCGTCTCTCCCGGAGTCTCCGATCAACTTGTGTTACTAGAAGAATCAGATCATCCAGTGAGTCAGGAATACCAACCCGAGCCAACTCATCCTTGAGTGATTCAGAGAGACCTAAACGAAATTGGTCACGCAAAGCTGGTTCGTTCCATTCTGTCTCCATCGCAACCCTCCGAAAGTCTGATACATAATCCTCAACAGGGCGACGACCTTGCCTGAGAGCTCTCATGGTAGTTTCAGCGGTAGATCTCTTATGAGGGTCATCATATAGTATACCCATAGCATGACAAAATGCCTCCCAGGAATTAAGCACAGGACTGTCTTCATACAACAGATGGTGTGCCCAGGACATAGGTGCTCCTGTGAGTAGAGAAATAGCTGTACGCACTTTCACAAAGTCTGTAGCATAGGTTCTTGGTTTTAATGCAAACAACAATTCACAGGAAGTGATGAACGATTGGAACTGACTGCGGTCACCGGTAAAACTAGCAGGTAGTTTAACATGTGGTTCAGGGGCAGCAGCACCATCAAGAACAAGTCCTGGTTGAGGTACTGGATTTGGTTGTTGCAAAACCGGTGGTGGTACTGGGATGGGTTGTAAATTCTGCATTTGGGTTTGTAAGACCATTTGATTGTCTTGTATGTCCTGTACAGTAGTAGATAGCGTGGTAAGCTGTTGTGTCAAGGTATTAACAGCATCAACCATCCCTGCAAGCTCCATATTGGCTCCAGTGTATTGTCAAGATTGAGGTTTTCGGAGCATAGAGCAGGGGATGCTATCTCTTGCTGGTAACCCTTACCAGGTGGTCCACAAGTATATATAGGCAGAGCACCCTGGTAAGGATAGGAGCACGAGAGTGCCACAAAAGGATAATCCAAAAAGCGAAGTCAGGAAACAGTTCAATAGATCAGGGCAGGCAGCGGTCAAAGAGTAGTAATCCAAGCAGGGGTCAGGGTTCAGGCAAACAGGGTAATCCAGAAGGCAAGCCAAAGGTCAGGTAACGGGAAATAGCACAGCAACAAAGGGGAAACTGGAGACTGAAGTCCAAGGACAAACAGGAACCAAAGCTCTGGAACACTGGAGCAATGAAGAAACAGTTTGAGGGGTTTTTATAGTGCTGTGGATCTCCACTCCTCCCCTCAGTGGGACAAGCTCCTCACTTGATTGGATGTTAGAGGGGTGTGCTTTTCTAGCACATACCCCTCTATCTCTGTGCTTGGAGTTAATAGGAGATTTGGCAGAGTTTACCTCCCTCCTACAGCTGGAAATAGGTGGGGTGAAGTCTGGAGGATGCATCCTGGGCTTGTAGAAACTCTAGGCCCTGGTTTCGGCCTACCGCGCTACCGCGATCGCGATCGCGGATAGAAGATTGTACTACAGGCCCCGGCTTCGGCCTACTCCGCGATCGCGGATTACTTAAGGGACTTGCTGGATGCCTGGAACTACTGGAACTGCAGGTAAGGGCCAGAGGGGCATGACACATCCTATGTACTGGATAACACCAGGCAGCTCTATCCATGTGATTGATACACAGAGCCCTACTGGCATCCTATGTACTGGATAACACCAGGCAGCTCTATCCATGTGATTGGTACGCAGAGCCCTACTGGCATCCTATGTACTGGATAACACCAGGCAGCTCTATCCATGTGATTGGTACGCAGAGTCCTACTGGCATCCTATGTACTGGATAACACCAGGCAGCTCTATCCATGTGATTGGTACGCAGAGCCCTACTGGCATCCTATGTACTGGATAACACCAGGCAGCTCTATCCATGTGATTGATACACAGAGCCCTACTGGCATCCTATGTACTCTATAACACCAGGCAGCTCTATCCATGTGATTGATACGCAGAGTCCTACTGGCATCCTATGTACTGGATAACACCAGACAGCTCTATCCATGTGATTGGTACGCAGAGTCCTACTGGCATCCTATGTACTGGATAACACCAGGCAGCTCTATCCATGTGATTGGTACGCAGAGTCCTACTGGCATCCTATGTACTGGATAACACCAGACAGCTCTATCCATGTGATTGGTACGCAGAGTCCTACTGGCATCCTATGTACTGGATAACACCAGGCAGCTCTATCCATGTGATTGATACACAGAGCCCTACTGGCATCCTATGTACTGGATAACACCAGTCAGCTCTATCCATGTGATTGGTACGCAGAGCCCTACTGGCATCCTATGTACTGGATAACACCAGGCAGCTCTATCCATGTGATTGGTACGCAGAGCCCTACTGGCATCCTATATACTGGATAACACCAGGCAGCTCTATCCATGTGATTGGTACACAGAGCCCTACTGGCATCCTATGTACTGGATAACACCAGGCAGCTCTATCCATGTGATTGATACACAGAGCCCTACTGGCATCCTATGTACTGGATAACACCAGGCAGCTCTATCCATGTGATTGGTACACAGAGCCCTACTGGCATCCTATGTACTGGATAACACCAGGCAGCTCTATCCATGTGATTGGTACGCAGAGTCCTACTGGCATCCTATGTACTGGATAACACCAGGCAGCTCTATCCATGTGATTGATACACAGAGCCCTACTGGCATCCTATGTACTGGATAACACCAGGCAGCTCTATCCATGTGATTGGTACGCAGAGCCCTACTGGCATCCTATGTACTGGATAACACCAGGCAGCTCTATCCATGTGATTGATACGCAGAGCCCTACTGGCATCCTATGTACTGGATAACACCAGGCAGCTCTATCCATGTGATTGGTACGCAGAGCCCTACTGGCATCCTATGTACTGGATAACACCAGGCAGCTCTATCCATGTGATTGGTACGCAGAGCCCTACTGGCATCCTATGTACTGGATAACACCAGGCAGCTCTATCCATGTGATTGGTACGCAGAGCCCTACTGGCATCCTATGTACTGGATAACACCAGGCAGCTCTATCCATGTGATTGGTACGCAGAGTCCTACTGGCATCCTATGTACTGGATAACACCAGGCAGCTCTATCCATGTGATTGATACACAGAGCCCTACTGGCATCCTATGTACTGGATAACACCAGGCAGCTCTATCCATGTGATTGGTACGCAGAGCCCTACTGGCATCCTATGTACTGGATAACACCAGGCAGCTCTATCCATGTGATTGGTACGCAGAGCCCTACTGGCATCCTATGTACTGGATAACACCAGGCAGCTCTATCCATGTGATTGGTACGCAGAGTCCTACTGGCATCCTATGTACTGGATAACACCAGGCAGCTCTATCCATGTGATTGGTACGCAGAGTCCTACTGGCATCCTATGTACTGGATAACACCAGGCAGCTCTATCCATGTGATTGATACGCAGAGCCCAACTGGCATCCTATGTACTGGATAACACCAGGCAGCTCTATCCATGTGATTGATACGCAGAGTCCTACTGGCATCCTATGTACTGGATAACACCAGGCAGCTCTATCCATGTGATTGGTACGCAGAGTCCTACTGGCATCCTATGTACTGGATAACACCAGGCAGCTCTATCCATGTGATTGATACACAGAGTCCTACTGGCATCCTATGTACTGGATAACACCAGGCAGCTCTATCCATGTGATTGATACACAGAGTCCTACTGGCATCCTATGTACTGGATAACACCAGGCAGCTCTATCCATGTGATCGATACACAGAGTCCTACTGGCATCCTATGTACTGGATAACACCAGGCAGCTCTATCCATGTGATTGATACGCAGAGTCCTACTGGCATCCTATGTACTGGATAACACCAGGCAGCTCTATCCATGTGATTGATACGCAGAGTCCTACTGGCATCCTATGTACTGGATAACACCAGGCAGCTCTATCCATGTGATTGGTACGCAGAGCCCTACTGGCATCCTATGTACTGGATAACACCAGGCAGCTCTATCCATGTGATCGATACACAGAGCCCTACTGGCATCCTATGTACTGGATAACACCAGGTAGCTCTATCCATGTGATTGATACACAGAGTCCTACTGGCATCCTATGTACTGGATAACACCAGGCAGCTCTATCCATGTGATTGATACGCAGAGCCCTACTGGCATCCTATGTACTGGATAACACCAGGCAGCTCTATCCATGTGATTGATACACAGAGCCCTACTGGCATCCTATGTACTGGATAACACCAGGCAGCTCTATCCATGTGATTGATACGCAGAGTCCTACTGGCATCCTATGTACTGGATAACACCAGGCAGCTCTATCCATGTGATTGGTACGCAGAGCCCTACTGGCATCCTATGTACTGGATAACACCAGGCAGCTCTATCCATGTGATCGATACGCAGAGCCCTACTGGCATCCTATGTACTGGATAACACCAGGCAGCTCTATCCATGTGATTGGTACACAGAGTCCTACTGGCATCCTATGTACTGGATAACACCAGGCAGCTCTATCCATGTGATTGATACGCAGAGCCCTACTGGCATCCTATGTACTGGATAACACCAGGCAGCTCTATCCATGTGATTGATACACAGAGCCCTACTGGCATCCTATGTACTGGATAACACCAGGCAGCTCTATCCATGTGATTGGTACGCAGAGCCCTACTGGCATCCTATGTACTCTATAACACCAGGCAGCTCTATCCATGTAATTGGTACGCAGAGTCCTACTGGCATCCTATGTACTGGATTACACCAGGCAGCTCTATCCAAGTGATTGGTACACAGAGCCCTACTGGCATCCTATGTACTGGATTACACCAGGCAGCTCTATCCATGTGATTGGTACGCAGAGTCCTACTGGCATCCTATGTACTGGATAACACCAGGCAGCTCTATCCATGTGATTGGTACGCAGAGTCCTACTGGCATCCTATGTACTGGATAACACCAGGCAGCTCTATCCATGTGATTGATACACAGAGTCCTACTGGCATCCTATGTACTGGATAACACCAGGCAGCTCTATCCATGTGATTGATACGCAGAGTCCTACTGGCATCCTATGTACTGGATAACAACAGGCAGCTCTATCCATGTGATTGATACGCAGAGTCCTACTGGCATCCTATGTACTGGATAACACCAGGCAGCTCTATCCATGTGATTGGTACGCAGAGCCCTACTGGCATCCTATGTACTGGATAACACCAGGCAGCTCTATCAATGTGATCGATACACAGAGCCCTACTGGCATCCTATGTACTGGATAACACCAGGCAGCTCTATCCATGTGATCGATACGCAGAGCCCTACTGGCATCCTATGTACTGGATAACACCAGGCAGCTCTATCCATGTGATTGGTACACAGAGTCCTACTGGCATCCTATGTACTGGATAACACCAGGCAGCTCTATCCATGTGATTGATACGCAGAGCCCTACTGGCATCCTATGTACTGGATAACACCAGGCAGCTCTATCCATGTGATTGATACACAGAGCCCTACTGGCATCCTATGTACTGGATAACACCAGGCAGCTCTATCCATGTGATTGGTACGCAGAGCCCTACTGGCATCCTATGTACTCTATAACACCAGGCAGCTCTATCCATGTGATTGGTACGCAGAGTCCTACTGGCATCCTATGTACTGGATTACACCAGGCAGCTCTATCCAAGTGATTGGTACACAGAGCCCTACTGGCATCCTATGTACTGGATAACACCAGGCAGCTCTATCCATGTGATTGATACACAGAGCCCTACTGGCATCCTATGTACTGGATAACACCAGGCAGCTCTATCCATGTGATTGGTACGCAGAGTCCTACTGGCATCCTATGTACTGGATAACACCAGGCAGCTCTATCCATGTGATTGGTACGCAGAGTCCTACTGGCATCCTATGTACTGGATAACACCAGGCAGCTCTATCCATGTGATTGATACGCAGAGTCCTACTGGCATCCTATGTACTGGATAACACCAGGCAGCTCTATCCATGTGATTGATACACAGAGCCCTACTGGCATCCTATGTACTGGATAACACCAGGCAGCTCTATCCATGTGATTGATACACAGAGTCCTACTGGCATCCTATGTACTGGATAACACCAGGCAGCTCTATCCATGTGATTGGTACGCAGAGCCCTACTGGCATCCTATGTACTGGATAACACCAGGCAGCTCTATCCATGTGATTGGTACACAGAGCCCTACTGGCATCCTATGTACTGGATAACACCAGGCAGCTCTATCCATGTGATTGGTACGCAGAGTCTACTGGCATCCTATGTACTGGATAACACCAGGCAGCTCTATCCATGTGATTGGTACGCAGAGTCCTACTGGCATCCTATGTACTGGATAACACCAGGCAGCTCTATCCATGTGATTGGTACGCAGAGTCCTACTGGCATCCTATGTACTGGATAACACCAGGCAGCTCTATCCATGTGATTGGTACGCAGAGCCCTACTGGCATCCTATGTACTGGATAACACCAGGCAGCTCTATCCATGTGATTGATACACAGAGTCCTACTGGCATCCTATGTACTGGATAACACCAGGCAGCTCTATCCATGTGATTGATACACAGAGTCCTACTGGCATCCTATGTACTGGATAACACCAGGCAGCTCTATCCATGTGATTGATACGCAGAGTCCTACTGGCATCCTATGTACTGGATAACACCAGGCAGCTCTATCCATGTGATTGATATGCAGAGTCCTACTGGCATCCTATGTACTGGATAACACCAGGCAGCTCTATCCATGTGATTGGTACGCAGAGCCCTACTGGCATCCTATGTACTGGATAACACCAGGCAGCTCTATCCATGTGATCGGTACGCAGAGCCCTACTGGCATCCTATGTACTGGATAACACCAGGCAGCTCTATCCATGTGATTGATACGCAGAGCCCTACTGGCATCCTATGTACTGGATAACACCAGGCAGCTCTATCCATGTGATTGGTACACAGAGCCCTACTGGCATCCTATGTACTGGATAACACCAGGCAGCTCTATCCATGTGATTGATACACAGAGCCCTCCTGGCATCCTATGTACTGGATAACACCAGGCAGCTCTATCCATGTGATCGGTACGCAGAGCCCTACTGGCATCCTATGTACTCTATAACACCAGGCAGCTCTATCCATGTGATTGATACGCAGAGTCCTACTGGCATCCTATGTACTGGATAACACCAGGCAGCTCTATCCATGTGATTGATACACAGAGCCCTCCTGGCATCCTATGTACTGGATAACACCAGGCAGCTCTATCCATGTGATTGGTACGCAGAGTCCTACTGGCATCCTATGTACTGGATAACACCCGGCAGCTCTATCCATGTGATTGATACACAGAGCCCTCCTGGCATCCTATGTACTGGATAACACCAGGCAGCTCTATCCATGTGATCGATACACAGAGTCCTACTGGCATCCTATGTACTGGATAACACCAGGCAGCTCTATCCATGTGATTGGTACGCAGAGTCCTACTGGCATCCTATGTACTGGATAACACCCGGCAGCTCTATCCATGTGATTGATACACAGAGCCCTACTGGCATCCTATGTACTGGATAACACCAGGCAGCTCTATCCATGTGATTGATACGCAGAGTCCTACTGGCATCCTATGTACTGGATAACACCAGGCAGCTCTATCCATGTGATTGATACGCAGAGTCCTACTGGCATCCTATGTACTGGATTACACCAGGCAGCTCTATCCATGTGATTGGTACGCAGAGCCCTACTGGCATCCTATGTACTGGATAACACCAGGCAGCTCTATCCATGTGATCGGTACGCAGAGCCCTACTGGCATCCTATGTACTGGATAACACCAGGCAGCTCTATCCATGTGATTGATACGCAGAGCCCTACTGGCATCCTATGTACTGGATAACACCAGGCAGCTCTATCCATGTGATTGGTACACAGAGCCCTACTGGCATCCTATGTACTGGATAACACCAGGCAGCTCTATCCATGTGATTGATACACAGAGCCCTCCTGGCATCCTATGTACTGGATAACACCAGGCAGCTCTATCCATGTGATTGGTACGCAGAGTCCTACTGGCATCCTATGTACTGGATAACACCAGGCAGCTCTATCCATGTGATTGGTACGCAGAGCCCTACTGGCATCCTATGTACTGGATAACACCAGGCAGCTCTATCCATGTGATTGGTACGCAGAGTCCTACTGGCATCCTATGTACTGGATAACAACAGGCAGCTCTATCCATGTGATTGGTACGCAGAGTCCTACTGGCATCCTATGTACTGGATAACACCAGGCAGTTCTATCCATGTGATTGGTACGCAGAGCCCTACTGGCATCCTATGTACTGGATAACACCAGGCAGCTCTATCCATGTGATTGATACGCAGAGCCCTACTGGCATCCTATGTACTGGATAACACCAGGCAGCTCTATCCATGTGATTGGTACGCAGAGCCCTACTGACATCCTATGTACTGGATAACACCAGGCAGCTCTATCCATGTGATTGGTACACAGAGCCCTACTGGCATCCTATGTACTGGATAACACCAGTCAGCTCTATCCATGTGATTGGTACGCAGAGTCCTACTGGCATCCTATGTACTGGATAACACCAGGCAGCTCTATCCATGTGATTGGTACGCAGAGCCCTACTGGCATCCTATGTACTGGATAACACCAGGCAGCTCTATCCATGTGATCGATACACAGAGTCCTACTGGCATCCTATGTACTGGATAACACCAGGCAGCTCTATCCATGTGATTGGTACGCAGAGTCCTACTGGCATCCTATGTACTGGATAACACCAGGCAGCTCTATCCATGTGATTGATACACAGAGCCCTACTGGCATCCTATGTACTGGATAACACCAGGCAGCTCTATCCATGTGATTGGTACGCAGAGCCCTACTGACATCCTATGTACTGGATAACACCAGGCAGCTCTATCCATGTGATTGGTACGCAGAGCCCTACTGACATCCTATGTACTGGATAACACCAGGCAGCTCTATCCATGTGATTGGTACGCAGAGCCCTACTGGCATCCTATGTACTGGATAACACCAGGCAGCTCTATCCATGTGATTGATACGTAGAGTCCTACCGGCATCCTATATACTGGATAACACCAGGCAGCTCTATCCATGTGATTGATACGTAGAGTCCTACCGGCATCCTATATACTGGATAACACCAGGCAGCTCTATCCATGTGATTGGTACGCAGAGTCCTACTGGCATCCTATGTACTCTGATCTGTATAGCTCTATCAGGGGGCTGTCATGTTGTTTAGAATCTTTGCATGTATAGCTCTATCAGGAGGCAGACATGTTGTTTAGAATCTTTGCTCTGTATAGCTCTATCAGTGGGCAGACATGTTGCTTAGAATGTTTGCTATGTATAGCTCTATCAGGGGCAGACATGTTGTTTAGAATCTTTGATCTGTATAGCTCTATCAGGGAGCAGACATTTTGTTTGGAATCTTTGGCAGATCTTCCTTCATCTGTCCCCCTGATAGAGCAAAGAGGGCTCTATGGTATTGTGTCCTATGGTATGTTCACATGCCTGAATCATTAGGTGCCATGTAGCGTGATAATAGAGACACAATCTGTCTCGTATGGTTCCCACAGAGCTTCCTGCTCTGCCCTGGATTGCACCCCGAGCTGCTCACAGACCTGGAACTTTAATTTCCTTTTTAACAAGGGTTTTAACCACCACCATGGCTGCCACCCAGCTGGTATGTTTAGCTGCAGGCCAGTGTCTATACAAAGTGCCAACCAGTGCCACCCCCACGTTCCATTGTGTAAGGCGTGAAGATTGCATCATTAGGACAGCCCTGGGGTATTTTAAAGAAACTACCCCTGGCCCTGGGATTGTTTCCTCCCCAGATTTTCCCAATGGGCCTGGTTGATTTATTGCAAAGTGTTGCTAATTGGCAAATTCCTCGTCCAGGCTGCTGCAAACCACAAAAACAATGCAAGAAATCCCTTCTTTCTAACACATCACCAACTTGCAGTACTCGGTTTATTCCTCCAGGTGTCAGTAGAGCAATGGATGACACATTTCCTATCGCGAGGTAGTTCATTTGCATACCGGGCCGCAGGTGATGTCATAACAGGAGACACATTTAAAACATATTTTTCTCTTATTTTATGCATTTGCTGGAATTTTTCTAACACAATATAAAGCTCATATAACATCATTTTGTATTCTTCACACAAGGGAGGATTTGATTGCAAGCTTTCAGGGCAAAGTCCCTTAGACTTTTATATTCACACGGGAGAAAACCGGCCATTACTTTCGCTAGAAATGAACTGATTAACTTCCCACAAGACTAATTCATCAGATTTGGAGTGGAGTGTGTGCCTTGCAGTATGAGCAGAATAATACGAGTTATCTAATTAATTCAATGTCCTTGATGAATTAATTGTTTTTTTTTAAAATTATGATTATTATTTTACATTGAAAGGGACAGGTTGGACCAGTGGAGTCACGAGGGGGGTGCGGACCTCACCGGGTGACACCTCCAGCGGGGGTGACACCCGTGCTGCCGGGACCCCTACATTAAAAAAAAAAAATCAAGAACTTACCTCCTTGCTGCTGTCTCCCGGTGCAGGTCCGTGGCTGTGAGGGAAGCGCTGTGCGCTCCCCTCCAACCGCGTGGATCATCCACTCCAAGCGCGAGGATCAATAAAGTTTGTTAAAACTTTTTTTTTTAAACAAACTTTATTGATCCGCGCGGCTGGAAGGGAGCGCACAACACTTCCCTAACAGCCACGGACCTGCACGGGAGACAGCAGCAAGGAGGTAAGTACTGGCTGGGAAAGGGGGGAGGAGGGTGGCCTAATGAGCATACTCAGGGGCAAAATCCTGGCATATTAACTGGCATATTGGGGGGGCAAAATTCTGGCATATTGAGGGGCAAAATCCTGGAATATTGAGAGCAAGATCCTGGCATATTAAATAGCATATTGGGGGTGGGGGCAAATCCTGGCATATTAAATGGCATATTGGGGACAAAAACCTGGCATATTTTTGGGGCTCTTTTGTGTGGCATAATTAATTGGGCTCCAAGGTGTGTCATAGTTATGGGGCTCCTGTGTGTGGCATAGTTATGGGGCTCCTGTGTGTGCCATAGTCATGGGGTTCCTGTGTGTGTGGCATAGTCATGGGGCTCCTGTGTGTGGCATAGTTTTGGGGCTCCTGTGTGTGGCATAGTTATGGGGCTCCTGTGTGTGGCATAGTCATGGGGCTCCTGTGTGTGGCATAGTTATGGGGCTCCTGTGTGTGTCATAGTTATGGGGCTCCTGTGTGTGGCATAGTCATGGGGTTCCTGTGTGTGGCATAGTTATGGGGCTCCTGTGTGTGGCATAGTTTTGGGGCTCCTGTGTGTGGCATAGTTATGGGGCTCCTGTGTGTGTCATAGTTATGGGGCTCCTGTGTGTGGCATAGTCATGGGGTTCCTGTGTGTGGCATAGTTATGGGGCTCCTGTGTGTGGCATAGTTATGGGGTTCCTGTTTGTGGCATAGTTATGGGGCTCCTGTGTGTGGCATAGTTTTGGGGCTCCTGTGTGTGGCATAGTTATGGGGCTCCTGTGTGTGTCATAGTTATGGGGCTCCTGTGTGTGGCATAGTTATGGGGTTCCTGTGTGTGTCATAGTTATGGGGTTCCTGTGTGTGGCATAGTCATGGGGTTCCTGTTTGTGGCATAGTTATGGGGCTCCTGTGTGTGGCATAGTTATGGGGCTCCTGTGTGTGGCATAGTTATGGGGTTCCTGTGTGTGGCATAGTTATGGGGTTCCTGTTTGTGGCATAGTTATGGGGCTCCTGTGTGTGGCATAGGTAAAGAGCTCCTGTGTGTGACATAATTTGTGGGGCTCCTGTATGTGGCATATTTAATGGGCCATCTGACTGGCATTACTAAGGAATCTGTTTGGCATGGTATTGGAGGAAATCCAGGGGGGAGACACCATGAGTTACCGCACCGGGTGACACCCACCCTAGTGACGCCTCTGGGTTGGACTATTGCCATTTCACTCCCCGTGCTTTCTGTGATCGGTTTAAAGCATATAGAACTACTTTTCTGACAGTGGGCTGTGAAATGCGTTGGTAATTTAAGAGTTAAAAGGCGCTAGGGAGTTATAATAATATTATTATGTGAAACCAGTGGACACAATCATATATAGTTTATATATATCCCAATGTATTTAGTGTAAATGATAATATATATGATCTAAATATGGGCCTGGAAATTAATTAAGGAGATTTCTGGAATAAAACGTGTACCTCTTTTGCTGGTGGCTTGTGCTCTGTGTAGACTACTCAGTAACATTCTACTTTCTCTCCTTGTTTTCAGCATGATCGGTATAATCATTTTCCTGCTCGCAGCTATCGCATTAATAATTGGCATTGGAGTATCTGGTAGGTTCTAATCTATAAAATCTATAAATTGTGTTAGCAGCATTGTAGGATATGAAAAATTATGTTTAAGTGATATATTTGGACTTTGCTTACACATGTCATCCTACTACTGTATAAATTGGCTGAAATAGGCTGAGGGCCAAAGGTTTGTGGATTGGCAGTTGGTGGAAATACAGAATGCAGAGGGTGGTGGTAAATGGGAAGTTCTCAAATTGGACAGATAAGTGGTCTGCATCTTTTTAATTTGTTTATTAATGATCTCCCAGGGGGCATAGGAAGCCAGGTCTCAGTGTTTGCCGATGACACAACATTAAGTAGGGTAATACAGTCTGAACTAGATGTATCTTCGCTGCAAGAGGATTTGGACAGATTGGGTAATTGGGCAGATAAATGGTGAATGAGACTGAATGTAGACAAGTGGAAAATGATGTATTTTACGTACAATAATAAAAATGCAACAAATCATTTAAATGGTGTTTTTTTGGGAAAATCTACTAATGAAAAAGATTTAGGAGTAATTGTAGACACCTGACTTAAAGACAGACAATATTTGTAATTGTAGACAAAAACTTAGCATTAGTGCACAGTGCCAGCTGGCAGCTGCAAAGGCCAGTATGATATTAGCATGTATTAAAAAAGGTAATAAAAAAAAGAGATATTATTCTTCCTCTTTACAGGTCCGTGGTAATACCTCACATTGAATATGTGTCACGGTTATTCTGAGTTTCTGGCTGTTTCAGCCTCTAGTGGCCGCTATTGTGGTTATTTTATCTTCAGCCTCTAGTGGCCGCTATTGTGGTTATTTTATCTTCAGCCTCTAGTGGCCGCTATTGTGGTTATTTTATCTTCAGCCTCTAGTGGCCGCTATTGTGGTTATTTTATCTTCAGCCTCTAGTGGCCGCTATTGTGGTTATTTTATCTTCAGCCTCTAGTGGCCGCTATTGTGGTTATTTTATCTTCAGCCTCTAGTGGCCGCTATTGTGGTGTTCCCAGTCTCCTCCTGTTGTCAGCTGCCTCGTTATCCTCAGCCCTTCCCTATTTAAACCTGCAGCTTATGGCAATCACTGCCTTTGCATTGCTTTGGTTGCAGCCTGTGATAGTGCCTTGTTTCTAGATCTAGCATTTATATATTGATTATTGATTCTCCGGTTCTGACTCCTGCTTGATTTTGACTCCGCTGTTTTCTGCCTGCCTCGACCATTTTGCCTGTCTAGTGACCTTGCCTTCTGAATTCCTACGTTGTACCTTGTTCCTGTTTCGTGTATGACCCGGCCTGCTGACTATCCTTCTCGTCCAGTACTCCCTGTGTATCTGCTTCAGTGTGCGGTTGCAGTCAGTGTACAAGTCCTGGGTGGTCATTTACCTGAGGCTCATCCATAGGGTATAATACCATTCAGGTGAATAACACTGTTCTGTTTCCAAACCTGTTGCAGTAGCTACCTGTCCTGTCTTTGTTCCAGTCTCAGTTACCTGTCCTGTCTCAGTTCCAGTCTCTGCTACCAGTCCTGCCTTAGTTCCAGTCTGTTACCTGTCCTGTCTCAGTGACCAGTCCTGTCCCAGTCCCAGTCCCAGCTACCAATCCTGTCTCTGTCTCAGTCCCAGTCTCTGCTACCAGTCCTGCCTCAGTTCCAGTCTCAGTGACCAGTCCTGTCCCAGTCCCAGCTACCAGTCCTGTCTCAGTCCCAGTCTCTGCTACCAGTCCTGTCTCAGTCCCAGTCTCTGCTACCAGTCCTGTCTCAGTCCCAGTCTCTGCTACCAGACCTGTCTCAGTCCCAGTCTCTGCTACCAGACCTGTCTCAGTCCCAGTCTCTGCTACCAGACCTGTCTCAGTCCCAGTCTCGGCTACCAGACCTGTCTCAGTCCCAGTCTCGGCTACCAATCCTGTCTCAGTCCCAGTCTCTGCTACCAATCCTGTCTCAGTCCCAGTCTCTGCTACCAATCCTGTCTCAGTCCCAGTCTCTGCTACCAGTCCTGTCTCAGTCCCAGTCTCTGCTACCAGTCCTGTCTCAGTCCCAGTCTCTGCTACCAGTCCTGTCTCAGTCCCAGTCTCTGCTACCAGTCTTGTCTCAGTCCCAGTCTCTGCTACCAGTCTTGTCTCAGTCCCAGTCTCTGCTACCAGTCTTGTCTCAGTCCCAGTCTCTGCTACCAGTCCTGTCTCAGTCCCAGTCTCTGCTACCAGTCCTGTCTCAGTCCCAGTCTCTGCTACCAGTCCTGTCTCAGTCCCAGTCTCTGCTTCCAGTCCTGTCTCAGTCCCAGTCTCTGCTTCCAGTCTTGTCTCAGTCCCAGTCTCTGCTTCCAGTCTTGTCTCAGTCCCAGTCTCTGCTACCAGTCCTGTCTCAGTCCCAGTCTCTGCTACCAGTCCTGTCTCAGTCCCAGTCTCTGCTACCAGTCCTGTCTCAGTCCCAGTCTCTGCTACCAGTCTTGTCTCAGTCCCAGTCTCTGCTACCAGTCTTGTCTCAGTCCCAGTCTCTGCTACCAGTCTTGTCTCAGTCCCAGTCTCTGCTACCAGTCTTGTCCCAGTCTCTGCTACCAGTCTTGTCTCAGTCCCAGTCTCTGCTACCAGTCTTGTCTCAGTCCCAGTCTCTGCTACCAGTCTTGTCTCAGTCCCAGTCTCTGCTACCAGTCTTGTCTCAGTCCCAGTCTCTGCTACCAGTCTTGTCTCAGTCCCAGTCTCTGCTACCAGTCCTGTCTCAGTCCCAGTCTCTGCTACCAGTCCTGTCTCAGTCCCAGTCTCTGCTACCAGTCTTGTCTCAGTCCCAGTCTCTGCTACCAGTCTTGTCTCAGTCCCAGTCTCTGCTACCAGTCTTGTCTCAGTCCCAGTCTCTGCTACCAGTCCTGTCTCAGTCCCAGTCTCTGCTACCAGTCCTGTCTCAGTCCCAGTCTCTGCTACCAGTCCTGTCTCAGTCCCAGTCTCTGCTTCCAGTCCTGTCTCAGTCCCAGTCTCTGCTTCCAGTCTTGTCTCAGTCCCAGTCTCTGCTACCAGTCTTGTCTCAGTCCCAGTCTCTGCTACCAGTCTTGTCTCAGTCCCAGTCTCTGCTACCAGTCTTGTCCCAGTCTCTGCTACCAGTCTTGTCTCAGTCCCAGTCTCTGCTTCCAGTCCTGTCTCAGTCCCAGTCTCTGCTTCCAGTCTTGTCTCAGTCCCAGTCTCTGCTACCAGTCTTGTCTCAGTCCCAGTCTCTGCTACCAGTCTTGTCTCAGTCCCAGTCTCTGCTTCCAGTCCTGTCTCAGTCCCAGTCTCTGCTACCAGTCTTGTCCCAGTCTCTGCTACCAGTCTTGTCTCAGTCCCAGTCTCTGCTACCAGTCTTGTCTCAGTCCCAGTCTCTGCTACCAGTCTTGTCTCAGTCCCAGTCTCTGCTACCAGTCTTGTCTCAGTCACAGTCTCTGCTTCCAGTCTTGTCTCAGTCCCAGTCTCTGCTTCCAGTCCTGTCTCAGTCCCAGTCTCTGCTACCAGTCCTGTCTCAGTCCCAGTCTCTGCTACCAGTCCTGTCTCAGTCCCAGTCTCTGCTACCAGTCTTGTCTCAGTCCCAGTCTCTGCTACCAGTCTTGTCTCAGTCCCAGTCTCTGCTACCAGTCTTGTCTCAGTCCCAGTCTCTGCTACCAGTCTTGTCCCAGTCTCTGCTACCAGTCTTGTCCCAGTCTCTGCTACCAGTCTTGTCTCAGTCCCAGTCTCTGCTACCAGTCTTGTCTCAGTCCCAGTCTCTGCTACCAGTCTTGTCTCAGTCCCAGTCTCTGCTACCAGTCTTGTCTCAGTCCCAGTCTCTGCTTCCAGTCTTGTCTCAGTCCCAGTCTCTGCTTCCAGTCTTGTCTCAGTCCCAGTCTCTGCTTCCAGTCTTGTCTCAGTCCCAGTCTCTGCTTCCAGTCTTGTCTCAGTCCCAGTCTCTGCTACCAGTCCTGTCTCAGTCCCAGTCTCTGCTACCAGTCCTGTCTCAGTCCCAGTCTCTGCTACCAGTCCTGTCTCAGTCCCAGTCTCTGCTACCAGTCCTGTCTCAGTCCCAGTCTCTGCTACCAGTCCTGTCTCAGTCCCAGTCTCTGCTACCAGTCCTGTCTCAGTCCCAGTCTCTGCTACCAGTCCTGTCTCAGTCCCAGTCTCTGCTACCAGTCCTGTCTCAGTCCCAGTCTCTGCTCCCAGTCCTGTCTCAGTCTGGTCACAGCTAACGGTCCTTCCCAGTTATGCATTGTGGGGTGCAGACAGACTCCACACCCTGCCCTGCAACGAGGCTCCTCCCTGGTCTGTTATCCCAGGTTGTGACAATATGTGGTTCAATTCTGGGTGCCTTGTCTGAAAAAAGACATTATGGAAGAAGAGAAAGTGCAGAGGAGGGCTACAAAAATAATCAGGAAATTTTTACAAAATATTTGCAGACACGCTAGCTCCTCACTTGACCGAGACTTTTATAGAGTTTAACCACAAGGGCAAAATCCCAGAGGAAATTCTGAGATGCAATATAACACCAATCCTTAAACCAGGGAAGGACCCGGAGGATGTATTAAACTACAGGCCGATATCCCTTCTAAATACAGATTATAAAATATACTCAGATATCTTGAGTGAAAGGTTGAAGCTAGGAATTAAAGAAATAATTCATAGAGATCAGGTAGGATTCATCCCAGGACGATCCTCCGCAGACCACACACGAAACCTGATAAACCTGTTGGAAAGAGTTGGAAAGAGCGGAGAGCCCCTGTTGACCCTGTCGTTGGATGCTGAGAAAGCCTTCGACAGGGTCAACTGGGAATATATGAGCCAGGCCCTAAGGGCATTCGGAATAACGGGGACCCTTCACCAAGCGATTATGGCATTGTATTCATCCCCCTCAGGGAGAATGGTGAGCTCTGGAATAAATGCAGATTGGTTTAGGATAGGAAATGGCACTAGGCAGGGATGCCCGCTATCACCCCTGCTATACTTGATAACCCTGGAACCATTAGCCCAGGAAATAAGGAGATGCAGTGGTATAAGAGGACATGGAGGGCTGCAAGACCAAAAAATAAAATTATACGCGGATGATATACTCCTCACTATGGGGGACCCTATGGGCTCATTGCCCGAACTCATGAAAATTATTGAGGAATATAGTGCTCTATCCAACTATAAACTTAACGAATCAAAGTCATTGGCAATGTATATAAACATGGATCAGACGGACATTGACCTAGTGGAAAAAAAATATGGGTTTTTCAAGGTCAAAAAACACTTCACATACCTTGGAATTAACATCTCAAAGAACCCCAGGAGATGGTTGGAAATAAACATCCTGCCTTTAATCAAACAAATGAACAGATCGCTGGGTCAATGGAAGAAGATGGAAATTTCCTGGTGGGGTAGGATTAATACCATTAAGGCATACATCTTGCCTAAATTTACATATATATTTAGGATGATACCCCTCACAGTTCCGGGACCTTGGCTAAAAATCATACAGACATCATTTCAGCACTATATTTGGGCAGGGAAAAAACCAAGACTGCGACTACAACTAACGGCAAAAAAGAAATCCCAGGGAGGTCTCGGAGTGCCAGTTATACAGGAATACGCAGAAGCAGCCCTCCTGGCACATGCTTTTAACTCTCTGAGGAAAGAGGTGATATTCGAAGGATGGTATAACTTAGAAAAGAACTCATTAGATAAAGTAAGAGAACTGGTTACTGTCTTCTGGCCCCAAAATAGAGAGAGGCTTATGCAGAATGGGGGAAACGGCAAGTGTCTGACTTTACAACAGATATTAAAAACATGGCAGAGGGTCAAAAAGAATATGGACATAGAATATGCTCTAATTCCATGTCTACCCATTGAATGTGTAATGGAAAATATGAGTAATATTAACCTATGCCCGTGGAAACGGCTCGGAATTGAGAAGATCTCAGATTTATACGAAGACACAAGGATTCTGACATTTAAGGACCTTAAGCAGAAATACAATTTACCAGAAACAGAAGTATATAACTACCTGAGAGTTAAAGCTTTTGTAAACCATAACGTCAAATGCGGAATTAAAGGAAAAGGATGGGAATTATTTAATGATATACTATCTCAAAAAGCAGATAAAAAAAAGATCTCAAACTGCCACGATCTGATAAGATTATTAAATAAACAGTTGAACCCCCCAGCCTTAGTAAAATGGGAGCAAGACATGCAGTATAAAATCGACCATAAAGCTTGGAATAATGCCCTGGCCTCAGAGTACAAGTTGATTCATTGCCTGAATTTAAACGAGACCTTTTACAAATTAATGAATAGGTGGTACCTAGTTCCCACGAATATGAATAAAATTAATACCAAACACAGTCCAATCTGCTGGAGGTGCCACCAAGATGTTGGAGATTACCTCCATATATGGTGGCATTGCTCCAAAATAAATCATACATGGAACAAGGTAAAGAATTTCATGGTTAATACAATTGGATGTGAGTGGGAACTTACCCCCGCCAGAGCCCTCCTTCATTTGGATTTACCAAAAATGCAACCTGAGCAAAAGGCTATTTTGGTTCACCTTTTGACTGCAGTTAAATTAAATATTGCAAAAAGCTGGAAAACAACTGAACCCCCTGTGTGGGCAAAAATAATGGCCCAACTTAGCCAACAGTGTACAATGGAGAGAGGAGTGGCGTACGCCTTAAGACATAAAATTTATACTCCAAAGTATTGGTCTGACTGGGTTATTAAGACGGGTAATTGCTGCACAACTTCAACGGGAGATCCCTGTACCCCGCGACGAGGAGTAAACGAAAGCTGAACCCTGCGAGAGGAGAGAAGGAAGGAAAAAGGGAAATAAGAGGGAAAAAAAGAGAGAGAAAAAAAGGTCATATTAAGAAAGAAACGACGCGAAATCTTGGGAACTAAATAGAACCCACCGGGTCCATCCTCCCAGGCCCTGAGTCCAACCCCACCTATATGTTTGTCGTGTGTGTGTGAATTCTGTAGGTGAGATAACGGTAGCCGGAGAAAGGAAAAGTAGAATCGATTTTGATATAAGGGACAAGGGATAGCGGAAAGTGAAAATTATTACTAGGAAACCACATTCATACCCGGTTCTACCAATAAAAATACCCAGCAATTTGGAAAGACACAAGGATGACTACACTTTATAATGATCGTTAATTTGACACAAATCCGATGGGGTTTTTGGGTTTTTTATTTTTTTTTTAAAAAAAAAAAATAATCAGGAAAATTAGAATTTTTAGTTATGAAGAAAGGCTGGAAAAATCTGTACACGCTAGAGAAACGGCGTCTTAGAGGGGATATGATAATGATATATAAATATATACAGGGGCCATACAAAGGGTTTTCTAAAGACCTGATTATTAACAGAACAGTACAAAGGACAAGAGGTCACCCGATAAGACTGGAAGAAAAGAGTTTTAGTCTGCGACAGGGGAAGGGATTTCTTACAGTAAGGACTAATTAAGATATGGAATTCACTGCCTGGAGAAGTGTTTCTGGCAAATACGATAGCCTTTAACCACTTGGTGACAAGACCTTTTTATCTTGACTTTCCGTTGGTGACGAGGGTTGTTGTGACATTTCTGGGGTGTTTGTGTTTAGCTGTAATTTTCTTCTCTCTCCCATACAGTACCCACACAAATTATATGTTGTTTTTATCGTCATAAGAAGGGCTTTCATTAGATTCCATTATGTTCATCATATCATATAATTTACTACAAAAAAATCATAAAATATGATGAAAATTAAAAAACACTTTTCCTAACTTTGACCTAAAAAATACAATAATTAAAAAAGACCCCTTCTAAATAGTATCTGAATGTTGTCCCGAGTTCAGAAATATGCTTGTTTCCATGTTTTTCTGTGACTTTTTTTTGTGAGTTATTGACCTTTTGACCCCAACCGAACCCTGAATTTAGCCCCAACTCTATCCCTTATGCTAACCCTTAATATATTTTAATTTAATTTTAACTCTATCTCTTATGCTAACCCTAAATTAATTGTGACCCTAAGCTATTCTATCCCTAATCCTAGATTTTAGCTATGTCTTTTTTTTTTTTTTCATTGCCGTGTTGCTGACTGCCTCTAGGGGCAGTAAAGCAACATATTCAGAGTGTCGGAAGTTAATTATTTTTCACTTCCGAAGCTCTGAACACGAGGGCACAGCCATATTGCAGAGAAGAATGAAAACAGCCTTCTACAGAGCATTAGCTCAGCACCAGCACATGTGGTGCAGGGATACCTCCTCAGATATACACCAGTGTTTAAGACACTGACACCTAGGGAATTCACAATATAAATAGATTAGTTTTAGTATATTGCCACCCGCCGTTTGGAGATAAGTTTGACTACATGCTGCCCGCTGAGGTTAGACCTTCTTAAATGGACTCTGTTTGACTCGCTCCTTTTTCAAGGTCAGGATTCGGCAACGGTGATCACGTACAGCACCGTGGCGTTGGTTGGTGACAGCGGCATTTTGGGTTGCACCTTTACCCCCGACGTCAAACAAACCTCCGACATCCTGTGGGAGAAGGTTGGCACGAGTGGCTACGTGTACAAATACGAGAAAGGGGAGGCCACGCTGTCTGGCCAGAACGTGGCCTTCCAGGGACGGGCATCGCTCTTCCTCAACCAGGTGATATCGGGCAACGCATCCCTAAAACTCACCAAAGTCCAGGTTTCAGACTCCGGGGTGTACAAGTGCACCGTCTCCAACTCGAACGGGATCGGAGACGACACGCTCAGACTGAAGGTGGGAGGTGAGTGTTGGAGAGCACTGCCGAATTAAATCCTATTCCTCCTGTTACCCCTTGTTTAACTATATAACTAAACTGAAACATACTCAGTTTCCACTTAAATAGGTGCCCCTACTTGTTAACCCCTTAGTGACAAGACCTTTTGGCCTTGTCTTTCCCTTGGTGGCTGTTGTGACATTTCTGGGGTGTTTGTGTTTAGCTGTAATTTTTCTTCTTTCTCACATACTGTACCCACACAAATTACATGTTGTTTTTTTTTTTTCGTCCTAAGACTAAGATCTTTCATTAGATACCATTATGTTCATCATATAAAAAAATCATAAAATATGATGAAAAAACAAACACTTTTTCTAACTTTGACCTAAAAAAGTATTTACACAAATACAATCTTTTAAAAAAAGACCCCATTTAAATAGCTTCTACATTTTGCCCCGTGTTCAGAAATATGCTTGCTCCAATGGTTTTCTGCATTTTTTTTGCGAGTTATGGGGCAAAAACCAAAAATAGTGGGGGGGGGGGGGGGGGGGTTCTACAGTGACCTTTTGACCCTAACCCTAAATTTAACCCCAACTCTAACCTTTGGCCTAAAACTTAATATATTCTAATTTTAATTTAATTGTAATTAAAAAAAAAAAGTAAATATTCATCTCGCCTCAAATCACCTTTCAGTAAATAGACCCCTGTGTGATGTTATGGGATCAGTATGGAAATGTGTCCAGCATTGGACCCATACAGTAAATATTCCAGCATCTACTGGAGGGTCCTGCCCTGTACCTAATAAAGTGCCCCCCAAATGTATGTTCACTCTTGTGCATCTTTTACAGAAACACAGTAACCAGGGTAATTGCACCTTTTATTCCATAATAGCATATTTTATTACAAATTGACAATCACTATTCTTTTTTTTTTTATTAATAAATATGCTGTCATGGCATATAAAACAATTACCATGGCAATCACAAAAAAGATTTGTAATGTTTTTATTTTATCATACTATATATATATTACTGTAGTATAAATAAAATTAATTTTTAAGTTATTTACATTTTTTTTATTAATATTTATATTATTGTGTTTCATGTTAGCCGATTTTGTCCCTCTCCCCGGAACTTAATTTGAATCTAAAGCCTGACAATATCTTTGTTTCATATTCATTTTGGAACTCATTTTATGTAGGTTTTCATGGAAAAAAAAGTGACCCCAAACTTTTATACAGGGTCAGGAGGTTATATAATCAGGAGATGTGATGTAGGGTCAGGAGGTTATATAATCAGGAGGTGTGATGTAGGGTCAGGAGGTTATATAATCAGGAGATGTGATGTAGGGTCAGGAGGTTATATAATCAGGAGATGTGATGTAGGGTCAGGAGGTTATATAATCAGGAGATGTGATGTAGGGTCAGGAGGTTATATAATCAGGAGATGTGATGTAGGGTCAGGAGGTTATATAATCAGGAGATGTAATGTAGGGTCAGGAGGTTATATAATCAGGAGATGTGATGTAGGGTCAGGAGGTTATATAATCAGGAGATGTGATGTAGGGTCAGGAGGTTATATAATCAGGAGATGTGATGTAGGGTCAGGAGGTTATATAATCAGGAGATGTGATGTAGGGTCAGGATGTTATATAATCAGGAGATGTGATGTAGGGTCAGGAGGTTATATAATCAGGAGATGTGATGTAGGGTCAGGAGGTTATATAATCAGGAGATGTGATGTAGGGTCAGGATGTTATATAATCAGGAGATGTGATGTAGGGTCAGGAGGTTATATAATCAGGAGATGTGATGTAGGGTCAGGAGGTTATATAATCAGGAGGTGTGATGTAGGGTCAGGATGTTATATAATCAGGAGGTGTGATGTAGGGTCAGGAGGTTATATAATCAGGAGATGTGATGTAGGGTCAGGAGGTTATATAATCAGGAGATGTGATGTAGGGTCAGGAGGTTATATAATCAGGAGATGTGATGTAGGGTCAGGAGGTTATATAATCAGGAGATGTGATGTAGGGTCAGGAGGTTATATAATCAGGAGATGTGATGTAGGGTCAGGAGGTTATATAATCAGGAGATGTGATGTAGGGTCAGGAGGTTATATAATCAGGAGATGTGATGTAGGGTCAGGAGGTTATATAATCAGGAGATGTGATGTAGGGTCAGGAGGTTATATAATCAGGAGATGTGATGTAGGGTCAGGAGGTTATATAATCAGGAGATGTGATGTAGGGTCAGGAGGTTATATAATCAGGAGATGTGATGTAGGGTCAGGAGGTTATATAATCAGGAGATGTGATGTAGGGTCAGGAGGTTATATAATCAGGAGATGTGATGTAGGGTCAGGAGGTTATATAATCAGGAGATGTGATGTAGGGTCAGGAGGTTATATAATCAGGAGATGTGATGTAGGGTCAGGAGGTTATATAATCAGGAGATGTGATGTAGGGTCAGGAGGTTATATAATCAGGAGATGTGATGTAGGGTCAGGAGGTTATATAATCAGGAGATGTGATGTAGGGTCAGGAGGTTATATAATCAGGAGATGTGATGTAGGGTCAGGAGGTTATATAATCAGGAGATGTGATGTAGGGTCAGGAGGTTATATAATCAGGAGGTGTGATGTAGGGTCAGGAGGTTATATAATCAGGAGGTGTGATGTAGGGTCAGGAGGTTATATAATCAGGAGATGTGATGTAGGGTCAGGAGGTTATATAATCAGGAGATGTGATGTAGGGTCAGGTGGTTATATAATCAGGAGATGTGATGTAGGGTCAGGAGGTTATATAATCAGGAGATGTGATGTAGGGTCAGGAGGTTATATAATCAGGAGATGTGATGTAGGGTCAGGAGGTTATATAATCAGGAGGTGTGATGTAGGGTCAGGAGGTTATATAATCAGGAGGTGTGATGTAGGGTCAGGAGGTTATATAATCAGGAGGTGTGATGTAGGGTCAGGAGGTTATATAATCAGGAGATGTGATGTAGGGTCAGGAGGTTATATAATCAGGAGATGTGATGTAGGGTCAGGAGGTTATATAATCAGGAGATGTGATGTAGGGTCAGGAGGTTATATAATCAGGAGATGTGATGTAGGGTCAGGAGGTTATATAATCAGGAGATGTGATGTAGGGTCAGGAGGTTATATAATCAGGAGATGTGATGTAGGGTCAGGAGGTTATATAATCAGGAGATGTGATGTAGGGTCAGGAGGTTATATAATCAGGAGATGTGATGTAGGGTCAGGAGGTTATATAATCAGGAGATGTGATGTAGGGTCAGGAGGTTATATAATCAGGAGATGTGATGTAGGGTCAGGAGGTTATATAATCAGGAGGTGTGATGTAGGGTCAGGAGGTTATATAATCAGGAGATGTGATGTAGGGTCAGGAGGTTATATAATCAGGAGATGTGATGTAGGGTCAGGAGGTTATATAATCAGGAGGTGTGATGTAGGGTCAGGAGGTTATATAATCAGGAGATGTGATGTAGGGTCAGGAGGTTATATAATCAGGAGATGTGATGTAGGGTCAGGAGGTTATATAATCAGGAGGTGTGATGTAGGGTCAGGAGGTTATATAATGTGGAGATGTGATGTAGGGTCAGGAGGTTATATAATCAGGAGATGTAATGTAGGGTCAGGAGGTTATATAATCAGGAGGTTATATAATCAGGAGATGTGATGTAGGGTCAGGAGGTTATATAATCAGGAGGTGTGATGTAGGGTCAGGAGGTTATATAATGTGGAGATGTGATGTAGGGTCAGGAGGTTATATAATCAGGAGATGTAATGTAGGGTCAGGAGGTTATATAATCAGGAGGTTATATAATCAGGAGATGTGATGTAGGGTCAGGAGGTTATATAATCAGGAGATGTGATGTAGGGTCAGGAGGTTATATAATCAGGAGATGTGATGTAGGGTCAGGAGGTTATATAATCAGGAGGTGTGATGTAGGGTCAGGAGGTTATATAATCAGGAGATGTGATGTAGGGTCAGGAGGTTATATAATCAGGAGATGTGATGTAGGGTCAGGAGGTTATATAATCATGAGATGTGATGTAGGGTCAGGATGTTATATAATCAGGAGATGTGATGTAGGGTCAGGATGTTATATAATCAGGAGATGTGATGTAGGGTCAGGAGGTTATATAATCAGGAGATGTGATGTAGGGTCAGGAGGTTATATAATCAGGAGATGTGATGTAGGGTCAGGAGGTTATATAATCAGGAGATGTGATGTAGGGTCAGGAGGTTATATAATCAGGAGATGTGATGTAGGGTCAGGAGGTTATATAATCAGGAGATGTGATGTAGGGTCAGGAGGTTATATAATCAGGAGATGTGATGTAGGGTCAGGAGGTTATATAATCAGGAGATGTGATGTAGGGTCAGGATGTTATATAATCAGGAGATGTGATGTAGGGTCAGGAGGTTATATAATCAGGAGATGTGATGTAGGGTCAGGAGGTTATATAATCAGGAGGTGTGATGTAGGGTCAGGATGTTATATAATCAGGAGATGTGATGTAGGGTCAGGAGGTTATATAATCAGGAGATGTGATGTAGGGTCAGGAGGTTATATAATCAGGAGATGTGATGTAGGGTCAGGAGGTTATATAATCAGGAGATGTGATGTAGGGTCAGGAGGTTATATAATCAGGAGGTGTGATGTAGGGTCAGGAGGTTATATAATCAGGAGATGTGATGTAGGGTCAGGAGGTTATATAATCAGGAGATGTGATGTAGGGTCAGGAGGTTATATAATCAGGAGATGTTATGTAGGGTCAGGAGGTTATATAATCAGGAGGTGTGATGTAGGGTCAGGAGGTTATATAATCAGGAGGTGTGATGTAGGGTCAGGAGGTTATATAATCAGGAGGTGTGATGTAGGGTCAGGAGGTTATATAATCAGGAGGTGTGATGTAGGGTCAGGAGGTTATATAATCAGGAGATGTGATGTAGGGTCAGGAGGTTATATAATCAGGAGATGTGATGTAGGGTCAGGAGGTTTCGCCCCCGCATGTTATACATTTCCGACTCTCTCGCCGTTCAGGGTTCAGTCCTGTGGTGGTAAGTGTCGTTCCTCCGGACACCCTCCGCTGTGACTCCGCCACATGGCTGCCAAAGCCGACGGTCACATGGCTTAATGAAAGCAGACACAACCTGAACCAGACATCCACCAACTTCACCCCTTCATTCAACAGCATGCAGAGGGTGACCTCCCTCCTGTACAACATCCAGCAGGAGAAGCAGTACAGCTGTATCATACAGAATGACCTGGCCACTGCCGAGGGGGATGCTATCTGGACAGGTCTGTGACATTATGGGGGAAGGGGCCTGTACTGGATCCATTATCTGTATTATATGTATTAGTGATATTATTACAGAGTAAGGTATCAGTAGGGTATCTCAGGGACCTGTACTGGATCCACTCTCTGTATTATATGTATTAGTGATATGATTACAGGGTAAGGTATCAGTAGGGTATCTCAGGGGCCTGTACTGGATCCATTATCTGTATTATATGTATTAGTGATATTATTACAGGGTAAGGTATCAGTAGGGTATCTCAGGGACCTGTACTGGATCCATTCTCTGTATTATATGTATTAGTGATATTATTACAGGGTAAGGTATCAGTAGGGTATCTCAAGGACCTGTACTGGATCCACTCTCTGTATTATATGTATTAGTGATATGATTACAGGGTAAGGTATCAGTAGGGTATCTCAGGTACCTGTACTGGATCCACTCTCTGTATTATATGTATTAGTGATATTATTACAGGGTAAGGTATCAGTAGGGTATCTCAGGGGCCTGTACTGGATCCACTCTCTGTATTATATGTATTAGTCATATTATTACAGGGTAAGGTATCAGTAGGGTATCTCAGGGGCCTGTACTGGATCCACTCTCTGTATTATATGTATTAGTGATATTATTACAGGGTAAGTTATCAGTAGGGTATCTCAGGTACCTGTACTGGATCCACTCTCTGTATTATATGTATTAGTGATATGATTACAGGGTAAGGTATCAGTAGGGTATCTCAGGGACCTGTACTGGATCCATTCTCTGTATTATATGTATTAGTTATATTATTACAGGGTAAGGTATCAGTAGGGTATCTCAGGGACCTGTACTGGATCCACTCTCTGTATTATATGTATTAGTGATATTATTACAGGGTAAGGTATCAGTAGGGTATCTCAGGGGCCTGTACTGGATCCACTCTCTGTATTATATGTATTAGTTATATTATTACAGGGTAAGGTATCAGTAGGGTATCTCAGGGGCCTGTACTGGATCCACTCTCTGTATTATATGTATTAGTGATATTATTACAGGGTAAGGTATCATTAGGGTATCTCAGGGACCTGTACTGGATCCACTCTCTGTATTATATGTATTAGTGATATTATTACAGGGTAAGGTATCAGTAGGGTATCTCAGGGACCTGTACTGGATCCATTATCTGTATTATATGTATTAGTGATATTATTACAGGGTAATGTATCAGTAGGGTATCTCAGGGACCTGTACTGGATCCACTCTCTGTATTATATGTATTAGTGATATTATTACAGGGTAAGGTATCAGTAGGATATCTCGGGGACCTGTACTGGATCCACTCTCTGTATTATATGTATTAGTGATATTATTACAGGGTAAGGTATCCGGGTATCTCAGGGACCTGTACTGGATCCATTATCTGTATTATATGTATTAGTGATATTATTACAGGGTAAGGTATCAGGGTATCTCAGGGACCTGTACTGGATCCATTATCTGTATTATATGTATTAGTGATATTATTACAGTGTAAGGTATCAGGGTATCTCAGGGACCTGTACTGGATCCATTATCTGTATTATATGTATTAGTGATCTGATTACAGGGTAAGGTATCAGTAGGGTATCTCAGGGACCTGTACTGGATCCATTCTCTGTATTAGTGATATTATTACAGGGTAAGGTATCTCAGGGACCTGTACTGGATCCACTCTCTGTATTATATGTAATAGTGATATTATTACAGGGTCAGGTATCTCAGGGACCTGTACTGGATCCACTCTCTGTATTATATGTATTAGTGATATGATTACAGGGTAAGGTATCTCAGGGACCTGTACTGGATCCATTATCTGTATTATATGTATTAGTGATATGATTACAGGGTAAGGTATCAGTAGGGTATCTCAGGGACCTGTACTGGATCCACTCTCTGTATTATATGTATTAGTGACATTATTACAGGGTAAGTTATCAGTAGGGTATCTCAGGGACCTGTACTGGATCCACTCTCTGTATTATATGTATTAGTGATATTATTACAGGGTAAGGTATCAGTACGGAATCTCAGGGACCTGTACTGGATCCACTCACTGTATTATATGTATTAGTGATATTATTACAGGGTAAGGTATCAGTAGGGTATCTCAGGGACCTGTACTGGATCCATTATCTGTATTATATGTATTAGTGATATGATTACAGGGTAAGGTATCAGTAGGGTATCTCAGGGACCTGTACTGGATCCACTCTCTGTATTATATGTATTAGTGATATTATTACAGGGTAAGGTATCAGTAGGGTATCTCAGGGACCTGTACTGGATCCACTCTCTGTATTATATGTATTAGTGATATTATTACAGGGTAAGGTATCAGTAGGGTATCTCAGGGACCTGTACTGGATCCACTCTCTGTATTATATGTATTAGTGATATGATTACAGGGTAAGGTATCAGTAGGGTATCTCAGGGACCTGTACTGGATCCACTCTCTGTATTATATGTATTAGTGATATTATTACAGGGTAAGGTATCAGTAGGGTATCTCAGGGACCTGTACTGGATCCACTCTCTGTATTATATGTATTAGTGATATTATTACAGGGTAAGGTATCAGTAGGGTATCTCAGGGGCCTGTACTGGATCCACTCTCTGTATTATATGTATTAGTGATATGATTACAGGGTAAGGTATCAGTAGGGTATCTCAGGGACCTGTACTGGATCCACTCTCTGTATTATATGTATTAGTGATATTATTACAGGGTAAGGTATCAGTAGGGTATCTCAGGGACCTGTACTGGATCCACTCTCTGTATTATATGTATTAGTGATATTATTACAGGGTAAGGTATCAGTAGGGTATCTCAGGGACCTGTACTGGATCCATTCTCTGTATTATATGTATTAGTGATATGATTACAGGGTAAGGTATCAGTAGGGTATCTCAGGGACCTGTACTGAATCCACTCTCTGTATTATATGTATTAGTGATATGATTACAGGGTAAGGTATCAGTACGGTATCTCAGGGACCTGTACTGGATCCACTCTCTGTATTATATGTATTAGTGATATTATTACAGGGTAAGGTATCAGTACGGAATCTCAGGGACCTGTACTGGATCCACTCACTGTATTATATGTATTAGTGATATTATTACAGGGTAAGGTATCAGTAGGGTATCTCAGGGACCTGTACTGGATCCATTATCTGTATTATATGTATTAGTGATATTATTACAGGGTAAGGTATCAGTAGGGTATCTCAGGGACCTGTACTGGATCCACTCTCTGTATTATATGTATTAGTGATATTATTACAGGGTCAGGTATCAGTAGGGTATCTCAGGGACCTGTACTGGATCCACTCTCTGTATTATATGTATTAGTCATATTATTACAGGGTAAGGTATCAGTAGGGTATCTCAGGGACCTGTACTGGATCCACTCTCTGTATTATATGTATTAGTGATATTATTACAGGGTAAGGTATCAGTAGGGTATCTCAGGGACCTGTACTGGATCCATTCTCTGTATTATATGTATTAGTGATATGATTACAGGGTAAGGTATCAGTAGGGTATCTCAGGGACCTGTACTGGATCCACTCTCTGTATTATATGTATTAGTGATATGATTACAGGGTAAGGTATCAGTAGGGTATCTCAGGGACCTGTACTGGATCCACTCTCTGTATTATATGTATTAGTGATATTATTACAGGGTAAGGTATCAGTACGGAATCTCAGGGACCTGTACTGGATCCACTCACTGTATTATATGTATTAGTGATATTATTACAGGGTAAGGTATCAGTAGGGTATCTCAGGGACCTGTACTGGATCCATTATCTGTATTATATGTATTAGTGATATTATTACAGGGTAAGGTATCAGTAGGGTATCTCAGGGACCTGTACTGGATCCACTCTCTGTATTATATGTATTAGTGATATTATTACAGGGTAAGGTATCAGTAGGGTATCTCAGGGACCTGTACTGGATCCACTCTCTGTATTATATGTATTAGTCATATTATTACAGGGTAAGGTATCAGTAGGGTATCTCAGGGACCTGTACTGGATCCACTCTCTGTATTATATGTATTAGTGATATTATTACAGGGTAAGGTATCAGTTGGGTATCTCAGGGGCCTGTACTGGATCCACTCTCTGTATTATATGTATTAGTGATGTTATTACAGGGTAAGGTATCAGTAGGGTATCTCAGGGACCTGTACTGGATCCACTCTCTGTATTATATGTATTAGTCATATTATTACAGGGTAAGGTATCAGTAGGGTATCTCAGGGACCTGTACTGGATCCACTCTCTGTATTATATGTATTAGTGATATTATTACAGGGTAAGGTATCAGTAGGGTATCTCAGGGGCCTGTACTGGATCCACTCTCTGTATTATATGTATTAGTGATATGATTACAGGGTAAGGTATCAGTAGGGTATCTCAGGGACCTGCACTGGATCCATTCTCTGTATTATATGTATTAGTGATATTATTACAGGGTAAGGTATCAGTTGGGTATCTCAGGGGCCTGTACTGGATCCACTCTCTGTATTATATGTATTAGTGATATTATTACAGGGTAAGGTATCAGTAGGGTATCTCAGGGACCTGTACTGGATCCACTCTCTGTATTATATGTATTAGTTATATTATTACAGGGTAAGGTATCAGTAGGGTATCTCAGGGACCTGTACTGGATCCATTATCTGTATTATATGTATTAGTGATATTATTACAGGGTAAGGTATCAGTAGGGTATCTCAAGGACCTGTACTGGATCCACTCTCTGTATTATATGTATTAGTGATATTATTACAGGGTAAGGTATCATTAGGGTATCTCAGGGACCTGTACTGGATCCACTCTCTGTATTATATGTATTAGTGATATTATTACAGGGTAAGGTATCAGTAGGGTATCTCAGGGACCTGTACTGGATCCACTCTCTGTATTATATGTATTAGTCATATTATTACAGGGTAAGGTATCAGTAGGGTATCTCAGGGACCTGTACTGGATCCACTCTCTGTATTATATGTATTAGTGATATTATTACAGGGTAAGGTATCAGTAGGGTATCTCAGGGACCTGTACTGGATCCATTCTCTGTATTATATGTATTAGTGATATTATTACAGGGTAAGGTATCAGTAGGGTATCTCAGGGACCTGTACTGGATCCACTCTCTGTATTATATGTATTAGTTATATTATTACAGGGTAAGGTATCAGTAGGGTATCTCAGGGACCTGTACTGGATCCACTCTCTGTATTATATGTATTAGTGATATTATTACAGGGTAAGGTATCAGTAGGGTATCTCAGGGACCTGTACTGGATCCATTCTCTGTATTATATGTATTAGTGATATTATTACAGGGTAAGGTATCAGTAGGGTATCTCAGGGACCTGTACTGGATCCACTCTCTGTATTATATGTATTAGTGATATTATTACAGGGTAAGGTATCAGTAGGGTATCTCAGGGACCTGTACTGGATCCACTCTCTGTATTATATGTATTAGTGATATTATTACAGGGTAAGGTATCAGTAGGGTATCTCAGGGGCCTGTACTGGATCCACTCTCTGTATTATATGTATTAGTGATATTATTACAGGGTAAGGTATCAGTAGGGTATCTCAGGGACCTGTACTGGATCCACTCTCTGTATTATATGTATTGGTGATATTATTACAGGGTAAGGTATCAGTAGTGTATCTCAGGGACCTGTACTGGATCCATTCTCTGTATTATATGTATTAGTTATATTATTACAGGGTAAGGTATCAGTAGGGTATCTCAGGGACCTGTACTGGATCCACTCTCTGTATTATATGTATTAGTGATATTATTACAGGGTAAGGTATCAGTAGGGTATCTCAGGGACCTGTACTGGATCCACTCTCTGTATTATATGTATTAGTGATATTATTACAGGGTAAGGTATCAGTAGGGTATCTCAGGGACCTGTACTGGATCCATTCTCTGTATTATATGTATTAGTGATATTATTACAGGGTAAGGTATCAGTAGGGTATCTCAGGGACCTGTACAGGATCCACTCTCTGTATTATATGTATTAGTGATATTATTACAGGGTAAGGTATCAGTAGGGTATCTCAGGGACCTGTACTGGATCCATTCTCTGTATTATATGTATTAGTGATATTATTACAGGGTAAGGTATCAGTAGGGTATCTCAGGGACCTGTACTGGATCCACTCTCTGTATTATATGTATTGGTGATATTATTACAGGGTAAGGTATCAGTAGTGTATCTCAGGGACCTGTACTGGATCCATTCTCTGTATTATATGTATTAGTGATATTATTACAGGGTAAGGTATCAGTAGGGTATCTCAGGGACCTGTACTGGATCCACTCTCTGTATTATATGTATTAGTGATATTATTACAGGGTAAGGTATCAGTAGGGTATCTCAGGGACCTGTACTGGATCCATTCTCTGTATTATATGTATTAGTTATATTATTACAATGTAAGGTATCAGTAGGGTATCTCAGGGACCTGTACTGGATCCACTCTCTGTATTATATGTATTAGTGATATTATTACAGGGTAAGGTATCAGTAGGGTATCTCAGGGACCTGTACTGGATCCACTCTCTGTATTATATGTATTAGTGATATGATTACAGGGTAAGGTATCAGTAGGGTATCTCAGGGACCTGTACTGGATCCACTCTCTGTATTATATGTATTAGTGATATTATTACAGGGTAAGGTATCAGTAGGGTATCTCAGGGACCTGTACTGGATCCACTCTCTGTATTATATGTATTAGTGATATTATTACAGGGTAAGGTATCAGTAGGGTATCTCAGGGACCTGTACTGGATCCATTCTCTGTATTATATGTATTAGTGATATGATTACAGGGTAAGGTATCAGTAGGGTATCTCAGGGACCTGTACTGGATCCACTCTCTGTATTATATGTATTAGTGATATGATTACAGGGTAAGGTATCAGTAGGGTATCTCAGGGACCTGTACTGGATCCACTCTCTGTATTATATGTATTAGTGATATTATTACAGGGTAAGGTATCAGTACGGAATCTCAGGGACCTGTACTGGATCCACTCACTGTATTATATGTATTAGTGATATTATTACAGGGTAAGGTATCAGTAGGGTATCTCAGGGACCTGTACTGGATCCATTATCTGTATTATATGTATTAGTGATATTATTACAGGGTAAGGTATCAGTAGGGTATCTCAGGGACCTGTACTGGATCCATTATCTGTATTATATGTATTAGTGATATTATTACAGGGTAAGGTATCAGTAGGGTATCTCAGGGACCTGTACTGGATCCACTCTCTGTATTATATGTATTAGTGATATTATTACATGGTAAGGTATCAGTAGGGTATCTCAGGGACCTGTACTGGATCCACTCTCTGTATTATATGTATTAGTGATATTATTACAGGGTAAGGTATCAGTAGGGTATCTCAGGGACCTGTACTGGATCCACTCTCTGTATTATATGTATTAGTGATATTATTACAGGGTAAGGTATCAGTTGGGTATCTCAGGGGCCTGTACTGGATCCACTCTCTGTATTATATGTATTAGTGATGTTATTACAGGGTAAGGTATCAGTAGGGTATCTCAGGGACCTGTACTGGATCCACTCTCTGTATTATATGTATTAGTCATATTATTACAGGGTAAGGTATCAGTAGGGTATCTCAGGGACCTGTACTGGATCCACTCTCTGTATTATATGTATTAGTGATATTATTACAGGGTAAGGTATCAGTAGGGTATCTCAGGGGCCTGTACTGGATCCACTCTCTGTATTATATGTATTAGTGATATGATTACAGGGTAAGGTATCAGTAGGGTATCTCAGGGACCTGCACTGGATCCATTCTCTGTATTATATGTATTAGTGATATTATTACAGGGTAAGGTATCAGTTGGGTATCTCAGGGGCCTGTACTGGATCCACTCTCTGTATTATATGTATTAGTGATATTATTACAGGGTAAGGTATCAGTAGGGTATCTCAGGGACCTGTACTGGATCCACTCTCTGTATTATATGTATTAGTTATATTATTACAGGGTAAGGTATCAGTAGGGTATCTCAGGGACCTGTACTGGATCCATTATCTGTATTATATGTATTAGTGATATTATTACAGGGTAAGGTATCAGTAGGGTATCTCAAGGACCTGTACTGGATCCACTCTCTGTATTATATGTATTAGTGATATTATTACAGGGTAAGGTATCATTAGGGTATCTCAGGGACCTGTACTGGATCCACTCTCTGTATTATATGTATTAGTGATATTATTACAGGGTAAGGTATCAGTAGGGTATCTCAGGGACCTGTACTGGATCCACTCTCTGTATTATATGTATTAGTCATATTATTACAGGGTAAGGTATCAGTAGGGTATCTCAGGGACCTGTACTGGATCCACTCTCTGTATTATATGTATTAGTGATATTATTACAGGGTAAGGTATCAGTAGGGTATCTCAGGGACCTGTACTGGATCCATTCTCTGTATTATATGTATTAGTGATATTATTACAGGGTAAGGTATCAGTAGGGTATCTCAGGGACCTGTACTTGATCCACTCTCTGTATTATATGTATTAGTTATATTATTACAGGGTAAGGTATCAGTAGGGTATCTCAGGGACCTGTACTGGATCCACTCTCTGTATTATATGTATTAGTGATATTATTACAGGGTAAGGTATCAGTAGGGTATCTCAGGGACCTGTACTGGATCCATTCTCTGTATTATATGTATTAGTGATATTATTACAGGGTAAGGTATCAGTAGGGTATCTCAGGGACCTGTACTGGATCCACTCTCTGTATTATATGTATTAGTGATATTATTACAGGGTAAGGTATCAGTAGGATATCTCGGGGACCTGTACTGGATCCACTCTCTGTATTATATGTATTAGTGATATTATTACAGGGTAAGGTATCAGTAGGGTATCTCAGGGACCTGTACTGGATCCATTCTCTGTATTATATGTATTAGTGATATTATTACAGGGTAAGGTATCAGTAGGGTATCTCAGGGGCCTGTACTGGATCCACTCTCTGTATTATATGTATTAGTGATATTATTACAGGGTAAGGTATCAGTAGGGTATCTCAGGGACCTGTACTGGATCCACTCTCTGTATTATATGTATTGGTGATATTATTACAGGGTAAGGTATCAGTAGTGTATCTCAGGGACCTGTACTGGATCCATTCTCTGTATTATATGTATTAGTTATATTATTACAGGGTAAGGTATCAGTAGGGTATCTCAGGGACCTGTACTGGATCCACTCTCTGTATTATATGTATTAGTGATATTATTACAGGGTAAGGTATCAGTAGGGTATCTCAGGGACCTGTACTGGATCCACTCTCTGTATTATATGTATTAGTGATATTATTACAGGGTAAGGTATCAGTAGGGTATCTCAGGGACCTGTACTGGATCCATTCTCTGTATTATATGTATTAGTGATATTATTACAGGGTAAGGTATCAGTAGGGTATCTCAGGGACCTGTACTGGATCCACTCTCTGTATTATATGTATTAGTGATATTATTACAGGGTAAGGTATCAGTAGGGTATCTCAGGGACCTGTACTGGATCCATTCTCTGTATTATATGTATTAGTGATATTATTACAGGTTAAGGTATCAGTAGGGTATCTCAGGGACCTGTACTGGATCCACTCTCTGTATTATATGTATTGGTGATATTATTACAGGGTAAGGTATCAGTAGTGTATCTCAGGGACCTGTACTGGATCCATTCTCTGTATTATATGTATTAGTGATATTATTACAGGGTAAGGTATCAGTAGGGTATCTCAGGGACCTGTACTGGATCCACTCTCTGTATTATATGTATTAGTGATATTATTACAGGGTAAGGTATCAGTAGGGTATCTCAGGGACCTGTACTGGATCCATTCTCTGTATTATATGTATTAGTTATATTATTACAGGGTAAGGTATCAGTAGGGTATCTCAGGGACCTGTACTGGATCCACTCTCTGTATTATATGTATTAGTGATATTATTACAGGGTAAGGTATCAGTAGGGTATCTCAGGGACCTGTACTGGATCCACTCTCTGTATTATATGTATTAGTGATATGATTACAGGGTAAGGTATCAGTAGGGTATCTCAGGGACCTGTACTGGATCCACTCACTGTATTATATGTATTAGTGATATTATTACAGGGTAAGGTATCAGTAGGGTATCTCAGGGGCCTGTACTGGATCCACTCTCTGTATTATATGTATTAGTTATATTATTACAGGGTAAGGTATCAGTAGGGTATCTCAGGGACCTGTACTGGATCCACTCTCTGTATTATAAGTATTAGTTATATTATTACAGGGTAAGGTATCAGTAGGGTATCTCAGGGACCTGTACTGGATCCACTCTCTGTATTATATGTATTAGTTATATTATTACAGGGTAAGGTATCAGTAGGGTATCTCAGGGACCTGTACTGGATCCACTCTCTGTATTATATGTATTAGTTATATTATTACAGGGTAAGGTATCAGTAGGGTATCTCAGGGACCTGTACTGGATCCACTCTCTGTATTATATGTATTAGTTATATTATTACAGGGTAAGGTATCAGTACGGAATCTCAGGGACCTGTACTGGATCCACTCACTGTATTATATGTATTAGTGATATTATTACAGGGTAAGGTATCAGTAGGGTATCTCAGGGACCTGTACTGGATCCATTATCTGTATTATATGTATTAGTGATATTATTACAGGGTAAGGTATCAGTAGGGTATCTCAGGGACCTGTACTGGATCCACTCTCTGTATTATATGTATTAGTGATATTATTACAGGGTAAGGTATCAGTAGGGTATCTCAGGGACCTGTACTGGATCCACTCTCTGTATTATATGTATTAGTGATATTATTACAGGGTAAGGTATCAGTAGGGTATCTCAGGGGCCTGTACTGGATCCACTCTCTGTATTATATGTATTAGTGATATGATTACAGGGTAAGGTATCAGTAGGGTATCTCAGGGGCCTGTACTGGATCCACTCTCTGTATTATATGTATTAGTGATATTATTACAGGGTAAGGTATCATTAGGGTATCTCAGGGACCTGTACTGGATCCACTCTCTGTATTATATGTATTAGTGATATTATTACAGGGTAAGGTATCAGTAGGGTATCTCAGGGACCTGTACTGGATCCATTATCTGTATTATATGTATTAGTGATATTATTACAGGGTAAGGTATCAGTAGGGTATCTCAGGGACCTGTACTGGATCCACTCTCTGTATTATATGTATTAGTGATATTATTACAGGGTAAGGTATCAGTAGGGTATCTCAGGGACCTGTACTGGATCCACTCTCTGTATTATATGTATTAGTGATATTATTACAGGGTAAGGTATCAGTAGGATATCTCGGGGACCTGTACTGGATCCACTCTCTGTATTATATGTATTAGTGATATTATTACAGGGTAAGGTATCAGGGTATCTCAGGGACCTGTACTGGATCCATTATCTGTATTATATGTATTAGTGATATGATTACAGGGTAAGGTATCAGTAGGGTATCTCAGGGACCTGTACTGGATCCATTCTCTGTATTAGTGATATTATTACAGGGTAAGGTATCTCAGGGACCTGTACTGGATCCACTCTCTGTATTATATGTAATAGTGATATTATTACAGGGTCCGGTATCTCAGGGACCTGTACTGGATCCACTCTCTGTATTATATGTATTAGTGATATGATTACAGGGTAAGGTATCAGTAGGGTATCTCAGGGACCTGTACTGGATCCATTATCTGTATTATATGTATTAGTGATATGATTACAGGGTAAGGTATCAGTAGGGTATCTCAGGGACCTGTACTGGATCCACTCTCTGTATTATATGTATTAGTGATATTATTACAGGGTAAGGTATCAGTAGGGTATCTCAGGGACCTGTACTGGATCCACTCTCTGTATTATATGTATTAGTGATATGATTACAGGGTAAGGTATCAGTAGGGTATCTCAGGGACCTGTACTGGATCCACTCTCTGTATTATATGTATTAGTGATATGATTACAGGGTAAGGTATCAGTAGGGTATCTCAGGGACCTGTACTGGATCCACTCTCTGTATTATATGTATTAGTGATATGATTACAGGGTAAGGTATCAGTAGGGTATCTCAGGGACCTGTACTGGATCCATTATCTGTATTATATGTATTAGTGATATTATTACAAGGTAAGGTATCAGTAGGGTATCTCAGGGGCCTGTACTGGATCCACTCTCTGTATTATATGTATTAGTGATATGATTACAGGGTAAGGTATCAGTAGGGTATCTCAGGGACCTGTACTGGATCCATTCTCTGTATTATATGTATTAGTGATATGATTACAGGGTAAGGTATCGGTAGGGTATCTCAGGACCTGTACTGGATCCACTCTCTGTATTATATGTATTAGTGACATTATTACAGGGTAAGTTATCAGTAGGGTATCTCAGGGACCTGTACTGGATCCACTCTCTGTATTATATGTATTAGTGATATTATTACAGGGTAAGGTATCAGTACGGAATCTCAGGGACCTGTACTGGATCCACTCACTGTATTATATGTATTAGTGATATTATTACAGGGTAAGGTATCAGTAGGGTATCTCAAGGACCTGTACTGGATCCATTATCTGTATTATATGTATTAGTGATATTATTACAGGGTAAGGTATCAGTAGTGTATCTCAGGGACCTGTACTGGATCCATTCTCTGTATTATATGTATTAGTTATATTATTACAGGGTAAGGTATCAGTAGGGTATCTCAGGGGCCTGTACTGGATCCACTCTCTGTATTATATGTATTAGTGATATTATTACAGGGTAAGGTATCAGTAGGGTATCTCAGGGACCTGTACTGGATCCACTCTCTGTATTATATGTATTAGTGATATTATTACAGGGTAAGGTATCAGTAGTGTATCTCAGGGACCTGTACTGGATCCATTCTCTGTATTATATGTATTAGTTATATTATTACAGGGTAAGGTATCAGTAGGGTATCTCAGGGACCTGTACTGGATCCACTCTCTGTATTATATGTATTAGTGATATGATTACAGGGTAAGGTATCAGTAGGGTATCTCAGGGACCTGTACTGGATCCACTCTCTGTATTATATGTATTAGTGATATTATTACAAGGTAAGGTATCAGTAGGGTATCTCAGGGGCCTGTACTGGATCCACTCTCTGTATTATATGTATTAGTGATATGATTACAGGGTAAGGTATCAGTAGGGTATCTCAGGGACCTGTACTGGATCCATTCTCTGTATTATATGTATTAGTGATATGATTACAGGGTAAGGTATCGGTAGGGTATCTCAGGACCTGTACTGGATCCACTCTCTGTATTATATGTATTAGTGACATTATTACAGGGTAAGGTATCAGTACGGAATCTCAGGGACCTGTACTGGATCCACTCACTGTATTATATGTATTAGTGATATTATTACAGGGTAAGGTATCAGTAGGGTATCTCAGGGACCTGTACTGGATCCACTCTCTGTATTATATGTATTAGTTATATTATTACAGGGTAAGGTATCAGTAGGGTATCTCTGGGACCTGTACTGGATCCACTCTCTGTATTATATGTATTAGTGATATTATTACAGGGTAAGGTATCAGTAGGGTATCTCAGGGACCTGTACTGGATCCACTCTCTGTATTATATGTATTAGTGATATTATTACAGGTTAAGGTATCAGTAGGGTATCTCAGGGACCTGTACTGGATCCACTCTCTGTATTATATGTATTAGTGATATTATTACAGGGTCAGGTATCAGTAGGGTATCTCAGGGACCTGTACTGGATCCATTATCTGTATTATATGTATTAGTGATATTATTACAGGGTAAGGTATCAGTAGGGTATCTCAGGGGCCTGTACTGGATCCACTCTCTATATTATATGTATTAGTGATATTATTACAGGGTAAGGTATCAGTAGGGTATCTCAGGGACCTGTACTGGATCCACTCTCTGTATTATATGTATTAGTGATATTATTACAGGGTCAGGTATCAGTAGGGTATCTCAGGGACCTGTACTGGATCCATTATCTGTATTATATGTATTAGTGATATTATTACAGGGTAAGGTATCAGTAGGGTATCTCAGGGGCCTGTACTGGATCCACTCTCTGTATTATATGTATTAGTGATATTATTACAGGGTCAGGTATCAGTAGGGTATCTCAGGGACCTGCACTGGATCCACTCTCTGTATTATATGTATTAGTGATATTATTACAGGGTAAGGTATCAGTAGGGTATCTCAGGGACCTGTACTGGATCCACTCTCTGTATTATATGTATTAGTTATATTATTACAGGGTAAGGTATCAGTAGGGTATCTCAGGGGCCTGTACTGGATCCACTCTCTGTATTATATGTATTAGTGATATTATTACAGGGTCAGGTATCAGTAGGGTATCTCAGGGACCTGCACTGGATCCACTCTCTGTATTATATGTATTAGTGATATTATTACAGGGTAAGGTATCAGTTGGGTATCTCAGGGACCTGTACTGGATCCACTCTCTGTATTATATGTATTAGTGATATTATTACAGGGTAAGGTATCAGTAGGGTATCTCAGGGACCTGTACTGGATCCACTCTCTGTATTATATGTATTAGTGATATTATTACAGGGTAAGGTATCAGTAGGGTATCTCAGGGACCTGTACTGGATCCATTATCTGTATTATATGTATTAGTGATATGATTACAGGGTAAGGTATCAGTAGGGTATCTCAGGGACCTGTACTGGATCCACTCTCTGTATTATATGTATTAGTGATATTATTACAGGGTAAGGTATCAGTAGGGTATCTCAGGGACCTGTACTGGATCCACTCTCTGTATTATATGTATTAGTGATATGATTACAGGGTAAGGTATCAGTAGGGTATCTCAGGGACCTGTACTGGATCCACTCTCTGTATTATATGTATTAGTTATATTATTACAGGGTAAGGTATCAGTAGGGTATCTCAGGGACCTGTACTGGATCCATTCTCTGTATTATATGTATTAGTTATATTATTACAGGGTAAGGTATCAGTAGGGTATCTCAGGGACCTGTACTGGATCCATTCTCTGTATTATATGTATTAGTGATATTATTACAGGGTAAGGTATCAGTAGGGTATCTCAGGGACCTGTACTGGATCCATTCTCTGTATTATATGTATTAGTGATATTATTACAGGGTAAGGTATCAGTAGGGTATCTCAGGGACCTGTACTGGATCCACTCTCTGTATTATATGTATTAGTGATATTATTACAGGGTAAGGTATCAGTAGGGTATCTCAGGGGCCTGTACTGGATCCATTATCTGTATTATATGTATTAGTGATATTATTACAGGGTAAGGTATCAGTAGGGTATCTCAGGGACCTGTACTGGATCCACTCTCTGTATTATATGTATTGGTGATATTATTACAGGGTAAGGTATCAGTAGTGTATCTCAGGGACCTGTACTGGATCCACTCTCTGTATTATATGTATTAGTGATATTATTACAGGGTAAGGTATCAGTAGGGTATCTCAGGGACCTGTACTGGATCCACTCTCTGTATTATATGTATTAGTTATATTATTACAGGGTAAGGTATCAGTAGGGTATCTCAGGGGCCTGTACTGGATCCACTCTCTGTATTATATGTATTAGTGATATGATTACAGGGTAAGGTATCAGTAGGGTATCTCAGGGGCCTGTACTGGATCCACTCTCTGTATTATATGTATTAGTGATATTATTACAGGGTAAGGTATCAGTAGGGTATCTCAGGGACCTGTACTGGATCCACTCTCTGTATTATATGTATTAGTGATATTATTACAGGGTAAGGTATCAGTAGGGTATCTCAGGGACCTGTACTGGATCCACTCTCTGTATTATATGTATTAGTGATATTATTACAGGGTAAGGTATCAGTAGGGTATCTCAGGGACCTGTACTGGATCCATTCTCTGTATTATATGTATTAGTGATATGATTACAGGGTAAGGTATCAGTAGGGTATCTCAGGGACCTGTACTGGATCCACTCTCTGTATTATATGTATTAGTGATATGATTACAGGGTAAGGTATCAGTAGGGTATCTCAGGGACCTGTACTGGATCCACTCTCTGTATTATATGTATTAGTGATATTATTACAGGGTAAGGTATCAGTAGGGTATCTCAGGGACCTTCACTAGATCCATTCTCTGTATTATATGTATTAGTGATATTATTACAGGGTAAGTTATCAGTAGGGTATCTCAGGGACCTGTACTGGATCCATTCTCTGTATTATATGTATTAGTGATATTATTACAGGGTAAGGTATCAGTTGGGTATCTCAGGGACCTGTACTGGATCCACTCACTGTATTATATGTATTAGTTATATTATTACAGCTTAAGGTATCAGTAGGGTATCTCAGGGACCTGTACTGGATCCACTCTCTGTATTATATGTATTAGTGATATTATTACAGGGTAAGGTATCAGTAGGGTATCTCAGGGACCTGTACTGGATCCATTCTCTGTATTATATGTATTAGTTATATTATTACAGGGTAAGGTATCAGTAGGGTATCTCAGGGACCTTCACTAGATCCATTCTATTTAATGTATTTGTGACTTGGTTCTCTCAGATTACAGGACAGGCACTGTGTAAATCAGGTCTGGCAGATGAGGGTTATGGGTGGGTTGTGGCCTCTTCTCACGTGGTTTCATTGATTTTTCCCCCAGTGACTGGTGTTGAAACTCAATCCCGACTGGAAATGAATGGCTCGTCGGGCCCTGTATTACCCCCCATACTCTTGCTCTGTGTGCTCTGCCTTCTTCTCCAGCTTGGGCCTGGCCTTCCCTAGGAGTATGGTGGACATGCGCTTGGCCATGGTAAGTACCGATCAAGTCTCGCACAATGGCCTGTCAATGGATTCCCACCAACAGACTGATTGGGGCTTGTCCCCTGCTTGGTGGGCTGGTGGATTGCATAGCAATAAGGTCTCACCCCACCCACCCTTTTCACCCAATGCTGAGTGAAATACCAATTTGTCTGAGAGCAACACCCAGTAAATAGGATGCTACATATATATGAATAAAAGGAGGGTCTGTGACAGAACCCCCCGGGCCCTAGCTTGGTACCTCCGTCATTCTCTGCCCTCTCAAGGGATGAGAACAGTCATTTTAGCCCTGGGATCTCTTTATTTCTCTAGTCATCCAAATCTCTAGCCGAAGCACTTAATGCAGGATGAAGAATAATAACACTGTATTGGAACAGAAACATAGTCTTATATAGAGACATAATCAAGTTAACATAACTCAGCCCACACATGGGTGTAGGAACCCCCAAAAATCTGGGGGGGACAGCATTTTTGCTCGCCGGGTATAGCAGCAGTAAAAATAAAGCTTGTCACAGTGTATATTATATCACCAAGTTCCCACCAACATTACCAGGATCCTTGGTATACAACAGATACATTCACAGCACAACATCTGCATCAGGCAGGTGCATTTTATCACTGTTACATGAAATATAGTCAGCGAGCTGTGTGTACACCATAAAACATACATCAGTATGAACCTACCACTTCTGCTGGAATGCCATTCCATGTATCCACTACCCTCTCAGTAAAGTAATACTTTCATTAGTCCCTGACCTTATCTTATATCTAGGATAGCCATATACCTATCCCATGCATGCTTAAACAACTTCACTGTATTAACCTCTACCACTTCTACTGGAAGGCTATTCCATGCATCCACTACCCTCTCAGTATAGTAATACTTTCATTGGTCCCTGGCCTTATCTTATATCTAGGATAGCCTTATACCTATCCCATGCATGCTTAAACTCCTTCACTGCATTAACCTCTACCACTTCTACTGGAAGACTATTCCATACATCCACTACCCCCTCAGTAATGTAATACTTTCATTAGTCCCTGACCTTATCTTATATCTAGGATAGCCATATACCTATCCCATGCATGCTTAAACAACTTCACTGTATTAACCTCTACCACTTCTACTGGAAGGCTATTCCATGCATCCACTACCCTCTCAGTATAGTAATACTTTCATTGGTCCCTGGCCTTATCTTATATCTAGGATAGCCTTATACCTATCCCATGCATGCTTAAACTCCTTCACTGCATTAACCTCTACCACTTCTACTGGAAGACTATTCCATACATCCACTACCCTCTCAGTAATGTAATACTTTCATTAGTCCCTGGCCTTATCTTATATCTAGGATAGCCTTATACCAATCCCATGCATGCTTAAACTCCTTCACTGTATTAACCTCTACCACTTCTACTGGAAGACTATTCCATGCATCCACTACCCTCTCAGTAATGTAATACTTTCATTAGTCCCTGTCCTTATCTTATATCTAGGATAGCCTTATACCTATCCCATGCATGCTTAAACTCCTTCACTGCATTAACCTCTACCACTTCTACTGGAAGACTATTCCATGCATCCACTACCCTCTCAGCAAACAAACATTACATTTCTGACCAGAAAATAAACTGTAAAATATTAAATATTTCCAGCATTTCCAAAAGCTTAAGGTGGACCCCAAATATATGTATATAACTAGTAACATTTATACCAGGGCTTGACAACCTTAACTAAGTTTTAGGAGCCAGGAAAAAAATCTAGGAGCCAGACAACAGCACATACACACAATCACATGCAGTCATATACAGTCAGTCAGATAGACACATATACTCATACATACAGCCTGTCACACATATACATACTGTCACATAGACACACACTCATACATACAGTCTGCCAGGCACACACTCACACATACATACAGTCTGTCAGACACACACTCATACATACAGTCGTTCACAGACACACTCATACATACATACATACAGTCTGTCGCAGACACACACTCATACAAACATGCAGTCTGTCAGACACACACTCATAGATACAGTCTGTAACATAGACACATACACTCAGAGTCAGTCACATAGACACACACACTCATACATGGTCTTTCACATACACTCATACATACAGTGTGTCACAGACACACACACTCATACAGTCAGTCACATATACACACAAACTCATACAGTCAGTCACAGACACACAAACTCATACAGTCAGTCACAGACACACAAACTCATACAGTCAGTCACAGACACACAAACTCATACAGTCAGTCACAGACACACAAACTCACACAGTCAGTCACACACACTATATCTCATTGCAGGGAAGGTGGGCATTTCCGTTCCAAGTTTGTCTGTGCCTCTTACAAAGGCACAGACCATCATTACTTATTAATTACATTATTTTGCCCATTCATTTGTCAGTTTTATTTTGCCCACATTCATTTGCCAGTGTTTTTTTTTTTTTTTGCCCACATTCATTTGCCAGGGTTTTTTTGCCCACATTCATTTGCCAGGGTTTTTTTTTTTTTGCCCACATTCATTTGCCAGGGGTTTGTTTTTTTGGCCCACATTCATTTACCAGGGGTTTGTTTTTTTTTGCCCACATTCATTTACCAGGGGTTTGGTTTTTTTGCCCACATTCATTTGCCAGGTTTTTTGTTGCCCACATTCATTTGGGCAGTAATATAGTGCCAGTCAGAGCCCAGTAATATAGTGCCAGCCAGATGCCTGTAATATTATGCCAGTCAGAGCCCAGTAATATAGTGCCAGCCAGATGCCTGTAATATTATGCCAGCCAGAGCCCAGTAATATAGTGCCAGCCAGATGCCTGTAATATTATGCCAGCCAGAGCCCAGTAATATAGTGCCAGCCAGATGCCCAGTAATATAGTGCCAGCCAGAGCCCAGTAATATAGTGCCAGCCAGATGCCTGTAATATTATGCCAGCCAGAGCCCAGTAATATAGTGCCAGCCAGATGCCTGTAATATTATGCCAGCCAGAGCCCAGTAATATAGTGCCAGCCAGATGCCTGTAATATTATGCCAGTCAGAGCCCAGTAATATAGTGCCAGCCAGATGCCTGTAATATTATGCCAGTCAGAGCCCAGTAATATAGTGCCAGCCAGATGCCCAGTAATATAGTGCCAGCCAGATGCCCAGTAATATAGTGCCAGCCAGATGCCCAGTGATATAGTGCCAGCCAGAGCCCAGTAATATAGTGCCAGCCAGATGCCCAGTAATATAGTGCCAGCCAGATGCCCAGTAATATTGTGCCTGTCAGAGCCCAGTAATATAGTGCCAGCCAGATGCCCAGTAATATAGTGCCAGCCAGATGCCCAGTAATATAGTGCCAGCCAGATACCCAGTAATATTGTGCCTGTCAGAGCCCAGTAATATAGTGCCAGCCAGATGCCCAGTAATATAGTGCCAGCCAGAGCCCAGTAATATTGTGCCAGCCAGATGCCTGTAATATGCCAGTCAGAGCCCAGTAATATAGTGCCAGCCAGATGCCCAGTAATATAGTGCCAGCCAGATGCCCAGTAATATAGTGCCAGCCAGAGCCAAGTAATATTATGCCAGTCAGAGCCCAGTAATATAGTGCCAGCCAGATGCCCAGTAATATTATGCCAGTCAGAGCCCAGTAATATAGTGCCAGCCAGATGCCCAGTAATATAGTGCCAGCCAGATGCCCAGTAATATTATGCCAGTCAGAGCCCAGTAATATTGTGCCAGTCAGCCCTCCCCCCCCCCGTACTTCCCTTGCACGGAGGAGGGAAACAGTCACCGGATGTGACGCAACGTCACATCCGGCGTCAGTTTTTTTTTTTTTTCGGCCGTCGCATCCATCGGATGCGGCTTGCCGGAAAAAAGCGGCAAGCAGGGGCTGGGGGCCCAGTTTGCCTCGCGTTCTGGGGGGGATTTCACACTACCAGTCCCCCCCACATTTTTTCCTGGGGGGGATCCGTCCCCCCCATCCCCCCCCGCTTCCTACGCCCATGAGCCCACATAGTAACATTCAACTCAACAGGAACTAAACAGCCAGTTTACCCAGACCTGCTACAGATATACAATAACACATCATAATCAGTGTAACTGTAACACAGAACAATGGAGTAAACTATCAATCATTGTCACTGACTCCCCTGTGACACATTGTAATCCTTCAGAGTGGTCTCCTCCCAGAATTATACATTGCACATAAACCAATATACAAAAACAGAACCCCTTTTCAAAGCCAGCTCCCATAATCTATAGGGAGGAGGCGGACATTATTTCTTTCCAAGACCCCCAGTGATGGAGGGATCCATCACACGGTATATCTGTGCATATAGGGATTAAAGGACGGTGTATCTGCGTGTATAGGGATTAAAGGACGGTGTATCTGTGTGTGCATAGGGATTAAAGGACGGTGTATCTGTGTGTGTGTATAGGGATTAAAGGACGGTATATCTGTGTGTATAGGGATTAAAGGACGGTGTATCTGCGTGTATAGGGATTAAAGGACGGTGTATCTGCGTGTATAGGGATTAAAGGACGCTGTATCTGCGTGTATAGGGATTAAAGGACGGTGTATCTGCGTGTATAGGGATTAAAGGACGGTGTATCTGCGTGTATAGGGATTAAAGGACGGTGTATCTGCGTGTATAGGGATTAAAGGACCGTGTATCTGCGTGTATAGGGATTAAAGGACAGTGTATGTGCGTGTATAGGGATTAAAGGACGGTGTATCTGTGTGTATAGGGATTAAAGGACGGTGTATCTGTGTGTATAGGGATTAAAGGACGGTGTATCTGTGTGTATAGGGATTAAAGGACGGTGTATTTGCGTGTATAGGGATTAAAGGACGGTGTATCTGTGTGTATAGGGATTAAAGGACGGTGTATCTGTGTGTATAGGGATTAAAGGACGGTGTATCTGTGTGTATAGGGATTAAAGGACGGTGTATCTGTGTGTATAGGGATTAAAGGACGGTGTATCTGTGTGTGTATAGGGATTACAGGAGGGTGTATCTGCGTGTGTATAGGGATTAAAGGACGGTGTATCTGTGTGTATAGGGATTAAAGGACGATGTATCTGTGTGTGTGTGTGTGTATAGGGATTAAAGGACGGTGTATCTGTGTGTATAGGGATTAAAGGACGGTGTATCTGTGTGTATAGGGATTAAAGGACGGTGTATCTGTGTGTGTATAGGGATTAAAGGACGGTGTATCTGTGTGTATGGGGATTAAAGGACGGTGTATCTGTGTGTATAGGGATTAAAGGACGGTGTATCTGTGTGTATAGGGATTAAAGGACGGTGTATCTGCGTGTATGGGGATTAAAGGATGGTGTATCTGTGTATATAGGGATTAAAGGACGGTGTATCTGTGTGTATAGGGATTAAAGGACGGTGTATCTGTGTGTATAGGGATTAAAGGACGGTGTATCTGTGTGTATAGGGATTAAAGGACGCTGTATTGTGCAGGATCAGTCTGGTTTTGAATATACTTTGTTTGGAATTAATCATTTAACTCTCCAATTTGATAGAGCTGTACTATAAGCACATAGGTGGATCGCTGACCCCCTGTTGTATGGCTGACCAGTATCTCTGTCTCTTTCAGTATTATTACGGGTGATACGGTCAGCACGTTGGAGAGTCTGAGCATGCTCACCCATCACTTCCACTAATATCATGCCTCACCTTGGAGAAATGAGGCCGATGGCAACTCTGATACTGACCCGGATCCCGCCCTGGATTACCATTTGGCGGACCCTGGGGGACAATCCATCCGGATTCAACCAGTAGTGGCCACATGTCTCATTTTGGAGGGATTGTCATTCACGCTGCTGATTGCTTTTCCTGTTAAGTCAGTTTATCAGAAAGATGCTCACTGTAGCAGAACTTTTCTTCTGTACATCCCTGCACTGACCTTGTGACCTGCATGTTCCTGCACTGACCTTGTTACCTGCGCGTTCCTGCACTGACCTTGTTACCTGCGCGTTCCTGCACTGACCTTGTGACCTGGGCGTTCCTGCACTGACCTTGTGACCTGCACGTTCCTGCACTGAAGTTGTGACCTGCTTGTTCCTGCACTGACCTTGTTACCTGCGCGTTCCTGCACTGACCTTGTGACCTGGGCGTTCCTGCACTGACCTTGTGACCTGCACGTTCCTGCACTGACCTTGTGACCTGCTCGTTCCTGCACTGACCTTGTGACCTGCGCGTTCCTGCACTGACCTTGTTACCTGCACGATCCTGCACTGACCTTGTGGCCCAATACATCCCTCCGATACTCTAGACCAGTCATTCTCAAACCTGTCCTCATGCCCTCCCCCCAACAGTCCAGCGTTTAAGGATTATCCAGTTGTGTTTGAAGAAGAATATGTATAACAATTGGTATGGTTCCCTAGCCAGTCCTCAGGGACCAACACCATATATGTAATTCCTATTCTTATTTAAACATGGGGAAATGACCAACACAGATGAACAGGGTGTTTGTTTTTTACTATGCATGTTTTCGCCATCAGATCCCATTTAATTATTACATACAGGCTCCAGGTAGTCATGGATGAGGGTCTTTATGTTCTGTTATTCCACTGTTGTCAGCCATGAATCCGAGCACATCATTAGGTCGCCCACCAAAGACCCCAGTAAATGTAAACGCTAGCCCTAAACGCAAGTCATTAATAAGCAGCAGTATCTGCTGAATATCAGGCGACTGGCCGTTTGATATCATGATCTTGTTATCGAGAGTGTTTTTAGTTTTGTATAATGTGTATTTATTATCACTGTACCTACCTATAGAATAAACATGTTTTTGAAGGGAACGTTTATATTGTGTTTATTCTGCCTCTGAATACCTGTCGGGGTGTGACTGGGGGGCACAGCACAGAGAGCAGCCTGGGTGTAGGCAGTAATAACTAGGTATGAAGATGCCACCGAGGAAACAAAGCAGAATTGGGGACTGTCTGATATGTCGGGGCAGGCAGCAGCGGTGGGTACACGGTACGACAAGCCTAGGTCAGGGTAGGAGAGAGCAATGGTAATCCAGGAGATCCACAAACAGGCAGGAAATGCAGCAGATAAAAGGATAAATAACATATTCATTTTGGTTGAAAAAGACCCAAGTCCATCAAGTGCAACCCTTCTACCTATCATTACAGCTTTTGATCCAAAAGAAGCAAAAACCCCTAAGGAAACTATTTAGAATTTTGCCTCCTGGGGGAAAAAATCCTTCTTGACTCCAAGGGGCAATCAGATTTGTCCTTGGATCAAAAAGCTCTATTATTAATGCTTATTCTATTATTAATAGCCCTGTATGTTCTTTCCCATGTGTAAATGCATCTATTGTGTTTGCTAGCACTACCTCTCTTGGCAGTGAGTTCCATAATTTTATTGTCCTAACCGTAAAGAATCCCTTCCTTTGCTGTCTATGAAATCTTTGCTCTTCCAGTCTCAGGGGGTGACCTCTTGTTCTTTGTACCTTTCTGTTAATGAACAGGTCACTGGAGAGCTCTTTATATTGGCCCTGCAAATATTTATATAATGTTATCATATCCCCTCCGAGACGCCTTTTTTCTAACATATATAAATGCAATTTGTTTAGTCTCTCCATAACTAAGATCCTCCAAACCCCTTATTAATTTTGTAGCTCTCCTTTGCACTTTTTATAGTTCCATAATATCCTTTTTAAGGACTGGTGCCCAGAACTGTACTGCATATTCAAGGTGAGGTCTTACCATTGACTTGTAAAGAGGGAAGATGATGTCCTCCTCCCGTGAATCTATACCTCGTTTTATACATGCCAATATCTTATTGGCCCTTGCAGCTGCTGACTGGCATTGGGCACTGTTGCCAAGTCTGTTATCAAAAATCCTTTTCATTGGGGAGATACCAATTAAAGTATATGTTGCTTTGTTATTATTTTTCCCATAATGCATAACTTTACATTTGTCTATATTGAACCTCATTTGCCACTTTACTGCCCAGTTCCCCACTCTGTCCAAATCTTCCTGTAAAGAAAAAACATCAAGATTAGTCTTTATTACCTGACCTAATTTAGTGTCATCAGCAAACACTGAGACATGGCTCTCAGCACAACGTGGGAGATCATTAATAAACGAATTAAAAAGAAGAGGTACCTGTGGCGAAACCGGCCTCACCACGTGTCCTTGGAGGGGGCTGCTTGCCCGCCTCTTGCCTTTGGACTATGGACCAGACTTTATGTGAATGTGTTATACCCCAGATAGGAATCCCATGGAGCCCATTCGTATGAAACTGACTGTAAAGACTTTGGCTCCATGGCGATTAAACTGTATTTGTGTGGTCCGAGCGCCATTCACTTAATAATGTGCGCTCAGACCTGAGCTATCTGGGGATATGTGAAATGTCTGTGTGTTATGTGTAAAATGTGACTTTATGTATTTTAAAGTGTGTCCTCAATTACCCGTTGCAACATTGTTGCGAACGGGTAATTGAACAGTAAGTAGCCGTCCTTTGTTCTCGGGGGTGGCCGCTGTCACGAAGTGAATTCTGACAGTCTGACTGACTGGGGTTCTTGGAGGGGCCTGAGGGCCAAACACCTCCCTATAGATTATGGACCCTGTCTGTAATGTGTTTAAGCCTTCCATTGTTTAGTTATGTCAGCCACCCAGTCTGACTACCTTGCTTCTGGCTCCAGATTAAAGTGGCTAGATACTGCTTTACTGGTGATGTGTTTAAGTTTTCTATTGTTTAATCAAGTGTTATCTGATTGCAGTTTGGTGTATATAAGTCTGTGTTGTTTGTCAAATAAAGTAGTTCAATCTTGCTGTAAAAGTTCCTGCTTAACTCTCAAAGTGAAGTGTCGTCTCATTATTGGGGGAAGGATTTATTGTATGCTGTTCCAGTTTGACTGCTAGGAGAGTAAACCTATTCGTATGGTTCCTATTCAACGGTCTACAGCATTCATATGTTTGGGAGAATTTATTTGTTTCTCCGGTTCAGTGATTGTGGTGTCTGCTGCAGTGCTTGGAGTCCTCAGGAAGCGCTAGGAGCATCCTTCAACGGAGGTACCCAGTCGGGGTGCCAGGCGATCCGTTACAGTACCAAAACAGACCCCTGAGGTACAGACCCCTGAGGTGCTCCGCTCAATACCCAGGTCCAATTGGAGGATTTTCCATTTACAACAACCCTCTGCATTCTATCTTTTAGCCAATTTTCAATCCAAATACATACATTTGCCCCCAAACCTATTTCTCTCAATTTGTAGAGTAACCTTTTGTGTGGAACTGTATCAAATGCTTTAGCAAAATCCAAATAGATCACATCAACTGCCACACCTAGATCTATATTTTTACTGACTTCTTCATAGAATGTTATTAAGTTTGTTTGACAAGACCTGTCTATCACAAAACCATGTTGACTTTTACTAATTATATTCTGGTTCAAGATGTATTCTTGAGTGTATACCTTTAGCAATCCTTCAAATAATTTCCCCACTACAGATGTCAAGCTCACTGGCCTATAATTACCTGGCAGAGATTTTGATCCCTTTTTAAATATTGGAATGACATCCGCCTTTCGCCAGTCTGTTGGCACTGTACCTGAACTGAAAGACTCCTTAAAGGAACATTGCACCATGTTTAGCCCTTGCTTCCTTGAAGAAAGCAAGGGTTAAACAAAACATGTCCCGGACCCGACATGTATCTTAATAGATACCGGCCTGTTTACTATCTGCGGAGTCTCACTTGCGAGACACAGCAGTTCCTGGTTGGCGTGTGCTGACGCAGCCAATCAGAGCAAGGGTCTCTCGCTGCTAGCGCATGGAGAGACCCCCGTTTTTGCATGGGATCAGCAGGGGTGGGGGCTAGTTAAGGTTAATATCAGCGAGAGCCGGTCTCATACCAGACGGGTGTCTGTTTCCTATGAAATAATGGCAGCTGCCAGTCAGAGGATAAAATGGCTGATGTACTATCAAAGCTACCAGTTCATCCTCATACTGGGGACAACTGACATTTCACAAGTGAAAAAATGTTTAGTGTCCCTTTAAGGATAAAAAATAGGGGTCTGGCCAGAATTATGCTTAACTCTAAGTACCTTTGGGTGTATACCATCTGGCTTTGGGAATGAATAAAATAGTGTTTAGGCTGTAAATATAACTGATAATAATGTGCAGCCCACTAGCAGATGGAAAATACCCCACTTTCCACTAGATCAAAAAGTTACAAATATATAGGTGGAGCGTAAAATGTTATATATATATATATATGTAGCGGAGTAGCAGTATAATCCACGGTATCTCCGCTGGTAGTCAGGATGGAGCAGGTAAAACACAGGCAGCGTAATAGTAATCCCTCTTCCCCAAGGACTAGACGACACATAGTCTGGGAGTCAACTGTCATTTTATTCCACGGTCACAGTATTTATGCAAGACCCCATGCCAGGGGTTTCCTGAATGACATTGCAGGGGTTTTACTACAGGGGACGGTGTGGGGAACTTAGCTTGCAAGGCTGTTTCCCAGCATGCCTTGCTGTACAGGAGAGATATTTGTGCAAGAATGTACTGTTATCACATTATCTCTCCGTACAGCAAAATATTCACCCTAAGTGTCCAGAAGTGGCTAGGTTTGCCACAATATATATATATATACTCTGTATAATAAGTGAACTATTGGTTTACTTGCATTAATGTGACTCAAAGAAACTGTAGCGGAACCCCTTTTTGACTGTCTCATTCCCTTTTATTGGTTGCTGGCCCTGCAAAGATTTTCCTATGTATCTCCTTAGGTTAAACTTTAATCCTGTTATAGTTCCTTTGTCTAATCTGGTTTGTCAGGATGTTCAACATGTATATATTCTGTGTTTCTGGATCATTAAATAGTTCTGGTCAGTTCTACTCCTGATACTGTGTGTCGTCCAGTGATTGAGGAAAGTGATGGGATATTATTGGACTGTAATGCTGATTGTGCTGGATATTCTCTTGGATTTATTACTTGTTCCTGCATCCTCTTAAAGTACTTGGTGGAGTTTAGCTGTGAGAAATCAGCTCTCCGCTACACTGGGGGCAGCAGTGGGATCCAGACCCACAGAGGAGCAAGTACCAGGAAAGACAACAGCATTGATGGATCACGGATGGAGATTGATTGCACCACTTTAAAGCGATCCACTGTAAAGGACCTCCTGGAAGCAAAGGGTATTCCCGCCAGCAACAAGACCAAGGCAGTCCTGGTTACAGAAGTCATGGCGGAGTACAGAGCAGAAGAGGGTCCGGCTTTGGTGCAGAGTAACACAGCAGAAGAACAGGGGCGGTTTGATTTTTAAAAAGAATTGCAATTCCGGCTGTCATTTTATGGGAAAAACTTACCAACACAGATTATCTCCAGAACCATGACGGAGGTACAGGAGTTTGTACTACGACAGAGGGTCCAACAAACTCCAGAGAGGAACCAGATTGTGCCCATGGTACAGGAGAACAAACCAAAGGTACCGTACCAGGCTTTTAAGACTTATGTGGAGGCAGAGGAAGAAATTGATGCCTTTTTAAAGGACTTTGAAAGGTTGTCCCACCTGCATTACATAAATGTCGAGGATTGGGTTCCCATTTTAGCAGGGCGGCTAACGGGCAGAGCAGCGGAAGCACAGTACCAGATGACGAACTAAGGGATTATCACCGGGTTAAGGAAGTCATACTGGCCAGATATGCCATGACACCCGAAGCGTACCGAAGGCGGTTCAGGGACCTTAAAAAGACTGGTAAAGATTCACACGCAGAATGAGCTTGCCGACTACAAAGAGCGGCGCTGGGTTGGATACAGGCGAACAAAGCGCAATCCATGGGGGATTTGTTACAGATGATATTGTTGGAGCAATTTTTCAACGGATTGGTGCCAGATATACAAGAGTGGGTAAGGGATCGCAATCCTACAAACATCACTGAAGCAGCTCGAAGGGAAGACGACTACCTAGATGCCCGGAGGCAACAGAAACCGGCCCTGAATAAAGTTATAACGCGCCCAAATATAGCGCCCACCTATGCGTCCAGCCCTACCACGACAACCCCCACCATCGGCAGGCGCTCCAACCCAGTTCAGACAGCCTAACAACATTAAATGTCACCAATGCCAGCGCTGGGGACACTATAAAAAAAGAGTGTCCACAACTGCGAGATCGCACCACATGGATCCAGCCCGGTCCACCACCACCACCACCCAGAGCAGCAACCCATTGTTACCAGAGAGAGGCTGCAATGACCTATGACGCTGGGGTTCCCACCACCACAGTAGAACAGTGGGAAGTGCTCCATGAGGCAGATCCTCTACAGGCCCATGCAGACAATCGACAACACCATCAGGCAGACCGTGTACCTAGAGGGAAAGGCAGTACATGGGCTTCGCGATTCTGGAGCCACTATCACTTTGGTAAAGAGCCACCTAATTCCCACAGAAGCGAGGACCAGCAGGACTGTAGCCGTAAGGGTAGCCAGGGGAGCAGTATACCGACTACCCACCGCCCGAGTGCATTTGAATTGGGGGGCGGGTCATGGGAATGTGGAAGTGGGGTTGATGCCACAACTCCCAGCAGAAGTTTTGTTGGGGAATGACTTGAGGAAATTGACATCGGCATATGAACCTCAGATCCTAGCGGTTGGAGAGGCCCACCCCGTGGTCACATGCCAACAGGCCCGCACCCAGGACTACAACTCACACCCGGAGGTTCAGGTAAAAGATCCTTCCCCATCTGTAGAATGTATACCCTGGGCCCCACCTAGTGAATTTGAAGCCGAGGTAGCCACAGATCCTATGCTACAAGTATATAGGGATAAGATAGCCACAGGGGTGGCAGGGACAGACGGGGAGAGGTTCATGTGGGAGGGGAAGCTCTTATAGAGACCGAGAAAAAGGTAGACGGAGCAGACCCAGTCATTATGCGTCAGTTAGTGGTACCGCAGAGGTACCGATCCGAATTATTCCGGATATTTCATGATATACCGCTATCCGGACACCTGGGAGTTAGTCGCACCCGGTATCGATTGACCCAGAGTTTCTTCTGGCCAGGGATAAGTCAGGAGGCCCGGAGGTATTGCGGTACCTGCGATACCTGCCAGAGGGTAGGAAAAAGGGGAGACCGCAGGAAAGCCAAGATGCACCCTCTACCCATAGTGGAGGAGCCATTTAGCCGCGTAGCGGTGGACATAGTAGGTCCCTTAAGGAAGGCTAGCCCCTCTGGTAAGAAATACATATTAACAGTGGTAGACTATGCTACCAGGTATCCCGATGCGGTAGCATTAACTAACATTCATGCAGAAACAGTGGCTGAGGCCCTCATGAAGATTTTCTCCCGGGTAGGATTACCCCGGGAGATCCTCTCCGATCAAGGCACTCAGTTTATTGCGGAGGTCACACAGCAGCTATGGAAATTTTGTGACATGAGGCCAATAATCAGTGCCCCATATCACCCCCAGACCAATGGGCTCTGTGAACGGTTTAATGGAACATTGAAACAGATGCTCCGAACGTTCGCAGAAACCCATCGGGACTGGGAAAGATTCCTACCACACCTCCTCTTTGCTTATCGGGAGGTGCCGCAGGAATCCACGGGGTTCTCCCCGTTTGAATTATTATACGGGAGACGGGTCCGAGGTCCCCTGGATCTCATTAAGGAGCACTGGGAGGGAGAACACAGCTCCACAGGTACTCCCATCATACCTTATGTACTGGAGTTTCGGAACCGACTGGAGGAACTAACCCGAGCAGTACGGGAGAACCTCCAGGCGGTGCAGACACGTCAGCGCACATGGTATGATCGGAACGCCAGGGACCGTAGCTTTCAGGTAGGACAGAATTTTTTAATTTTTAAAACCTGTCCGGCGTGACAAGCTACAGGCTGCCTGGCAGGGCCCTTATAAGGTGCTGGAGCAGCGCTGCGACACCACCTATATAATTGGCCCCTGTGCTGGCTCAGGGGGGCGACGCATGATTCATGTGAACATGCTGAAACCCTACCGGGAGCGCTCCGACGAGGTGACAGCCATTTGTGCACCCCCCTCTGAAGAGTTTGACAACCTTCCCCTTCCAGACCTGCTAGAGGACAGGAAATCAGGTAGCAACATAGCTGAGGTTAAGCTGGGGGAGCGGCTGAGTCCTCAGGAGCGTAGTGAGGTACAACAGTTGCTGAGGGAAAAACAAGAATCCATCTCTAATGTACCAGGTTACACGCCCCTGGCAACTCACCGCGTAGAAACCCCAGGCCAGTTACCTATGCGCCAAACCCCATACAGCATACCAGAGGCGGTGCGGGAACACATGCGCCAGGAGATCAATCAGATGCTTCAACTGGGAGTCATTGAGCCTTCTGACAGCCCTTGGGCTTCTCCGGTAGTCCTGGTACCGAAACGGGATGGTACCACCCGTTTCTGCGTGGACTATCGAAGATTAAATGAGAAAACCGTATCTGACGCCTATCCTATGCCCAGGATAGACGAATTGCTGGACCGGAAGGCTAGGGGCCAATACCTCACTACAATTGATCTTTGTAAGGGGTATTGGCAGATTTCTTTAGCCCCAGACGCTATCCCTAAGTCGGCGTTGGTCACACCATTCGGCTTGTACCAATTTAAGGTAATGCCGTTTGGGATGAAGAACGCCCCAGCCACGTTCCAGCGGACGGTAGACAGTCTCCTAAATGGGTTCCAAGACTATACCTGTGCTTATCTGGATGATATTGCCATCTTCAGCAATACCTGGCAGGAGCACCTAAACCATATAGGGGCGGTTACAGACAGGATCAGGGAGGCAGGGTTAACGTTAAAGCCAGCCAAGTGCAGTATTGGGATGGCTGAGGTTCAGTACCTTGGTCACCGTGTAGGTTGCGGTATACAGAAGCCAGAACCCCGCAAAGGTAGAGGCCGTAGCTCAGTGGCCAACCCCTAGGACCAAAACTCAGGTGTTAGCCTTTTTAGGGACGGCAGGGTATTATAGGAAGTTTGTGCCCAATTATAGCGCCCTGGCCAAACCCCTTACCGACCTTACCCATAAAAACCTTCCCCATCAGGTCACCTGGACCCCGGAGTGTGAGCAGGCATTCCAACAGCTGAAGAACGCACTGGTAAATGCTCCCGTCTTGGCAGCCCCTGATCCAACTAAACGTTTTCTTGTCCACACCGACGCTTCTATGTTTGGACTGGGGGCAGTACTGAGCCAAGTCGGGTCCGATGGCGGAGAACATCCCGTGGCTTACATCAGTAGAAAATTGTTACCAAGAGAAGTAAGCTACGCCGCCATCGAAAAGGAATGCCTGGCCGTGGTGTGGGCCCTGAAGAAGTTACAACCGTACTTGTATGGACAGCCATTTTCGTTGCTCACGGATCACAACCCGTTGGTGTGGTTGAACCGGGTGGCTGGGGACAATGCCAGGCTGCTGCGCTGGAGTCTGGCGCTGCAGCCCTTTGACTTTAATATCCAGTACCGCCCGGGAAAACAGAATGGAAATGCTGATGGGTTGTCTCGGCAAACGGACCTAGAGAAATGATCCGTGAGCATCCCCGGACATCGCCAAGTCGATCGGTAATAGATATGACTGTGTATGCCGGCTTGTGGGCAAGGGGGAGCAGTGTAGCGGAACCCCTTTTTGGCTGTCTCATTCCCTTTATTGGTTGCTGGCCCTGCAGAGATTTTCCTATGTATCTCCTTAGGTTAAACTTTAATCCTGTTATAGTTCATTTGTCTAATCTGGTTTGTCAAGATGTTCAACTGTATATATTCTGTGTTTCTGGATCATTAAACAGTTCTGGTCAGTTCTACTCCTGATACTGTGTGTCGTCCAGTGATTGGGGAAAGTGAGGGGATATTATTGGAATGTAATGCAGGTTGTGCTGGATATTCTCTTGGATTTATTACTTGTTCCTGCATCCTCTTAAAGTACTTGGTGGAGTTTAGCTGTGAGAAATCGGCTCTCCGCTACAGAAACAACAAGAATTTGAAAACAAATACAATTCCCAAAATATACTCCTTTCTCAAACACAGATCACAGCTGAACTGATTGAAGGTCTAAGGTATATAATGTACCCAAAAAACAAACACAATAGTGCACTCCGTTTGAAAGGATTTCAAATATATGTACTGGGTGATAGGAATAGTACTCACAAGTCAGGAGCAGAATACTATGTATCGGGGTCTCAGCTACGTCCGGCTGATTAGGGTAAAAAGAGGAATAATCTTAATATCTGAAACAGTGAACGGGGGGGGGGGGGGGGGGGTGTATGTTAATCTTATATTTGTGATAAACGCATCACTTAAGCCAATCAGCGAGAGTAGGGGAGGATGTGTGTCTATACACTCTTCTCAGCATAAAAGAGCGATGCTGCGAGGAAGGGGGCATGCACTTGAAGTCTGACACGCGCATCCCCCCCTCCTCCTCGTGGCTTTACGAGACAGCGGAACTGCTGATTGCCGAAAGAGCTCAGAAGAAACTGCAGGAACTCTTATTGTTGTTTTTTCTCGTCCTGGACTATTTGGATATCTTGTTGCAGCTCTTTTTACCCGAATCAGCCGGACGTAGCTGAGACCCCGATACATAGGGGCCTGAGGAAGTCCCACTTCAAACACATTTCTTGGGACCTTAATTACAGGCTTTCAGTATACTGCTCCTGACTTGTGAGTACTATTCCTATCACCCAGTACATATACCGTATTTGCTCTATTATAAGACGACCCTGATTATAAGACGACCCCCCCAAATTTGTACATTCCTTTAGGAAAAAAACGAAAAGCCTGATTATAAGACTACCCTATAGGAAAAAGTTTAACTTGTATATATGTAAATTTATTTTTAATATTTAATAAAAACTTTATATAATACAAATGCATTTCTTGTTTTTATTTCCTTTTATGTGCCAATGCGGCCTCTCTTCCCTCCCCCAGCTGTCTTTCTCCCCCCAGAGTTGTCTCTCTTCCCCCTTCCCCTGGTCTCTATCTATCCCCCCTTCCCTTGTCTGTGTCTCCCCCCTCCCTCCCCTTTTCTGTCTGTGTCCTCCACCCTCCCTTTGTCTCTCTCTACCCCCCCTCTCCCCTTTTCTCTCTCCACCCCCCTCCCCTTGTCTATCTGTGTCCTCCCCCCTCCCCTTGTCTGTGTCTCCCCCTCCCTCCCCTTTTCTGTCTGTGTCCTCCCCCCTCCCCTTGTCTATCTCTATCCCCCCCCTCCCCTTGTCTGTCTGTGTCCTCCCCCCTTACCTGGTTTCGTTCCCTGGTGGCTAGTAGGGGCAGCTGGGGAATGTCTGCACGATACTTGCAGACTTCCTCCATGCTGCCCGACACGGCAATCTATTATGACGGACAGCTGGTCGGTCATAATAGTCTGCCGTGTCGGGCAGCATGGAGGATGTCTGCACGTATCGTGCAGACATCCCCCAGCTGCCCGATTCACCCTGGTGCCTAGTGGGGCAGCAGAGGATGTCTGCGCAATGAGCACAGGCCTCCCCTGCTGCCGCCCGGCACGCTCGCCGGGACTTCTGTGACGAAAGCGGAAGTACCCGGCTTCATCATAGAAGCCCCGGCGGTCGTGCCGGGCGGAAGCAGGGGACCTGGATCCCTGTCTTATAGTCTGACCTCAATTTGAGGTCAGATTATAAAACGACCTTGATTATAAGACGAGGGGGATTTTTCAGAGCATTTGCTCTGAAAAAAACCTTGTCTTATATTCGAGTAAATACGGTATTTGAAACCCTTTAAAACGGAGTGCACTATTGTGTTGTTTGTTTTTTGGGTACATATACCTGAGACCTTCAATCAGTTCAGCTGTGATCTGTGTTTGAGAAAGGAGTATAGTTTGAGAATTTTATTTGTTTTGAAATTCTTAAGTACACCAATAGTTCACTTATTATACAGAGAATATATATATATATATATATATATATACCATCTGGTCCTGGGGCCTTGTCTATCTTAACAGAGTGTAATTGCTTAAGCACTTTTTCCTGTGTCAGCCAATCCCATGTTTGCAGCGAATGTCCCATAACTTCCGGTAGCAGGGGCTCGTCCATCTGCTCTTCCTTAGTATAAACAGAAGAAAAAAAAGTATTTAAAATGTCTGCTTTCTCTCTGTCCTCACTTACCAAATTTCCCATTTGGGATAACAAGGGCCCAACATTTTCCCTCTTTAGTAGAGTTGAGCGGACACCTGGATGTTCGGGTTCGGCGGGTTCGGCCGAACTTCGTAAAAAAGTCCGGGTCCGTGCTCGAACTTGACCCCGAACCCGATTGAAGTCAATGGGGACACAAACTTTTGGCCACTAAAATGCCTCTGAAGAAGTCATGGAAAGGGCTGGAGGGCTGCAAAAGGAAGTAAAATGTGGGTAAGAGTAGGACAAGTGCCCTGCAAGCAAATGTGGATAGGGAAATAACTTCAAACAACATAAAATACATACACATTACAAATACAGCTGAGCCATAAAATAGCACTAGATGGAATCTTTGATTTTAGTTTTGGAAGAACATAAATCTAAATCTAAAGCATGGCTGCCAGGAGGATCAACAGAATTATCCATGTGAGAGAGGGTTGGAGTGCAGGGTATTCTCTTTCAGTTTATACTAAGTGACCCATAGGTTGAGGAGGCGGTGACCGTGGAGGTGTAGGTGGAAGCGGCGCTGGAGGAGGAGGAGGAGGAGGAGGAGGAGGAGGAGGAGGAGCAGGAGGAGGAGGAGGAGGAGGTAGCCAGAATTTTTCAAAGTGCGCTGTAAGCACAGTATTGGACTGTTCTATTTGACTCTCAGATATGAAGTGCACCGCAAGACGCAAATGTACCATTTACCACCCAAAACTAATAGGATTTCTCAAAGTGCGCTGTAAGCACAGTATTTGACGGTTCTATTTGACTCTCAGATGTAATACATGTAATGCTATTGCTCTTCTATAAACCGAAATAGAGTCCCCATTCATAAGAAATTGTTATGAATGGGGACTCTATTTCGGTTTATAGAAAGCCAATAGCATTACATACAATGGAATCGCCGAACCCCGAACTCCAACACGAACATACAGTGGAATGTCCGTGTTCGGGGTCCAAAAACCGTAATGTTCGGCACGAACCCTAACAGTGCGGTTCGGGTTCGCTCAACACTACTCTTTAGCTTTTTTCCATTTCTATATTTCTAAAACATTTTGGGGTTAGTTTTACTCTCCTTAGCAATCCTTCTCGTTTTCCAATTGAGCCATTGTAATGACCTTTTTGCAGGCTCTGTTGGCCTCTTTGTACATAAATACAGTAGTTATATTAGCGCTATACATAGCGACACACTTCTGATCCATTAAACCGATTCCTAACTGATAGATGGGGATATCTCACAAGATCAATGAATGGTTCCAGCAATCTCTATAGCTTCAAGCCACAAGCAGGCGACCAGTTCACACCATATCGTTCTCTTATGTGATGTATTTGCTGCATTTCTGCTGACTGTACAGATCATGTTTTATTCCAGGGCCAGTGTCCCTTTAATAGACGGGTCGCTGGCAATTCTTAGCTTGGCAGTTGGGGATCAGCTGCTGGAATCAGGCAGGAAGATGGCAGCCGGCACCAGCAGGCCCTGACAGTAGGGGGAGACAGAGAGCCCTGTCTGCTGTAATTGGAGGGTAAGTTGGTGAACTGCAGAAGGTCACATTAGAAAGCGGATGATGTGCAGAACTGAAGGATACATGACCTGGGACCAGTCTGAAAACTGGACAATAACAGTGGTTGGTGGAGGGAGGCGGAGCATACCAGGTGAAAGTCCGCCCCCCCCTTGTGACGCAGCAATGTGTGCTTGTTGGTGGAGGGAGGCGGAGCATACCATGTGAAAGTCCGCCCCCCCTTGTGACGCAGCAATGTGTGCTTGTTAGGGGTGGGAGGCGGAGGCAAATATGAACTATACAAAGTATATATATGGCACAAAAATAAAGAATATAAAGTATATATATAGCACAAATATTAAGTATACAACATATATATATATGGCACAAATATAAAGTATATACATGGCACAAATATACTGTATACAGTGTATATATATGGCCCAAATATAAAGTATACAAAGTATATATATGGCACAAATATAAAGTATACAGTGTATATATATATATGGCACAAATATAAAGTATACAGTGTATATATATATATATATATGGCACAAATATAAAGTATACAGTGTATATATATATATGGCACAAATATAAAGTATACAGTGTATATATATATATATGGCACAAATATAAAGTATACAGTGTATATATATATATATGGCACAAATATAAAGTATACAGTGTATATATATATATGGCACAAATATAAAGTATACAGTGTATATATATATATATATATATGGCACAAATATAAAGTATACAGTGTATATATATATATATGGCACAAATATAAAGTATACAGTGTATATATATATATATGGCACAAATATAAAGTATACAGTGTATATATATATATATATGGCACAAATATAAAGTATACAGTGTATATATATATATGGCACAAATATAAAGTATACAGTGTATATATATATATATATGGCACAAATATAAAGTATACAGTGTATATATATATATATATATATATGGCACAAATATAAAGTATACAGTGTATATATATATATATGGCACAAATATAAAGTATACAGTGTATATATATATATGGCACAAATATAAAGTATACAGTGTATATATATATATATGGCACAAATATAAAGTATACAGTGTATATATATATATATGGCACAATATAAAGTATACAGTGTATATATATATATATGGCACAATATAAAGTATATACATGGCACAAATATACTGTATACAGTGTATATATATGGCCCAAATATAAAGTATACAAAGTATATATATGGCACAAATATAAAGTATACAGTGTATATATATATATGGCACAAATATAAAGTATACAGTGTATATATATATATATATGGCACAAATATAAAGTATACAGTGTATATATATATATATGGCACAAATATAAAGTATACAGTGTATATATATATATATATGGCACAAATATAAAGTATACAGTGTATATATATATATGGCACAAATATAAAGTATACAGTGTATATATATATATGGCACAAATATAAAGTATACAGTGTATATATATATATATATATGGCACAAATATAAAGTATACAGTGTATATATATATATATATGGCACAAATATAAAGTATACAGTGTATATATATATATATGGCACAAATATAAAGTATACAGTGTATATATATATATATGGCACAAATATAAAGTATACAGTGTATATATATATATATATGGCACAATATAAAGTATACAGTGTATATATATATATATGGCACAATATAAAGTATACAGTGTATATATATATATGGCACTATATAAAGTATACAGTGTATATATATATGGCACAATATAAAGTATACAGTGTATATATTTATATATGGCACAAATATAAAGTATACAGTCTATATATATATATGGCACAATATAAAGTATACAGTCTATATATATATATGGCACAATATAAAGTATACAGTGTATATATATGTCACACATTATTTTATTCATAGGAATAGACATTAGTTATGGTACACGTTCTCTGTGTTGCTGATGGAGAGACCTGGATGAGCTCCAATGTGTTCACTTGCAGTGTGTCGTTATTCCCTTCCAGGTCCCTTCCAGGTCTCCGATCACTAGTTCACATGGACTAAGGTGATCACATCCCGTACAGTGATTCGGTGATCTGGCCGCCTCTATGGATGCCCTGCTAAGTGACTTGGCCCTGACCTCCCGGCAGCTTCAACAGATAAAAGCCGAGCAGTCCAAGGACCATGAACGTGTCTCCAAGTCATTTGAGAAGACTCTACTGTCCATCCTCCGGCAGGAGCAGATTGTCCTCAACCTGGTGGAAGAGGAGCACCATCGCCTCAGTGAGGAGCTCTCCTCCATCCAGAGAACCAATGAGCTGGCTCTTCAGCAAGGGGTCTCAGAAATAGACAGCATTGTGCGTGAGATTGAGGAGGTCTCTTCCCAGCTCAGGCTGGCCCTGGGCCCATCAAACACCAGTGAGCGAGATGTGATGAGGGAGATCCAGGAAAGAGTGTCCAACATATTTAGGAGAAGGGAGGGTGTCACTGTCAGGTTAAGGAAGGTGTATTTCACCCCTCAGTCGCTTGTTTCCAGAACACTGGGCGAGATTGGATTTAAAGAACAAGTTCTAGGTTTCTCTGTCCTCTGCCCTAAAAGAAGAGGGCTGGCAGGTTGTGATAGGAATGGCAGTCCAGTATTGATACATGATCAAAATCCACCAGGGGAGAAGGTGTTTCAGGATTCAGATAGTCCTAGTTGTCTCAATGTGAAGACTCTACAGGAACAGGCAGAAAGTAAAGTAGTTTCTAATAATGAGCAGAATATGGCCGTCTCTTCCTGGGATCAGGTACTTAGCAATGATGGCATTATCGGTCTGGCTCCACAAGGTGCCACTCGGAATGGCAATGAGATAATTCCATCACTTACCATGAATTATACGAGAAGACAAGACAAGACAAGTACTGGGGGGATGTCTCCAAGGTCTGTATCGCCCACCGAGAGTGAGACCTCTACTTACACCTTTATAATAGAGACTGCAGGGGACACAGGTGGAAGACTCCCGTCCCACCCAATGCGTAACATGGATAGTGCAGGCCGCCCCGTTATCTCTAGTTCAGATGAAAAATCGAAAACGAATATTCAACTTCAGTCACGTAAATCGAGCGATCCGGCACAAATCAGATCTGGTTTAACCCTTTCTGGCTTTCATCTGCGCAATCAACTTGTGCGGCCCACCTCAGCCTCTAGAGCTATACCAAGATCAACGTCGCGGCCATATATTGAAAGAATCCCACGGAAAATTAGCCTTCCTTCCAGACCTATCAGTCCAGCAACGTCCACCGGCCAAAGGCACTCGATGTCCAGGTCTCCAACCTGTTGGCCAAATCCAAGGAATGTTGTGTCTTCTAATACATCAGGATCCACTCAAGAACTCCGAGTACAAGAGAGGTCTTCCCAATACTGGAGGAAAAGTGAGCTCAATGTCATAGACTTTCCCCTTGAGGGAGGAGCCCCCTACAGGCTTATTAAGCAATTTGGGAAGCTTGGATCTGGCCGGTCAGAGTTAAAACTTCCCCATGGTATCCATGCTACAGCCACGGGGTTACTTTATGTAGTAGATTATGGTAATCGGAGGCTGCAAGTGATGGACGTTAGAGGTAAAATCCTCCAGCACATTGTACTGAAGGCCAAGAGTTATTTTGATGTTGCAGTGAACAGCCAAGGGCTGATTGCGTTGACCAACTCCACCAACCGCACAGTAGAAGTCTACAATAAGCATGGTCGCTTCCTTCATGCCATCTCTAAGAACTGGGGGGCCCCACGTGGCATTACAGCAAACCATCAAGATGATTTTATTATGGCAGACATGAGACTGGGGTCCATCTGGACCCTGACGCTCGATTCCTCCACTGGATGTCATAAGGAATGCACAGTGGTCCCTGGCTTCAACAAGCCTTACCTCATCGACTCTAATAGACAAGGACTCCTGGCCATCTCGGAGAGAGGGATCGATGGGGGCTGCTGTGTAAAGATCATCGGAGAAGACTGGAAACTTCTGACGGTCGTAGGCATCAAGGATAGTCCATCCCTCCTCAACCCACGGGGAGTTTGTATAGACAATGAGGGAGGGGTGCTGGTAGCAGACTGGGGACAGGAACATTCGATTATTTACTATTCACCTACAAAAGCTGCCAGATTCATAGTTAAAGAGGGTCTCAGATGCCCCAGAGGGTTAGCACTGTGGCAAGACCGCCTCCTACTGGTGGCAGATAGCATGAACAACTGCATCAAGGTATTCCAATACCAGGAGATCGGTGACTGATACTCATTCACACCGTGGGAGCTAGTCACTAAAAGGGAGATGCAGGTGAGTTGAGGTGAAACTTGCAGGTCAACAACTTAACTATCCACTGTGCAGAGCTGGATGGATGCAGGTCCGATTGACCTCTTAGCAGAAGAAGCTCACCAGGCATGGCCAATAAACATCACATACACTCACCCGCAGCTCACTCTTAGTGAATAGCTCTTTGTTTACGAGTAGGTAGAAAGGCTCATCCCTGCAGCGCCTGGAAAGCAGGATAATCTCCAGGTTCATCTGGTATAAGGAGTGTTTAATATTCATCTAATAAAACGTGTTCGGCAATGTCTGTTACTATTGGATCTGACAAGTGAGATGCAGAGGAGGAAAAGCAACGTGTAAGTTCCTCACACTATACACTGTGCAGAGATCTGTTTGCGGAGTTCAGTTGCTATAAAAGCTGAACAGGTTGCACCCTACACAATGCATCATACGTGGCAGAGAACAACCTGAGACTCACAGGAACTGAATACATTAAATCACATCCATTCAGCCTGGAGAAACTGCCATGTGCTAGGTGTGCGCCGCATGAAGAGCGAGTGTAGAGTGAGTCTAGAGTGAGTGTAGAACGAGTGTAGAACAAGTGTAGAGTGAGTGTAGAGCAAGTGTAGAGTGAGTGTAGAGTGAGTGAGTGTAAAGCGAGTGTAGCGTGAGTCTAGAGTGAGTGTAAAGTGAGTGTAGAGTGAGTGTAGAACAAGTGTAGAGTGAGTGTAGAGCAAGTGTAGAGTGAGTGTAGAGTGAGTGAGTGTAAAGCGAGTGTAGAGTGAGTGTAGAGTGAGTGTAGAGTGAGTGTAGAACAAGTGTAGAGCGAGTGTAGAGTGAGTGAGTATAAAGTGAGTGTAGGAGTGTAAAGTGAGTGTAGAGTGAGTGTAGAGTGAGTCTAGAGTGAGTGTAGAGTGAGTGTAGAGTGTAGAACAAGTGTAGAGTGAGTGTAGAGCGAGTGTAGAGTGAGTGAGTGTAAAGCGAGTGTAGAGTGAGTAAGTGTAGAGTGAGTGAGTGTAAAGCGAGTGTAGAGCGAGTGTAGAGTGAGTGTAGAGCAAGTGTAGAGTGAGTGTAGAGTGAGTGTAGAGTGAGTGAGTGTAGAGTGAGTGTAGAACAAGTGTAGAGCGAGTGTAGAGTGAGTGAGTATAAAGTGAGTGTAGGAGTGTAAAGTGAGTGTAGAGTGAGTGTAGAGTGAGTCTAGAGTGAGTGTAGAGTGAGTGTAGAGTGAGTGTAGAGTGAGTGTAGAACAAGTGTAGAGTGAGTGTAGAGTGAGTGTAGAGTGAGTAAGTGTAGAGTGAGTGAGTGTAAAGCGAGTGTAGAGTGAGTGTAGAACGAGTGTAGAGCGAGTGTTGAGTGGTTGGCGGCTCCGGTTCTGGGTACACTCTCTCGCCATGTGGCCCCATTGTTTGCACGTATGGCACTGGATATTCGCTCTACCATTATATCTGGATGGTGGAGTGTGCCCCCCCGGGGTTGGCCGGAAGGAGGTCGCTGTAGGTGCAGTAGGGGTAGCTGTGTGAGGTTGAGCGGTGGGTCGAGGGTACCATCGGTTGAGGTTACCGTGATGCCTCCTGGCGTCATAGTGCTGGTCGGCTAGTCGTACATCTTCTGTTAGGGTGAGGGGTTTTCTATCTCTCACCCATTCATGTGCCTCTGGGGACAGGCCAATGAAAAACTGTTCTAACAGCAGCAATTGCCGTAAGTCCTCCATGGTGGTTGCTTGACTGGCTTGTATCCACCCCTGGGAGGCTTGGTCCAGTTTGTGGGCCCACTCTGCGTGGGAATCTTTCTCTGGTTTGTGCAACCCTCGAAACTTGCGCCGGTATGCCTCTGGGGTAATGGCGTATCTTTCCAGTAAAGCCTGTTTCACCCGGGCATAATCTTTGCTGTCTTCCCTGGGTACAGCCCGATAGGCTTCTGCTGCCCGACCTGACAGTTTGCCCGCCAGTAAAGGTACCCACACTGCCTGCTCCAAATCATGCAAGTCACATAGCCTCTCAAAGTCTTGTAGATACCCATCAATCTCGTCTTTCTCTTCACAGAACATTTTAAACGCATGGTATGGGATCTTAGGCTTAGAACGAGCATACTGATCTGCAAGATCCTGGCATATTAATTGGCATACTGAGGGGCAAAATCCTGGCATATTAATTGGCATACTGAGGGGCAAAATCCTGGCATATTAATTGGCTCTATCGAGGCATATTACATGGCATATTGGGGGGCAAAATTATTCCATATTGAGGGGCAAAATCCTGGCATATTGAGAGCAAGATCCTGGCATATTAAATGGCATATTGGGGGGGGGGGGCAAGATCCTGGCATATTAAATGGCATATTTGGGGCAAAATCCTGGCATATTGAGTTGCAAAATCCTGGCATATTGAGAGCAAGATCCTGGCATATTAAATGGCATAATGGGGGGCAGGGGGGGGGGGAATCCTGGCATATTAAATGGCATATTGGGGGCAAAATCCTGGCATATTGAGAGCAACATACTGGCATATTAAATGGCATATTGTGGGGCAAACTCCTGGCATATTGAGGGGCAAAAACCTGGCATATTAAATGGCATATTGGGGGGCAAAATCCTGGCATATGGAATGGCTAAATCCTGGCATACTGAATGGCTAAATCCTGGCATATTAAGTGGCAAAATAATCCTGGCATATTGAATGGCTAAATCCTGACATATCGAGGGTTTAAATACTGGCATATTTTAATTGGCAAAGAGATGCTGTGGCATGGTCTGTGGGGCAAAATAACATCTACAATGTGGAGAGTGACACTGGCTAGTTCTGTGGGGCAAAGTGACACTGTGGCATGCCAAATCATGTAGGTGCAATATGTGTGCAAGCCAAGTACTAGAGTCCCCATTCATAAGAATTTCTTATGAATGGGGACTCTATTTCGGTTTATAGAAAGCCAATAGCATTACATGTATTCCATAAACCGAAAGTCTATAAACCGAAAGACATTCTGTTTATAGACTTTCTTTTTATAGAATAGCAATAGCATTAAATGTATTCTATAAACCGAAAGTCTATAAACTGAATGTCTTTCGGTTTATAGACTTTCGGTTTATGGAATACATGTAATGCTATTGGTATTCTATAAACCGAAATAGAGTCAATTGACCTATTCAGATGATTGGGGACTCTTATTTCGGTTTATAGAATAGCAATAGCATTACATGTATTACATCTGAGAGTCAAATAGAACAGTCCAATACTGTGCTTACAGCGCACTTTGAAAAATTCTAATAGTTTTGGGTGCTAAATAGTACAGTATTTTCGAGGCCCCAGGTAAGGATGGATGGAGGATTTTCCCCGGTGTGGTGGATGGCTCTGTGTTACGACAGTTATGTTCCACGGGAGAGGCAGAGGTCACTTCCAAAGCACATCTGTGCAGCTGGTGACACCATGTTTAAATGGCTGCTCTGATCTCTCCGGGGAGTGATTGGAAGGCGCCGCTGCACTTTTTTTAGTGGTGCTCAATGCGTCTACATTACGGCATGATGTGCCTGGCACGTCCATTGTCCAGAAGGGGTTAATGCTTGGTTTTTTTTTTGCAGTTCACTTTTCAGTTAAATCCCATTTTACTGTTTAATTAATTGATCTCTATTTTGCTGCTGATAAGTTTATTATTATTATTATTTATTCCCTAACTGGACCATGGCTTTTATGTTTGTCAAGTCTCATCCAGTACTTGCCTGTCAGTCCCCTAATATGTCCAAATCCCTCTGGAAAAACAAAATAAACAGACACTGAAGAAAAAGAAAAAATATATATATATATAAAATCTGTAGAATTCCGAGACGATGTAATCCCAGTGTGTCCATGTTTAGAAACTTGTAGATCAAATGATCTGGCACCAAAACCAGGTTACTGGAAGATCAACTATTTATTCAGCCATCAAACAATTACATTTCAAGCGTATTACCCAGAAGGGGGATTTGTCAACCTTCTCACGGCTCAGACTGTGAATACAAACAATAAACCATGGTCTATACATTGTGTCGGCAGGACTGCAGCAAAAACTATGTTATAAGCAGTCTGGATGTCTCCTATCTATGACATCACCTGCGCTCGATATGCAAATGGGCTGTTATTTAATTGGAAATGTGTGATTTGCATATCAAGCCCCAGGTGATGTCATCACCAGGCGACACAGACACATGTAAACCCTATATTTCTCTTATTCCTCCGACGGATAGATCATTTTCCAGCCTGCTCTTCTTCACAGTCACAGTATATCCAACGAGTTACTTTAAAACACGACATATTCCTAATACATGTTAGTAACAAATATAAGTAAAGGTTCATTAATATTGCACTGGGGTCTGGATAACATCATTACTACGTGTTTATTATATAATGTCCTAACAGCAGATAAATATTCAGACTAAACATAGAACATGACACACAATGATCCATACGTCGGAGGAATAAGAGAAATACATGGTTTACATGTGTCTGTGTCACCTGCTTATGACATCACCTGTGGCGTGATAACCTTTACATATCGAGTCACATGATGATGTCAGACACATTGAAATCAGATTTGCTCCAATGCTGCCGACGCGCTATAAGGATCATTTCGGAATCATTTGTATTCTGTACATTCACAGTATAATCAGTGTTTAGATTGACAGATCTCCCCTAAGGTCAGCGTGGTCTGTAATTTTGGTGTAGCATGGTCTCCGCATGCTCGGTACTGCTCTGTATTGCAGGCCGCTTGCTCTCCAGGTAATATCGACTCTCTAGGAGGCTTGGCCTGGACGAGATGCTGAGGGATGTCTGTTTTACGGCAGGAGGTTTCAGAATTCTCCATGCTGCCGCAGCACTTCTTTTTCTGTAAGATACAAAGAAGATGTGTGAGCCACGGATCTGCCCACGTCTGTGCGTGACCTGTGGCCTGTGGGATGAATATTCACATAAGTCACCTCTAATATCATCAGTGTCGCCCCCTCCCCATTTCTGTCCTAATCTAGAGCAGGGACAGGCAAAGTGTCTGTATAAGGACCAGTGACCGTGGCAAGGATTGCAAAGATTCATCATTACATGGTCTGTCACGGACCCCAGGATTTGTCCACCATGAGGAAGACTGGTGCAGACCCCTGATGTAGAGTCCTCTACCAATATCTCAAACCATCACATTTCCCCTTTCTCCTCCAATGACTTTATTCGCCTAATTTCCCATTGTTTGTCTTGTTCCCATGTCTATATCCATGTTCCTTTCCCCAGGGGTGAGGACCAAGCAGTGAGGTCTTGGCCAAGGTCATTATTAGGTCATTGTGCGATCGCAATGATAATTCTAAATGTTATTATTCTAATTCCTAGAAATGTGGGGAAAATATGATTTACTCAGAGACGGTAACAAGCACGGAGCAGTGAACAGACCCAGTCCTCCCACGTCTTCCTCCTGGAGACCACCCGAGTTTGATAACTTGATATAATTCTAACCACTATAATGAGCTGAGAACTAGGATATCGTGGAAAACATCCGAAGTGTTGGCTAAAGGACAACTGTCAGCAAAACCTTCTGTTTGACTGAAGGATGGAATCAAGTGTAGGAATATTCTACAAGGAGTGCCTTATTGAGAACACGTCGCTCAGTATGAGGCAGACATTTTGTTTAGAATCTTGGCTCAGATGGGTCAGAATCCTTCATTTGACCCAAGATTCTAAACAACATGTCCGCCCCCTGATAGAGCTATGTGCACCAAAGATTCTAAACAACATGTCCACCCCCTGATAGAGCTATACAGAGCAAAGATTCTAAACAACATGTCCGTCCCCTGATAGAGCTATACAGAGCCAAGATTCTAAACAACATGTCCTCCCCTGATAGAGCTATACAGAGCAAAGATTCTAAACAACATGTCCGCCCCAAGATAGAGTTATACAGAGCAAAGATTCTAAACAACATGTCCGTCCCCTGATAGAGCTATACAGAGCAAAGATTCTAAACAATGTGTCCTCCCCTGATAGAGCTAATCAGAGCAAAGATTCTAAACAATATGTCTGCCCCCTGATAGAGCTATGTGCACCAAAGAGTCTAAACATGTCCACCCCCTGATAGAGCTATACAGAGCAAAGATTCTAAACAACATGTCCGTCCCCTGATAGAGCTATGCAGAGCAAAGATTCTAAACAACATGTCCTCCCCTGATAGAGCTATACAGAGCAAAGATTCTAAACAACATGTCCGCCCCCTGATAGAGTTATCCAGAGCAAAGATTCTAAACAACATGTCCGTCCCCTGATAGAGCTATACAGAGCAAAGATTCTAAACAACATGTCCTCCCCTGATAGAGCTATACAGAGCAAAGATTCTAAACAACATGTCCGTCCCCTGATAGAGCTATACAGAGCAAAGATTCTAAACAACATGTCCTCCCCTGATAGAGCTATACAGAGCAAAGATTCTAAACAACATGTCCGCCCCCTGATAGAGTTATACAGAGCAAAGATTCTAAACAACATGTCCGTCCCCTGATAGAGCTATACAGAGCAAAGATTCTAAACAACATGTCCTCCCCTGATAGAGCTATACAGAGCAAAGATTCTAAACAATATGTCTGCCCCCTGATAGAGCTATGTGCACCAAAGATTCTAAACAACATGTCCACCCCCTGATAGAGCTATACAGAGCAAAGATTCTAAACAACATGTCCACCCCATGATAGAGCTATACAGAGCAAAGATTCTAAACAACATGTCCACCCCCTGATAGAGCTATACAGAGCAAAGATTCTAAACAACATGTCCTCCCCAGATAGAGCTGTACAGAGCAAAGATTCTAAACAACATGTCCGCCCCCTGATAGAGCTATACAGAGCAAAGATTCTAAACAACATGTCCACCCCCTGATAGAGCTATACAGAGCAAAGATTCTAAACAACATGTCCTCCCCAGATAGAGCTGTACAGAGCAAAGATTCTAAACAACATGTCCACCCCCTGATAGAGCTATACAGAGCAAAGATTCTAAACAACATGTCCACCCCCTGATAGAGCTATACAGAGCAAAGATTCTAAACAACATGTCCACCCCCTGATAGAGCTATACAGAGCAAAGATTCTAAACAACATGTCCTCCCCAGATAGAGCTATACAGAGCAAAGATTCTAAACAACATGTCCGCCCCCTGATAGAGTTATACAGAGCAAAGATTCTAAACAACATGTCCGTCCCCTGATAGAGCTATACAGAGCAAAGATTCTAAACAACATGTCCTCCCCTGATAGAGCTATACAGAGCAAAGATTCTAAACAATATGTCTGCCCCCTGATAGAGCTATGTGCACCAAAGATTCTAAACAACATGTCCACCCCCTGATAGAGCTATACAGAGCAAAGATTCTAAACAACATGTCCACCCCCTGATAGAGCTATACAGAGCAAAGATTCTAAACAACATGTCCACCCCCTGATAGAGCTATACAGAGCAAAGATTCTAAACAACATGTCCTCCCCAGATAGAGCTGTACAGAGCAAAGATTCTAAACAACATGTCCGCCCCCTGATAGAGCTATACAGAGCAAAGATTCTAAACAACATGTCCGTCCCCTGATAGAGCTATGTGCACCAAAGATTCTAAACAACATGTCCACCCCCTGATAGAGCTATACAGAGCAAAGATTCTAAACAACATGTCCTCCCCTGATAGAGCTATACAGAGCAAAGATTCTAAACAGCATGGCCGCCCCCTGATAGAGCTATACAGAGCAAAGATTCTAAACAACATGTCTGCCCCCCTGATAGAGCTATACAGAGCAAAGATACTAAACAACATGTCCGTCCCCTGATCGAGCTATACAGAGCAAAGATTCTAAACAACATGTCCACCCCCTGATAGAGCTATACAGAGCAAAGATTCTAAACAACATCTCCCCCCCTGATAGAGCAATACAGAGCAAAGATTCTAAACAACATGTCCGCCCCCTGATAGTAACATTAAAAAGCAAAGATTCTAAACAACATGTCCGCCCCCTGGCAGTAACATTAAGAGCAAAGAGGGCTCAATAATTTGCTTTATTTTTATTTATTTTTTTATGAATGTTTTTCTATATAAAGTGCCTACACTTGACCTTTAATTTAACGTAAGTTCATTTGTTGCCGACAGATATCCTCTAAACTGTTACCGTCAACTCTAATGATCTGAAACAAAACAAGAGGAGTTCAGTATAAAGATGTACGTCTTATGGAGGGATGATCATGCTCTTCATACTCAGTTTCCTATGATAAGTGCGGAGTCGGCGGGCCTTCTTAGCATCCCGGATGAGACATCGATAGATCTCGTGGCTTTTGACCCCGGCAAGGGTCGAGGTCACGCGGTGCCGGCCATCTTGGATCTCCTCCACCACCGCCATTGTGGAATTCCCGGTGATGTCTTCATCTCGTCTGTTCAGCCACTTGACGATGGGGACTTTGTACCAAGCAGAGGAAGTGCATCGGGCAACAGTGCTATTATCTATTGTTTCAATGGTAACGGGGGGCTCCTCTTCTTCTGCAAAGGGGGAGACAACGATGATCAACACAGTAAAGGAGGAGAGTATATTCTAAAGAAGAAAAACTATCCACAAGAGAAGATAGACTTAAATGAGTTCTTTCCTAAGTAATTACAGATAAGGTAGGGTATGGGCACCCCCTCTCCCACCCCAGTACTTACCTCCTCCCCATTGCCTATCTTTATTGGCTCAGGAGAGGAGTTTCCCAGTGGGGGGCGATGTTAGTTATACATTAATAGCAGCTCACAGACCAGCAATGGACCTGGACAACATGGGAACGTTACATTACAATAGCTGGGGGGAGATTCATCCTATGAGGATCAGCCAGTAAAGGCTGGCTGTATGTCATGGGAGCTGCAGTCAGCAAAGATAGTGTGTAGTGTAATTCAGGCCACATTAACCCCAGACTGGAAGTACCATCACCATGCGATACGATGTATTCAATAAAAGATGGGATTTTATTTATTACTTATTAAGGCCAAATTAGCCGAGCTAAGAACAAGTCATCCAGACTGATCTGCTCTTTTGGCCTTAGGTTTGTAATTACCTTCTCAATCACCTGCAATACTCTGTCTCATGAATAAAGCCTTTGGTGTTTGTCCTGTAGCCTCCCTCACCAACAGATACTATATATATGTATAATACCCAACTAGCAGTGATGTGTGGCCAGCATCATGGGAAGTGCAGAGCACGCAAGGTAATGTAACTCTGAGTGATTACAAAAGTACATTGGACATAAAGACTTGGATGGAAAATAGGACACTTGGTAGCTATGAAGAAGTGGTGGATGACCTAGTATTACTTTACTGAGAGGGTAGTGGATGTATGGAATAGTCTTCCAGTAGAAGTGGTAGAGGTTAATACAGTGAAGGAGTTTAAGCATGCATGGGATAGGTATAAGGCTATCCTAGATATAAGATAAGGTCAGGGACTAATGAAAGTATTACATTACTGAGAGGGTAGTGGATGTATGGAATAGTCTTCCAGTAGAAGTGGTAGAGGTTAATACAGTGAGGGAGTTTAAGCATGCATGGGATAGGTATAAGGCTATCCTAGATATAAGATAAGGCCAGGGACTAATGAAAGTATTACATTACTGAGAGGGTAGTGGGTGTATGGAATAGTCTTCCAGTAGAAGTGGTAGAGGTTAATACAGTGAAGGAGTTTAAGCATGCATGGGATAGGTATAAGGCTATCCTAGATATAAGATAAGGCCAGGGACTAATGAAAGTATTACATTACTGAGAGGGTAGTGGATGTATGGAATAGTCTTCCAGTAGAAGTGGTAGAGGTTAATACAGTGAAGGAGTTTAAGCATGCATGGGATAGGTATAAGGCTATCCTAGATATAAGATAAGGTCAGGGACTAATGAAAGTATTACATTACTGAGAGGGTAGTGGATGCATGGAATAGTCTTCCAGTAGAAGTGGTAGAGGTTAATATAGTGAAGGAGTTTAAGCATGCATGGGATAGGTATAAGGCTATCCTAGATATAAGATAAGGCCAGGGACTAATGAACGTATTACATTACTGAGAGGGTAGTGGGTGTATGGAATAGTCTTCCAGTAGAAGTGGTAGAGGTTAATACAGTGAAGGAGTTTAAGCATGCATGGGATAGGTATAAGGCTATCCTAGATATAAGATAAGGTCAGGGATTAATGAAAGTATTACATTACTGAGAGGGTAGTGGATGCATGGAATAGTCTTCCAGTAGAAGTGGTAGAGGTTAATACAGTGAAGGAGTTTAAGCATGCATGGGATAGGTATAAGGCTATCCTAGATATAAGATAAGGCCAGGGACTAATGAAAGTATTACATTACTGAGAGGGTAGTGGATGCATGGAATAGTCTTCCAGTAGAAGTGGTAGAGGTTAATACAGTGAAGGAGTTTAAGCATGCGTGGGATAGGTATAAGACTATCCTAGATATAAGATAAGACCAGGGACTAATGAAAGTATTACATTACTGAGAGGGTAGTGGATGTATGGAATAGTCTTCCAGTAGAAGTGGTAGAGGTTAATACAGTGAAGCAGTTTAAGCATGCATGGGATAGGTATAAGGCTATCCTAGATATAAGATAAGGCCAGGGACTAATGAAAGTATTACATTACTGAGAGGGTAGTGGATGTATGGAATAGTCTTCCAGTAGAAGTGGTAGAGGTTAATACAGTGAAGGAGTTTAAGCATGCGTGGGATAGGTATAAGGCTATCCTAGATATAAGATAAGGCCAGGGACTAATGAAAGTATTACATTACTGAGAGGGTAGTGGATGTATGGGATAGTCTTCCAGTAGAAGTGGTAGAGGTTAATACAGTGAAGGAGTTTAAGCATGCATGGGATAGGTAAAAGGCTATCCTAGATATAAGATAAGGCCAGGGACTAATGAAAGTATTACATTACTGAGAGGGTAGTGGATGCATGGAATAGTCTTCCAGTAGAAGTGGTAGAGGTTAATACAGTGAAGGAGTTTAAGCATGCATGGGATAGGTATAAGGCTATCCTAGATATAAGATAAGGCCAGGGGCTAATGAAAGTATTACATTACTGAGAGGGTAGTGGGTGCATGGAATAGTCTTCCAGTAATAGTGGTAGAGGTTAATACAGTGAAGGAGTTTAAGCATGCATGGGATAGGTATAAGGCTATACTAGATATAAGATAAGGCCAGGGACTAATGATAGTATTACATTACTGAGAGGATAGTGGATGCATGGAATAGTCTTCCAGTAGAAGTGGTAGAGGTTAATACAGTGAAGGAGTTTAAGCATGCATGGGATAGGTATAAGGCTATCCTAGATATAAGATAAGGCCAGGGACTAATGAAAGTATTGCATTACTGAGAGGGTAGTGGGTGTATGGAATAGTCTTCCAGTAGAAGTGGTAGAGGTTAATACAGTGATGGAGTTTAAGCATGCATGGGATAGGTATAAGGTTATCCTAGATATAAGATAAGGTCAGGGACTAATGAAAGTATTACATTACTGAGAGGGTAGTGGATGTATGGAATAGTCTTCCAGTAGAAGTGGTACAGGTTAATACAGTGAAGGAGTTTAAGCATGCATGGGATAGGTATAAGGCTATCCTAGATATAAGATAAGGTCAGGGACTAATGAAAGTATTACATTACTGAGAGGGTAGTGGATGTATGGAATAGTCTTCCAGTAGAAGTAGTAGAGGTTAATACAGTGAAGGAGTTTAAGCGTGCATGGAATAGGTATAAGGCCATCCTAGATATAAGATAAGGCCAGGGACTAATGAAAGTAATACTTTACTGAGAGGGTAGTGGATGTATGGAATAGTCTTCCAGTAGAAGTGGTAGAGGTAAATACAGTGAGGGAGTTTAAGCATGCGTGGGACAGGTATAAGGCTATCCTAGATATAAGATAAGGCCAGGGACTAATGAAAGTATTACATTACTGAGAGGGTAGTGGATGTATGGAATAGTCTTCAAGTAGAAGTAGTAGAGGTTAATACAGTGAAGGAGTTTAAGCGTGCATGGAATAGGTATAAGGCTATCCTAGATATAAGATAAGGTCAGGGACTAATGAAAGTATTACTTTACTGAGAGGGTAGTGGGTGCATGGAATAGTCTTCCAGTAGAAGTGGTAGAAGTTAATACAGTGAAGGAGTTTAAGCATGCATGGGATAGGTATAAGGCTATCCTAGATATAAGATAAGGCCAGGGACTAATGAACGTATTACATTACTGAGAGGGTAGTGGATGTATGGAATAGCCTTCCAGCAGAAGTGGTAGAGGTTAATACAGTGAAAGAGCTTAAGCATGCATGGGATAGGTATAAGGCTATACTAGATATAAGATAAGGTCAGGGACTAATGAAAGTATTACATTACTGAGAGGGTAGTGGATGCATGGAATAGTCTTCCAGTAGAAGTGGTAGAGGTTAATACAGTGAGGGAGTTTAAGCATGCGTGGGATAGGTATAAGGCTATCCTAGATATAAGATAAGGCTAGGGACTAATGAAAGTATTACATTACTGAGAGGGTAGTGGATGTATGGAATAGTCTTCAAGTAGAAGTGGTAGAGGTTAATACAGTGAAGGAGTTTAAGCATGCATCGGATAGGTATAAGGCTATCCTAGATATAAGATAAGGCCAGGGTCTAAGGAAAGTATTACGTACTGAGAGGGTAGTGGATACATGGAATAGTCTTCCAGTAGAAGTGGTAGAGGTTAATACAGTGAAGGAGTTTAAGCATGGGTGGGATAGGTATAAGGCTATCCTATATATAAGATAAGGTCAGGGACTAATGAAAGTATTACATTACTGAGAGGGTAGTGGATGTATGGAATAGTCTTCCAGTAGAAGTAGTAGAGGTTAATACAGTGAAGGAGTTTAAGCGTGCATGGAATAGGTATAAGGCTATCCTAGATATAAGATAAGGCCAGGGACTAATGAAAGTAATACTTTACTGAGAGGGTAGTGGATGTATGGAATAGTCTTCCAGTAGAAGTGGTAGAGGTTAATACAGTGAGGGAGTTTAAGCATGCGTGGGACAGGTATAAGGCTATCCTAGATATAAGATAAGGCCAGGGACTAATGAAAGTATTACATTACTGAGAGGGTAGTGGATGTATGGAATAGTCTTCAAGTAGAAGTAGTAGAGGTTAATACAGTGAAGGAGTTTAAGCGTGCATGGAATAGGTATAAGGCTATCCTAGATATAAGATAAGGTCAGGGACTAATGAAAGTATTACTTTACTGAGAGGGTAGTGGGTGCATGGAATAGTCTTCCAGTAGAAGTGGTAGAAGTTAATACAGTGAAGGAGTTTAAGCATGCATGGGATAGGTATAAGGCTATCCTAGATATAAGATAAGGCCAGGGACTAATGAACGTATTACATTACTGAGAGGGTAGTGGGTGTATGGAATAGTCTTCCAGTAGAAGTGGTAGAGGTTAATACAGTGAAGGAGTTTAAGGATGCATGGGATAGGTATAAGGCTATCCTAGATATAAGATAAGGTCAGGGACTAATGAAAGTATTACATTACTGAGAGGGTAGTGGATGCATGGAATAGTCTTCCAGTAGAAGTGGTAGAGGTTAATACAGTGAAGGAGTTTAAGCATGCATGGGATAGGTATAAGGCTATCCTAGATATAAGATAAGGCCAGGGACTAATGAAAGTATTACATTACTGAGAGGGTAGTGGATGCATGGAATAGTCTTCCAGTAGAAGTGGTAGAGGTTAATACAGTGAAGGAGTTTAAGCATGCGTGGGATAGGTATAAGACTATCCTAGATATAAGATAAGGCCAGGGACTAATGAAAGTATTACATTACTGAGAGGGTAGTGGATGTATGGAATAGTCTTCCAGTAGAAGTGGTAGAGGTTAATACAGTGAAGCAGTTTAAGCATGCATGGGATAGGTATAAGGCTATCCTAGATATAAGATAAGGTCAGGGACTAATGAAGGTATTACATTACTGAGAGGGTAGTGGATGTATGGAATAGTCTTCCAGTAGAAGTGGTAGAGGTTAATACAGTGAAGGAGTTTAAGAATGCGTGGGATAGGTATAAGGCTATCCTAGATATAAGATAAGGTCAGGGACTAATGAAAGTATTACATTACTGAGAGGGTAGTGGATGCATGGAATAGTCTTCCAGTAGAAGTGGTAGAGGTTAATACAGTGAAGGAGTTTAAGCATGCATGGGATAGGTATAAGGCTATCCTAGATATAAGATAAGGTCAGGGACTAATGAAAGTATTACATTACTGAGAGGGTAGTGGATGCATGGAATAGTCTTCCAGTAGAAGTGGTAGAGGTTAATACAGTGAAGGAGTTTAAGCATGCGTGGGATAGGTATAAGACTATCCTAGATATAAGATAAGGCTAGGGACTAATGAAAGTATTATATTACTGAGAGGAGTAGTGGATGTATGGGATAGTCTTCCAGTAGAAGTGGTAGAGGTTAATACAGTGATGGAGTTTAAGCATGCATGGGATAGGTATAAGGCTATCCTAGGTATAAGATAAGGCCAGGGACTAATGAAAGTATTACATTACTGAGAGGGTAGTGGATGCATGGAATAGTCTTCCAGTAGAAGTGGTAGAGGTTAATACAGTGAAGGAGTTTAAGCATGCATGGGATAGGTATAAGGCTATCCTAGATATAAGATAAGGCCAGGGACTAATGAAAGTATTACATTACTGAGAGGGTAGTGGATGTATGGAATAGCCTTCCAGCAGAAGTGGTAGAGGTTAATACAGTGAAAGAGCTTAAGCATGCATGGGATAGGTATAAGGCTATACTAGATATAAGATAAGGTCAGGGACTAATGAAAGTATTACTTTACTGAGAGGGTAGTGGGTGCATGGAATAGTCTTCCAGTAATAGTGGTAGAGGTTAATACAGTGAAGGAGTTTAAGCATGCATGGGATAGATATAAGGCTATACTAGATATAAGATAAGGCCAGGGACTAATGATAGTATTACATTACTGAGAGGATAGTGGATGCATGGAATAGTCTTCCAGTAGAAGTGGTAGAGGTTAATACAGTGAAGGAGTTTAAGCATGCATGGGATAGGTATAAGGCTATCCTAGATATAAGATAAGGCCAGGGACTAATGAAAGTATTGCATTACTGAGAGGGTAGTGGGTGTATGGAATAGTCTTCCAGTAGAAGTGGTAGAGGTTAATACAGTGAAGGAGTTTAAGCATGCATGGGATAGGTATAAGGCTATCCTAGATATAAGATAAGGCCAGGGACTAATGAAAGTATTACATTACTGAGAGGGTAGTGGATGTATGGAATAGTCTTCCAGTAGAAGTGGTAGAGGTTAATACAGTGAAGGAGTTTAAGCATGCGTGGGATAGGTATAAGGCTATCCTAGATATAAGATAAGGCCAGGGACTAATGAAAGTATTACATTACTGAGAGGCGAGTGGATGTATGGAATAGTCTTCCAGTAGAAGTGGTAGAGGTTAATACAGTGAAGGAGTTTAAGCATGCGTGGGATAGGTATAAGGCTATCCTAGATATAAGATAAGGTCAGGGACTAATGAAAGTATTACATTACTGAGAGGGTAGTGGATGCATGGAATAGTCTTCCAGTAGAAGTGGTAGAGGTTAATACAGTGAAGGAGTTTAAGCATGGGTGGGATAGGTATAAGGCTATCCTAGATATAAGATAAGGTCAGTGACTAATGAAAGTATTACATTACTGAGAGGGTAGTGGATGCATGGAATAGTCTTCCAGTAAAAGTGGTACAGGTTAATACAGTGAAGGAGTTTAAGCATGCATGGGATAGGTATAAGGCTATCCTAGATATAAGATAAGGTCAGGGACTAATGAAAGTATTACATTACTGAGAGGGTAGTGGATGTATGGAATAGTCTTCCAGTAGAAGTAGTAGAGGTTAATACAGTGAAGGAGTTTAAGCGTGCATGGAATAGGTATAAGGCTATCCTAGATATAAGATAAGGCCAGGGACTAATGAAAGTAATACTTTACTGAGAGGGTAGTGGATGTATGGAATAGTCTTCCAGTAGAAGTGGTAGAGGTTAATACAGTGAAGGAGTTTAAGCATGCATGGGATAGGTATAAGGCTATCCTAGATATAAGATAAGGCCAGGGACTAATGAAAGTATTACATTACTGAGAGGGTAGTGGATGTATGGAATAGCCTTCCAGCAGAAGTGGTAGAGGTTAATACAGTGAAAGAGCTTAAGCATGCATGGGATAGGTATAAGGCTATACTAGATATAAGATAAGGTCAGGGACTAATGAAAGTATTACTTTACTGAGAGGGTAGTGGGTGCATGGAATAGTCTTCCAGTAATAGTGGTAGAGGTTAATACAGTGAAGCAGTTTAAGCATGCATGGGATAGGTATAAGGCTATCCTAGATATAAGATAAGGCCAGGGACTAATGAAAGTATTACATTACTGAGAGGGTAGTGGATGTATGGAATAGCCTTCCAGCAGAAGTGGTAGAGGTTAATACAGTGAAAGAGCTTAAGCATGCATGGGATAGGTATAAGGCTATACTAGATATAAGATAAGGTCAGGGACTAATGAAAGTATTACTTTACTGAGAGGGTAGTGGGAGCATGGAATAGTCTTCCAGTAATAGTGGTAGAGGTTAATACAGTGAAGGAGTTTAAGCATGCATGGGATAGGTATAAGGCTATACTAGATATAAGATAAGGCCAGGGACTAATGAAAGTAATACTTTACTGAGAGGGTAGTGGATGTATGGAATAGTCTTCCAGTAGAAGTGGTAGAGGTTAATACAGTGAGGGAGTTTAAGCATGCGTGGGACAGGTATAAGGCTATCCTAGATATAAGATAAGGCCAGGGACTAATGAAAGTATTACATTACTGAGAGGGTAGTGGATGTATGGAATAGTCTTCAAGTAGAAGTAGTAGAGGTTAATACAGTGAAAGAGTTTAAGCGTGCATGGAATAGGTATAAGGCTATCCTAGATATAAGATAAGGTCAGGGACTAATGAAAGTATTACTTTACTGAGAGGGTAGTGGGTGCATGGAATAGTCTTCCAGTAGAAGTGGTAGAAGTTAATACAGTGAAGGAGTTTAAGCATGCATTGGATAGGTATAAGGCTATCCTAGATATAAGATAAGGCCAGGGACTAATGAACGTATTACATTACTGAGAGGGTAGTGTGTGTATGGAATAGTCTTCCAGTAGAAGTGGTAGAGGTTAATACAGTGAAGGAGTTTAAGGATGCATGGGATAGGTATAAGGCTATCCTAGATATAAGATAAGGTCAGGGACTAATGAAAGTATTACATTACTGAGAGGGTAGTGGATGCATGGAATAGTCTTCCAGTAGAAGTGGTAGAGGTTAATACAGTGAAGGAGTTTAAGCATGCATGGGATAGGTATAAGGCTATCCTAGATATAAGATAAGGCCAGGGACTAATGAAAGTATTACATTACTGAGAGGGTAGTGGATGCATGGAATAGTCTTCCAGTAGAAGTGGTAGAGGTTAATACAGTGAAGGAGTTTAAGCATGCGTGGGATAGGTATAAGACTATCCTAGATATAAGATAAGGCCAGGGACTAATGAAAGTATTACATTACTGAGAGGGTAGTGGATGTATGGAATAGTCTTCCAGTAGAAGTGGTAGAGGTTAATACAGTGAAGCAGTTTAAGCATGCATGGGATAGGTATAAGGCTATCCTAGATATAAGATAAGGTCAGGGACTAATGAAGGTATTACATTACTGAGAGGGTAGTGGATGTATGGAATAGTCTTCCAGTAGAAGTGGTAGAGGTTAATACAGTGAAGGAGTTTAAGAATGCGTGGGATAGGTATAAGGCTATCCTAGATATAAGATAAGGCCAGGGACTAATGAAAGTATTACATTACTGAGAGGGTAGTGGATGTATGGGATAGTCTTCCAGTAGAAGTGGTAGAGGTTAATACAGTGATGGAGTTAAAGCATGCATGGGATAGGTATAAGGCTATCCTAGGTATAAGATAAGGCCAGGGACTAATGAAAGTATTACATTACTGAGAGGGTAGTGGATGCATGGAATAGTCTTCCAGTAGAAGTGGTAGAGGTTAATACAGTGAAGGAGTTTAAGCATGCATGGGATAGGTATAAGGCTATCCTAGATATAAGATAAGGCCAGGGACTAATGAAAGTATTACATTACTGAGAGGGTAGTGGATGTATGGAATAGCCTTCCAGCAGAAGTGGTAGAGGTTAATACAGTGAAAGAGCTTAAGCATGCATGGGATAGGTATAAGGCTATACTAGATATAAGATAAGGTCAGGGACTAATGAAAGTATTACTTTACTGAGAGGGTAGTGGGTGCATGGAATAGTCTTCCAGTAATAGTGGTAGAGGTTAATACAGTGAAGGAGTTTAAGCATGCATGGGATAGATATAAGGCTATACTAGATATAAGATAAGGCCAGGGACTAATGATAGTATTACATTACTGAGAGGATAGTGGATGCATGGAATAGTCTTCCAGTAGAAGTGGTAGAGGTTAATACAGTGAAGGAGTTTAAGCATGCATGGGATAGGTATAAGGCTATCCTAGATATAAGATAAGGCCAGGGACTAATGAAAGTATTGCATTACTGAGAGGGTAGTGGGTGTATGGAATAGTCTTCCAGTAGAAGTGGTAGAGGTTAATACAGTGAAGGAGTTTAAGCATGCATGGGATAGGTATAAGGCTATCCTAGATATAAGATAAGGCCAGGGACTAATGAAAGTATTACATTACTGAGAGGGTAGTGGATGTATGGAATAGTCTTCCAGTAGAAGTGGTAGAGGTTAATACAGTGAAGCAGTTTAAGCATGCGTGGGATAGGTATAAGGCTATCCTAGATATAAGATAAGGTCAGGGACTAATGAAGGTATTACATTACTGAGAGGGTAGTGGATGTATGGAATAGTCTTCCAGTAGAAGTGGTAGAGGTTAATACAGTGAAGGAGTTTAAGAATGCGTGGGATAGGTATAAGGCTATCCTAGATATAAGATAAGGCCAGGGACTAATGAAAGTATTACATTACTGAGAGGGTAGTGGATGTATGGGATAGTCTTCCAGTAGAAGTGGTAGAGGTTAATACAGTGATGGAGTTTAAGCATGCATGGGATAGGTATAAGGCTATCCTAGGTATAAGATAAGGCCAGGGACTAATGAAAGTATTACATTACTGAGAGGGTAGTGGATGCATGGAATAGTCTTCCAGTAGAAGTGGTAGAGGTTAATACAGTGAAGGAGTTTAAGCATGCATGGGATAGGTATAAGGCTATCCTAGATATAAGATAAGGCCAGGGACTAATGAAAGTATTACTTTACTGAGAGGGTAGTGGATGTATGGAATAGTCTTCCAGTAGAAGTGGTAGAGGATAATACAGTGAAGGAGTTTAAGCATGCGTGGGATAGGTATAAGGCTATCCTAGATATAAGATAAGGCCAGGGACTAATGAAAGTATTGCATTACTGAGAGGGTAGTGGGTGTATGGAATAGTCTTCCAGTAGAAGTGGTAGAGGTTAATACAGTGAAGGAGTTTAAGCATGCATGGGATAGGTATAAGGCTATCCTAGATATAAGATAAGGCCAGGGACTAATGAAAGTATTACATTACTGAGAGGGTAGTGGATGTATGGAATAGTCTTCCAGTAGAAGTGGTAGAGGTTAATACAGTGAAGGAGTTTAAGCACGCGTGGGATAGGTATAAGGCTATCCTAGATATAAGATAAGGCCAGGGACTAATGAAAGTATTACATTACTGAGAGGCGAGTGGATGTATGGAATAGTCTTCCAGTAGAAGTGGTAGAGGTTAATACAGTGAAGGAGTTTAAGCATGGGTGGGATAGGTATAAGGCTATCCTAGATATAAGATAAGGTCAGTGACTAATGAAAGTATTACATTACTGAGAGGGTAGTGGATGCATGGAATGGTCTTCCAGTAGAAGTGGTACAGGTTAATACAGTGAAGGAGTTTAAGCATGCATGGGATAGGTATAAGGCTATCCTAGATATAAGATAAGGTCAGGGACTAATGAAAGTATTACATTACTGAGAGGGTAGTGGATGTATGGAATAGTCTTCCAGTAGAAGTAGTAGAGGTTAATACAGTGAAGGAGTTTAAGCGTGCATGGAATAGGTATAAGGCTATCCTAGATATAAGATAAGGCCAGGGACTAATGAAAGTAATACTTTACTGAGAGGGTAGTGGATGTATGGAATAGTCTTCCAGTAGAAGTGGTAGAGGTTAATACAGTGAAGGAGTTTAAGCATGCATGGGATAGGTATAAGGCTATCCTAGATATAAGATAAGCCCAGGGACTAATGAAAGTATTACATTACTGAGAGGGTAGTGGATGTATGGAATAGCCTTCCAGCAGAAGTGGTAGAGGTTAATACAGTGAAAGAGCTTAAGCATGCATGGGATAGGTATAAGGCTATACTAGATATAAGATAAGGTCAGGGACTAATGAAAGTATTACTTTACTGAGAGGGTAGTGGGTGCATGGAATAGTCTTCCAGTAATAGTGGTAGAGGTTAATACAGTGAAGGAGTTTAAGCATGCATGGGATAGGTATAAGGCTATACTAGATATAAGATAAGGCCAGGGACTAATGATAGTATTACATTACTGAGAGGATAGTGGATGCATGGAATAGTCTTCCAGTAGAAGTGGTAGAGGTTAATACAGTGAAGGAGTTAAAGCATGCATGGGATAGGTATAAGGCTATCCTAGATATAAGATAAGGCCAGGGACTAATGAAAGTATTGCATTACTGAGAGGGTAGTGGGTGTATGGAATAGTCTTCCAGTAGAAGTGGTAGAGGTTAATACAGTGAAGGAGTTTAAGCACGCGTGGGATAGGTATAAGGCTATCCAAGATATAAGATAAGGCCAGGGACTAATGAAAGTATTACATTACTGAGAGGCGAGTGGATGTATGGAATAGTCTTCCAGTAGAAGTGGTAGAAGTTAATACAGTGAAGGAGTTTAAGCATGCATGGGATAGGTATAAGGCTATCCTAGATATAAGATAAGGTCAGGGACTAATGAAAGTATTACATTACTGAGAGGGTAGTGGATGTATGGAATAGTCTTCCAGTAGAAGTGGTAGAGGTTAATACAGTGAAGGAGTTTAAGCATGCATGGGATAGGTATAAGGCTATCCTAGATATAAGATAAGGTCAGGGACTAATGAAAGTATTACATTACTGAGAGGGTAGTGGATGTATGGAATAGTCTTCCAGTAGAAGTAGTAGAGGTTAATACAGTGAAGGAGTTTAAGCGTGCATGGAATAGGTATAAGGCTATCCTAGATATAAGATAAGGCCAGGGACTAATGAAAGTATTACATTACTGAGAGGGTAGTGGATGTATGGAATAGTCTTCCAGTAGAAGTGGTAGAGGTTAATACAGTGAAGGAGTTTAAGCATGCATGGGATAGGTATAAGGCTATACTAGATATAAGATAAGGTCAGGGACTAATGAAAGTATTACATTACTGAGAGGGTAGTGGATGCATGGAATAGTCTTCCAGTAGAAGTGGTAGAGGTTAATACAGTGAGGGAGTTTAAGCATGCGTGGGATAGGTATAAGGCTATCCTAGATATAAGATAAGGCTAGGGACTAATGAAAGTATTACATTACTGAGAGGGTAGTGGATGTATGGAATAGTCTTCAAGTAGAAGTGGTAGAGGTTAATACAGTGAAGGAGTTTAAGCATGCATCGGATAGGTATAAGGCTATCCTAGATATAAGATAAGGCCAGGGTCTAATGAAAGTATTACGTACTGAGAGGGTAGTGGATACATGGAATAGTCTTCCAGTAGAAGTGGTAGAGGTTAATACAGTGAAGGAGTTTAAGCATGGGTGGGATAGGTATAAGGCTATCCTAGATATAAGATAAGGTCAGTGACTAATGAAAGTATTACATTACTGAGAGGGTAGTGGATGTATGGAATAGTCTTCCAGTAGAAGTGGTAGAGGTTAATACAGTGAAGGAGTTTAAGCACGCGTGGGATAGGTATAAGGCTATCCTAGATATAAGATAAGGCCAGGGACTAATGAAAGTATTACATTACTGAAAGGCGAGTGGATGTATGGAATAGTCTTCCAGTAGAAGTGGTAGAGGTTAATACAGTGAAGGAGTTTAAGCATGCGTGGGATAGGTATAAGGCTATCCTAGATATAAGATAAGGTCAGGGACTAATGAAAGTATTACATTACTGAGAGGGTAGTGGATGTATGGAATAGTCTTCCAGTAGAAGTGGTAGAGGTTAATACAGTGAAGGAGTTTAAGCATGGGTGGGATAGGTATAAGGCTATCCTAGATATAAGATAAGGTCAGTGACTAATGAAAGTATTACATTACTGAGAGGGTAGTGGATGCATGGAATGGTCTTCCAGTAGAAGTGGTACAGGTTAATACAGTGAAGGAGTTTAAGCATGCATGGGATAGGTATAAGGCTATCCTAGATATAAGATAAGGTCAGGGACTAATGAAAGTATTACATTACTGAGAGGGTAGTGGATGTATGGAATAGTCTTCCAGTAGAAGTAGTAGAGGTTAATACAGTGAAGGAGTTTAAGCGTGCATGGAATAGGTATAAGGCTATCCTAGATATAAGATAAGGCCAGGGACTAATGAAAGTAATACTTTACTGAGAGGGTAGTGGATGTATGGAATAGTCTTCCAGTAGAAGTGGTAGAGGTTAATACAGTGAAGGAGTTTAAGCATGCATGGGATAGGTATAAGGCTATCCTAGATATAAGATAAGGCCAGGGACTAATGAAAGTATTACATTACTGAGAGGGTAGTGGATGTATGGAATAGCCTTCCAGCAGAAGTGGTAGAGGTTAATACAGTGAAAGAGCTTAAGCATGCATGGGATAGGTATAAGGCTATACTAGATATAAGATAAGGTCAGGGACTAATGAAAGTATTACTTTACTGAGAGGGTAGTGGGTGCATGGAATAGTCTTCCAGTAATAGTGGTAGAGGTTAATACAGTGAAGGAGTTTAAGCATGCATGGGATAGGTATAAGGCTATACTAGATATAAGATAAGGCCAGGGACTAATGATAGTATTACATTACTGAGAGGATAGTGGATGCATGGAATAGTCTTCCAGTAGAAGTGGTAGAGGTTAATACAGTGAAGGAGTTAAAGCATGCATGGGATAGGTATAAGGCTATCCTAGATATAAGATAAGGCCAGGGACTAATGAAAGTATTGCATTACTGAGAGGGTAGTGGGTGTATGGAATAGTCTTCCAGTAGAAGTGGTAGAGGTTAATACAGTGAAGGAGTTTAACCATGCATGGGATAGGTATAAGGCTATCCTAGATATAAGATAAGGCCAGGGACTAATGAAAGTATTACATTACTGAGAGGGTAGTGGATGTATGGAATAGTCTTCCAGTAGAAGTGGTAGAGGTTAATACAGTGAAGGAGTTTAAGCACGCGTGGGATAGGTATAAGGCTATCCTAGATATAAGATAAGGCCAGGGACTAATGAAAGTATTACATTACTGAGAGGCGAGTGGATGTATGGAATAGTCTTCCAGTAGAAGTGGTAGAAGTTAATACAGTGAAGGAGTTTAAGCATGTATGGGATAGGTATAAGGCTATCCTAGATATAAGATAAGGTCAGGGACTAATGAAAGTATTACATTACTGAGAGGGTAGTGGATGTATGGAATAGTCTTCCAGTAGAAGTGGTAGAGGTTAATACAGTGAAGGAGTTTAAGCATGCATGGGATAGGTATAAGGCTATCCTAGATATAAGATAAGGTCAGGGACTAATGAAAGTATTACATTACTGAGAGGGTAGTGGATGTATGGAATAGTCTTCCAGTAGAAGTAGTAGAGGTTAATACAGTGAAGGAGTTTAAGCGTGCATGGAATAGGTATAAGGCTATCCTAGATATAAGATAAGGCCAGGGACTAATGAAAGTATTACATTACTGAGAGGGTAGTGGATGTATGGAATAGTCTTCCAGTAGAAGTGGTAGAGGTTAATACAGTGAAGGAGTTTAAGCATGCATGGGATAGGTATAAGGCTATACTAGATATAAGATAAGGTCAGGGACTAATGAAAGTATTACATTACTGAGAGGGTAGTGGATGCATGGAATAGTCTTCCAGTAGAAGTGGTAGAGGTTAATACAGTGAGGGAGTTTAAGCATGCGCAGGATAGGTATAAGGCTATCCTAGATATAAGATAAGGCTAGGGACTAATGAAAGTATTACATTACTGAGAGGGTAGTGGATGTATGGAATAGTCTTCAAGTAGAAGTGGTAGAGGTTAATACAGTGAAGGAGTTTAAGCATGCATCGGATAGGTATAAGGCTATCCTAGATATAAGATAAGGCCAGGGTCTAATGAAAGTATTACGTACTGAGAGGGTAGTGGATACATGGAATAGTCTTCCAGTAGAAGTGGTAGAGGTTAATACAGTGAAGGAGTTTAAGCATGGGTGGGATAGGTATAAGGCTATCCTAGATATAAGATAAGGTCAGTGACTAATGAAAGTATTACATTACTGAGAGGGTAGTGGATGCATGGAATAGTCTTCCAGTAGAAGTGGTACAGGTTAATACAGTGAAGGAGTTTAAGCATGCATGGGATAGGTATAAGGCTATCCTAGATATAAGATAAGGTCAGGGACTAATGAAAGTATTACATTACTGAGAGGGTAGTGGATGTATGGAATAGTCTTCCAGTAGAAGTAGTAGAGGTTAATACAGTGAAGGAGTTTAAGCGTGCATGGAATAGGTATAAGGCTATCCTAGATATAAGATAAGGCCAGGGACTAATGAAAGTAATACTTTACTGAGAGGGTAGTGGATGTATGGAATAGTCTTCCAGTAGAAGTGGTAGAGGTTAATACAGTGAGGGAGTTTAAGCATGCGTGGGACAGGTATAAGGCTATCCTAGATATAAGATAAGGCCAGGGACTAATGAAAGTATTACATTACTGAGAGGGTAGTGGATGTATGGAATAGTCTTCCAGTAGAAGTGGTAGAGGTTAATACAGTGAAGGAGTTTAAGCATGCATGGGATAGGTATAAGGCTATCCTAGATATAAGATAAGGTCAGGGACTAATGAAAGTATTACATTACTGAGAGGGTAGTGGATGCATGGAATAGTCTTCCAGTAGAAGTGGTAGAGGTTAATACAGTGAGGGAGTTTAAGCATGCGTGGGATAGGTATAAGGCTATCCTAGATATAAGATAAGGCTAGGGACTAATGAAAGTATTACATTACTGAGAGGGTAGTGGATGTATGGAATAGTCTTCAAGTAGAAGTGGTAGAGGTTAATACAGTGAAGGAGTTTAAACATGCATCGGATAGGTATAAGGCTATCCTAGATATAAGATAATTCCAGGGTCTAATGAAAGTATTACGTACTGAGAGGGTAGTGGATACATGGAATAGTCTTCCAGTAGAAGTGGTAGAGGTTAATACAGTGAAGGAGTTTAAGCATGGGTGGGATAGGTATAAGGCTATCCTAGATATAAGATAAGGTCAGTGACTAATGAAAGTATTACATTACTGAGAGGGTAGTGGATGCATGGAATAGTCTTCCAGTAGAAGTGGTACAGGTTAATACAGTGAAGGAGTTTAAGCATGCATGGGATAGGTATAAGGCTATCCTAGATATAAGATAAGGTCAGGGACTAATGAAAGTATTACATTACTGAGAGGGTAGTGGATGTATGGAATAGTCTTCCAGTAGAAGTAGTAGAGGTTAATACAGTGAAGGAGTTTAAGCGTGCATGGGATAGGTATAAGGCTATCCTAGATATAAGATAAGGTCAGGGACTAATGAAAGTATTACATTACTGAGAGGGTAGTGGATGTATGGAATAGTCTTCCAGTAGAAGTAGTAGAGGTTAATACAGTGAAGAAGTTTAAGCATGCATGGGATAGGTATAAGGCTATCCTAGATATAAGATAAGGGCAGGGACTAATGAAAGTAATACTTTACTGAGAGGGTAGTGGATGTATGGAATAGTCTTCCAGTAGAAGTAGTAGAGGTTAATACAGTGAAGAAGTTTAAGCATGCATGAGATAGGTATAAGGCTATCCTAGATATAAGATAAGGCCAGGGACTAATGAAAGTATTACATTACTGAGAGGGTAGTGGATGTATGGAATAGTCTTCCAGTAGAAGTGGTAGAGGTTAATACAGTGAAGGAGTTTAAGCATGCATGGGATAGGTATAAGGCTATCCTAGATAAAAGATAAGGTCAGGGACTAATGAAAGTATTACATTACTGAGAGGGTAGTGGATGCATGGAATAGTCTTCCAGTAGAAGTGGTAGAGGTTAATACAGTGAGGGAGTTTAAGCATGCGTGGGATAGGTATAAGGCTATCCTAGATATAAGATAAGGCTAGGGACTAATGAAAGTATTACATTACTGAGAGGGTAGTGGATGTATGGAATAGTCTTCAAGTAGAAGTGGTAGAGGTTAATACAGTGAAGGAGTTTAAGCATGCATCGGATAGGTATAAGGCTATCCTAGATATAAGATAAGGCCAGGGTCTAATGAAAGTATTACGTACTGAGAGGGTAGTGGATACATGGAATAGTCTTCCAGTAGAAGTGGTAGAGGTTAATACAGTGAAGGAGTTTAAGCATGGGTGGGATAGGTATAAGGCTATCCTAGATATAAGATAAGGTCAGTGACTAATGAAAGTATTACATTACTGAGAGGGTAGTGGATGCATGGAATAGTCTTCCAGTAGAAGTGGTACAGGTTAATACAGTGAAGGAGTTTAAGCATGCATGGGATAGGTATAAGGCTATCCTAGATATAAGATAAGGTCAGGGACTAATGAAAGTATTACATTACTGAGAGGGTAGTGGATGTATGGAATAGTCTTCCAGTAGAAGTAGTAGAGGTTAATACAGTGAAGGAGTTTAAGCGTGCATGGAATAGGTATAAGGCTATCCTAGATATAAGATAAGGCCAGGGACTAATGAAAGTATTACATTACTGAGAGGGTAGTGGATGTATGGAATAGTCTTCCAGTAGAAGTGGTAGAGGTTAATACTGTGAAGGAGTTTAAGCATGCATGGGATTGGTATAAGGCTATCCTAGAGATAAGATAAGGCCAGGGACTAATGAAAGTATTACATTACTGAGAGGGTAGTGGATGCATGGAATAGTCTTCCAGTAGAAGTGGTAGAGATTAATACAGTGAAGGAGTTTACGCATGCATGGGATAGGTATAAGGCTATCCTAGATATAAGATAAGGTCAGGGGCTAATGAAAGTATTACATTACTGAGAGGGTAGTGGATGCATGGAATAGTCTTCCAGTAGAAGTGGTAGAGGTTAATACAGTGAAGGAGTTTAAGCATGCATGGGATAGGTATGAGGCTATCCTAGATATAAGATAAGGCCAGGGACTAATGAAAGTATTACATTACTGAGAGGGTAGTGGATGCATGGAATAGTCTTCCAGTAGAAGTGGTAGAGGTTAATACAGTGAGGGAGTTTAAGCATGCGTGGGATAGGTATAAGGCTATCCTAGATATAAGATAAGGCTAGGGACTAATGAAAGTATTACATTACTGAGAGGGTAGTGGATGTATGGAATAGTCTTCAAGTAGAAGTGGTAGAGGTTAATACAGTGAAGGAGTTTAAGCATGCATCGGATAGGTATAAGGCTATCCTAGATATAAGATAATTCCAGGGTCTAATGAAAGTATTACGTACTGAGAGGGTAGTGGATACATGGAATAGTCTTCCAGTAGAAGTGGTAGAGGTTAATACAGTGAAGGAGTTTAAGCATGGGTGGGATAGGTATAAGGCTATCCTAGATATAAGATAAGGTCAGTGACTAATGAAAGTATTACATTACTGAGAGGGTAGTGGATGCATGGAATAGTCTTCCAGTAGAAGTGGTACAGGTTAATACAGTGAAGGAGTTTAAGCATGCATGGGATAGGTATAAGGCTATCCTAGATATAAGATAAGGTCAGGGACTAATGAAAGTATTACATTACTGAGAGGGTAGTGGATGTATGGAATAGTCTTCCAGTAGAAGTAGTAGAGGTTAATACAGTGAAGGAGTTTAAGCGTGCATGGGATAGGTATAAGGCTATCCTAGATATAAGATAAGGTCAGGGACTAATGAAAGTATTACATTACTGAGAGGGTAGTGGATGTATGGAATAGTCTTCCAGTAGAAGTAGTAGAGGTTAATACAGTGAAGAAGTTTAAGCATGCATGGGATAGGTATAAGGCTATCCTAGATATAAGATAAGGGCAGGGACTAATGAAAGTAATACTTTACTGAGAGGGTAGTGGATGTATGGAATAGTCTTCCAGTAGAAGTAGTAGAGGTTAATACAGTGAAGAAGTTTAAGCATGCATGGGATAGGTATAAGGCTATCCTAGATATAAGATAAGGCCAGGGACTAATGAAAGTATTACATTACTGAGAGGGTAGTGGATGTATGGAATAGTCTTCCAGTAGAAGTGGTAGAGGTTAATACAGTGAAGGAGTTTAAGCATGCATGGGATAGGTATAAGGCTATCCTAGATATAAAATAAGGTCAGGGACTAATGAAAGTATTACATTACTGAGAGGGTAGTGGATGCATGGAATAGTCTTCCAGTAGAAGTGGTAGAGGTTAATACAGTGAGGGAGTTTAAGCATGCGTGGGATAGGTATAAGGCTATCCTAGATATAAGATAAGGCTAGGGACTAATGAAAGTATTACATTACTGAGAGGGTAGTGGATGTATGGAATAGTCTTCAAGTAGAAGTGGTAGAGGTTAATACAGTGAAGGAGTTTAAACATGCATCGGATAGGTATAAGGCTATCCTAGATATAAGATAATTCCAGGGTCTAATGAAAGTATTACGTACTGAGAGGGTAGTGGATACATGGAATAGTCTTCCAGTAGAAGTGGTAGAGGTTAATACAGTGAAGGAGTTTAAGCATGGGTGGGATAGGTATAAGGCTATCCTAGATATAAGATAAGGTCAGTGACTAATGAAAGTATTACATTACTGAGAGGGTAGTGGATGCATGGAATAGTCTTCCAGTAGAAGTGGTACAGGTTAATACAGTGAAGGAGTTTAAGCATGCATGGGATAGGTCTAAGGCTATCCTAGATATAAGATAAGGTCAGGGACTAATGAAAGTATTACATTACTGAGAGGGTAGTGGATGTATGGAATAGTCTTCCAGTAGAAGTAGTAGAGGTTAATACAGTGAAGGAGTTTAAGCGTGCATGGGATAGGTATAAGGCTATCCTAGATATAAGATAAGGTCAGGGACTAATGAAAGTATTACATTACTGAGAGGGTAGTGGATGTATGGAATAGTCTTCCAGTAGAAGTAGTAGAGGTTAATACAGTGAAGAAGTTTAAGCATGCATGGGATAGGTATAAGGCTATCCTAGATATAAGATAAGGGCAGGGACTAATGAAAGTAATACTTTACTGAGAGGGTAGTGGATGTATGGAATAGTCTTCCAGTAGAAGTAGTAGAGGTTAATACAGTGAAGAAGTTTAAGCATGCATGAGATAGGTATAAGGCTATCCTAGATATAAGATAAGGCCAGGGACTAATGAAAGTATTACATTACTGAGAGGGTAGTGGATGTATGGAATAGTCTTCCAGTAGAAGTGGTAGAGGTTAATACAGTGAAGGAGTTTAAGCATGCATGGGATAGGTATAAGGCTATCCTAGATAAAAGATAAGGTCAGGGACTAATGAAAGTATTACATTACTGAGAGGGTAGTGGATGCATGGAATAGTCTTCCAGTAGAAGTGGTAGAGGTTAATACAGTGAGGGAGTTTAAGCATGCGTGGGATAGGTATAAGGCTATCCTAGATATAAGATAAGGCTAGGGACTAATGAAAGTATTACATTACTGAGAGGGTAGTGGATGTATGGAATAGTCTTCAAGTAGAAGTGGTAGAGGTTAATACAGTGAAGGAGTTTAAGCATGCATCGGATAGGTATAAGGCTATCCTAGATATAAGATAATTCCAGGGTCTAATGAAAGTATTACGTACTGAGAGGGTAGTGGATACATGGAATAGTCTTCCAGTAGAAGTGGTAGAGGTTAATACAGTGAAGGAGTTTAAGCATGGGTGGGATAGGTATAAGGCTATCCTAGATATAAGATAAGGTCAGTGACTAATGAAAGTATTACATTACTGAGAGGGTAGTGGATGCATGGAATAGTCTTCCAGTAGAAGTGGTACAGGTTAATACAGTGAAGGAGTTTAAGCATGCATGGGATAGGTATAAGGCTATCCTAGATATAAGATAAGGTCAGGGACTAATGAAAGTATTACATTACTGAGAGGGTAGTGGATGTATGGAATAGTCTTCCAGTAGAAGTAGTAGAGGTTAATACAGTGAAGGAGTTTAAGCGTGCATGGGATAGGTATAAGGCTATCCTAGATATAAGATAAGGTCAGGGACTAATGAAAGTATTACATTACTGAGAGGGTAGTGGATGTATGGAATAGTCTTCCAGTAGAAGTAGTAGAGGTTAATACAGTGAAGAAGTTTAAGCATGCATGGGATAGGTATAAGGCTATCCTAGATATAAGATAAGGGCAGGGACTAATGAAAGTAATACTTTACTGAGAGGGTAGTGGATGTATGGAATAGTCTTCCAGTAGAAGTAGTAGAGGTTAATACAGTGAAGAAGTTTAAGCATGCATGGGATAGGTATAAGGCTATCCTAGATATAAGATAAGGCCAGGGACTAATGAAAGTATTACATTACTGAGAGGGTAGTGGATGTATGGAATAGTCTTCCAGTAGAAGTGGTAGAGGTTAATACAGTGAAGGAGTTTAAGCATGCATGGGATAGGTATAAGGCTATCCTAGATATAAAATAAGGTCAGGGACTAATGAAAGTATTACATTACTGAGAGGGTAGTGGATGCATGGAATAGTCTTCCAGTAGAAGTGGTAGAGGTTAATACAGTGAGGGAGTTTAAGCATGCGTGGGATAGGTATAAGGCTATCCTAGATATAAGATAAGGCTAGGGACTAATGAAAGTATTACATTACTGAGAGGGTAGTGGATGCATGGAATAGTCTTCCAGTAGAAGTGGTACAGGTTAATACAGTGAAGGAGTTTAAGCATGCATGGGATAGGTATAAGGCTATCCTAGATATAAGATAAGGTCATGGACTAATGAAAGTATTACATTACTGAGAGGGTAGCGGATGTATGGAATAGTCTTCCAGTAGAAGTAGTAGAGGTTAATACAGTGAAGGAGTTTAAGCGTGCATGGAATAGGTATAAGGCTATCCTAGATATAAGATAAGGCCAGGGACTAATGAAAGTATTACATTACTGAGAAGGTAGTGGATGTATGGAATAGTCTTCCAGTAGAAGTGGTAGAGGTTAATACAGTGAAGGAGTTTAAGCATGCATGGGATAGGTATAAGGCTATCCTAGAAATAAGATAAGGCCAGGGACTAATGAAAGTATTACATTACTGAGAGGGTAGTGGATGTATGGAATAGTCTTCCAGTAGAAGTGGTAGAGATTAATACAGTGAAGGAGTTTACGCATGCATGGGATAGGTATAAGGCTATCCTAGATATAAGATAAGGTCAGGGGCTAATGAAAGTATTACATTACTGAGAGGGTAGTGGATGCATGGAATAGTCGTCCAGTAGAAGTGGTAGAGGTTAATACAGTGAAGGAGTTTAAGCATGCATGGGATAGGTATAAGGCTATCCTAGATATAAGATAAGGCCAGGGACTAATGAAAGTATTACATTACTGAGAGGGTAGTGGATGTATGGAATAGTCTTCCAGTAGAAGTGGTAGAGGTTAATACAGTGAAGGAGTTTAAGCATGTGTGGGATAGGTATAAGGCTATCCTAGATATAAGATAAGGCCAGGGACTAATGAAAGTATTACATTACTGAGAGGGTAGTGGATGTATGGAATAGTCTTCCAGTAGAAGTGGTAGAGGTTAATACAGTGAAGGAGTTTAAGCATGCATGGGATAGGTATAAGGCTATCCTAGATATAAGATAAGCAATTTAAGGGTCTGATTGTATCAACCTCAGTAGAATGAATGGATGAGTTGGCAGCACCCTGAGGTTTGAACTGATTCCACAGATGGTGCATTAGCCCACTGAGCCATCTCACCAGTATCGTGGTTTCCTGTACCCAGTTCAGATATCCAGCCCCTTACCTTGGATCATGAGCTTCATTTTGATTTCCCCTTTGCCGTGGGGGCTGATGGCGCTGCAGGTGTACAAGCCCTCGTCTTCGTAATCCACGTTGTTCAGTTGGAGTGTCAAGTCTCCGTCGGCAATCTCCGATGTGTCCACCCTCACGCGGTCCTCGTAGCGGTGACTCTGCTCTTCCAGTTCCACGCGGTTTCTGTTGTAGCTGAACACAACTTGCGGCTCTTTATACTCGTACCTCTGCTGGATGAAGGCGTTGATGTCAGACACCTCTATCACCTCGATGATGTCTTCTCGGAGCCAGCGGAAGCCCAGGTCGTAGGTCCCCTCAATGAACGAGAACTCGCAACGAAGGGTGGCATTTCCAAAACGGGGCACCAGCACCTCCTCGTATCGTACTGGAGGGATCTCGTAGTCACATTCTGAAATAAGGACAGTAATATGTTATATACAGCTGAGTCCCGGCTATAACGCCAGAGAGATTGTAACTCCTTCCTCTACACTGCACTTGATTGCCCCCAAATACCTTACACCAGTGTCAGATTACCCCACACCCCTTTCTACTGCACCATTTGCCCCCCACAGATAAATGTGCAGCAAGGGCAAGTAGGGCTGCCATCCAGACGAGCAGGCAGGTAATATATTGGCCAAGGGCTAATGCTGATTCTTTGGAGGTGACCCCATGACCGTTATATTTATATTGTATTGCTACCTGGATCTCACCATCTGTTTGTGCTGGATCTGCAGGACTATCTGTGGGCTGTATTCATTCATCAAGGGAGAATTGCAAGGAATTGAGAAGGGAAGTTACAACTTAAAGGGACGAGTCACCTAAACATTGTAACATACTGTGACACCTAAACATTGTAACATACTGTGACACCTAAACATTGTAACATACTGTGTCACCTAAACATTGTAACATACTGTGACACCTAAACATTGTAACATACTGTGTCACCTAAACATTGTAACATAATGTGAATGTAAAGCATTGAAAATGATCTATACATTGTGTGAGCAAATCTGTAGCAAACGCCTAAATTAGGAGAAAATCACCTGTGGCATGGTGAGCAAAGTAACTGCTTAATAGGAAATGTGTAATATAATGTCTGTGTGTAATGTCTGCGTGTAATGTCTGCGTGTAATGTCTGTATGTAATGTCTGTATGTAATGTCTGTATATAATGTACGTATAGTTACAAATACTAACCACCAGGTGGCACTGTCACACACTTTGAAGTGAGGGTGTTGTATGTGCTATTACTCCATCATGCTCTCAGTGCTGGTACTGCAAGGCTTCATTATTTTTTAAAGCTTGTGGGGGTTTTGTAGAGGGTGGGTAGGCAGGTTTTAGTGTTACAAAGGTAGGAAAAGAGAAAAACAGAAATACAAAAAACAGATATATAATGTTTCTTTTTTTTAACGCTTGTGGGTAAGAGATATGTTAGAGATACAAACCTAGGGTTAGGTAGACAGGGGAAAAAAGTTTACATAAAAAAAAAAAAAAACATCCGACAAACATTTTATATAAAATAGTTTTATTTTAATGTATAGAAAGAGATGGATGAGTTGGGCTGAAGAGGCAGGCGCCATCAGTTCCTCTGATTTTGAGACCACTGGCGAGTGATACATTATCTGACTCTGCCAGTCCCCCCACCAGATAATCCTGACCCTGTCCTGTGATGGGCACCTCCAAATCATTATTTAACACATGTGCCCACTCCATAATGCCTGGCTGCCCCACACCTCACTATCCTACATCTTACTTGGCACTGCATAATGCCTGGCTGCCCCACACCTCACTATCACATCTTACTTGGCACTCCATAATGCCTGGCTGCCCCACACCTCACTATCCTACATCTTACTTGGCACTCCATAATGCCTGGCTGCCCCACACCTCACTATCCTACATCTTACTTGGCACTCCATAATGCCTGGCTGCCCCACACCTCACTATCCTACATCTTACTTGGCACTCCATAATGCCTGGCTGCCCCACACCTCACTATCCTACATCTTACTTGGCACTCCATAATGCCTGGCTGCCCCACACCTCACTATCCTACATCTTACTTGGCACTCCATAATGCCTGGCTGCCCCACACCTCACTATCCTACATCTTACTTGGCACTCCATAATGCCTGGCTGCCCCACACCTCACTATCCTACATCTTACTTGGCACTCCATAATGCCAGGCTGCCCCACACCTCACTATCCTACATCTTACTTGGCACTCCATAATGCCTGGCTGCCCCACACCTCACTATCCTACATCTTACTTGGCACTCCATAATGCCAGGCTACCCCACACCTCACTATCCTACATCTTACCCGGATGGTAAGGAGGTAAGACTGCACGGAGGAGACGAGCGGGAGACAGAACAGCATGTAAGGTAAGTGCTGGGAAATGGGGGAGGTGGATAACGAGCAAAAATCCTGGCATATTAAGGGGTTAAATCTTGGCATATTAAGGGGTTAAATCTTGGCATATTAAGGGGTTAAATCTTGGCATATTGAGGGGCTAAATCCTGGTATTTTGAGTGGCTAAATCCTGATATATCGATGGGCTAAATCCTGGCATATTAAGGGGTTAAATCCTGGCATATTAAATGGCTAAATCCTGGCATATTGAGGGTTTAAATCCTGGCATATTAAATGGCTAAATCCTGGCATATTGAGGGGCTAAATCCTGGCATATTGAGGGGTTAAATCCTGGCATATTGAGGGGTTAAATCCTGGCATATTGAGGGGTTAAATCCTGGCATATTGAGGGGTTAAATTCTGGCATATTGAGGGGTTAAATCCTGGCATATTGAGGGGCTAAATCCTGGCATATTGAGGGGCTAAATCCTGGCATATTGAGTGGCTAAATCCTGGCATATTGAGGGGTTAAATCCTAGCATATTAAATGGCTAAATCCTGGCATATTGAGGGGTTAAATCCTGGCATATTGAGGGGTTAAATCCTGGCATATTAAATGGCTAAATCCTGGCATATTGAGGGGTTAAATCCTGGCATATTGAGGGGTTAAATCCTGACATATTGAGGGGTTAAATCCTGGCATATTAAATGGCTAAATCCTGGCATATTGAGGGGTTAAATCCTGGCATATTGAGGGGTTAAATCCTGGCATATTAAATGGCTAAATCCTGACATATTGAGGGGTTAAATCCTGGCATATTGAGGGGTTAAATCCTGGCATATTGAGGGGTTAAATCCTGGCATATTGAGGGGCTAAATCCTGGCATATTGAGGGGCTAAATCCTGGCATATTGAGGGGCTAAATCCTGGCATATTGAGGGGCTAAATCCTGGCATATTGAGTGGCTAAATCCTGGCATATTGAGGGGCTAAATCCTGGCATATTGAGGGGTTAAATCCTGGCATATTAAATGGCTAAATCCTGGCATATTGAGTGGCTAAATCCTGGCATATTGAGGGGCTAAATCCTGGCATATTGAGGGGTTAAATCCTGGCATATTAAATGGCTAAATCCTGGCATATTGAGGGGTTAAATCCTGGCATATTGAGGGGTTAAATCCTGGCATATTAAATGGCTAAATCCTGGCATATTGAGGGGTTAAATCCTGGCATATTGAGGGGTTAAATCCTGGCATATTGAGGGGTTAAATCCTGGCATATTAAATGGCTAAATCCTGGCATATTGAGGGGCTAAATCCTGGCATATTGAGGGGTTAAATCCTGGCATATTAAATGGCTAAATCCTGGCATATTGAGGGGTTAAATCCTGGCATATTGAGGGGTTAAATCCTGGCATATTAAATGGCTAAATCCTGGCATATTGAGGGGTTAAATCCTGGCATATTGAGGGGTTAAATTCTGGCATATTGAGGGGTTAAATCCTGGCATATTAAATGGCTAAATCCTGGCATATTGAGGGGTTAAATCCTGTCATATTGAGGGGTTAAATCCTGGCATATTGAGGGGTTAAATCCTGGCATATTAAATGGCTAAATCCTGGCACATTGAGGGGTTAAATCCTGGCATATTGAGGGGCTAAATCCTGGCATATTGAGGGGTTAAATCCTGGCATATTAAATGGCTAAATCCTGGCATATTGAGGGGTTAAATCCTGGCATATTGAGGGGCTAAATCCTGGCATATTGAGGGGTTAAATCCTGGCATATTAAATGGCTAAATCCTGGCACATTGAGGGGTTAAATCCTGGCATATTGAGGGGCTAAATCCTGGCATATTGAGGGGTTAAATCCTGGCATATTGAGGGGTTAAATCCTGGCATATTAAATGGCTAAATCCTGGCACATTGAGGGGTTAAATCCTGGCATATTGAGGGGCTAAATCCTGGCATATTGAGGGGTTAAATCCTGGCATATTAAATGGCTAAATCCTGGCATATTGAGGGGTTAAATCCTGGCATATTGAGGGGCTAAATCCTGGCATATTGAGGGGTTAAATCCTGGCATATTAAATGGCTAAATCCTGGCACATTGAGGGGTTAAATCCTGGCATATTGAGGGGCTAAATCCTGGCATATAGTCACTCACTATACTGTGTCTGGAGGAGATATCAGGGGTCACTCAGACAGGAGGGGGGTCACTCAGACAGGAGGGGGGTCGCTCAGACAGGAGGGGGGTCACTCACTATAGTGTGTCCGGATGAGATATCGGGGGTCACTCAGACAGGAGGGGGGTCACTCACTATACTGTGTCTGGATGAGATATTGGGGGGGTTACTCAGACAGGAGGGGGATCCCTCAGACAGGAGGGGGGTCACTCACTATACTGTGTCTGGATGAGATATCGGGGGGGTTACTCAGACAGGACGGGGGTCACTCAGACAAGAGGGGGGTCACTCAGACAAGAGGGGGGTCGCTCAGACAGGAGGGGGGTCACTCACTATACTGTGTCTGGATGAGATATCGGGGGTCACTCAGACAGGACGGGGGTCACTCAGACAAGAGGGGGGTCACTCAGACAAGAGGGGGGTCGCTCAGACAAGAGGGGGGTCACTCAGACAAGAGGGGGGTCACTCACCTCCATAGTATAGGATGAGGGTAAAAGCCAGGATTTGGAGCAGCAGAGCCATCGCCAGCCCAGAGCAGAACTGATACGTCCCCTGCCATGAACAATACATGTTACATATCTTCACCTGATCCCAACACGTAACATGTGAACCCGACCCCACCCACTGACCTCACAATGAATGGATTTCAATTGGGTGAATTAATAGCGTGTTCCATGTGTGTGAATGGAGAGCAGATAAACATACAGATACACGCTAAAACAGACACATGTCCACACGGATACACACATAAACACACGGATACACACATACATATACACACATAAACACACGGATACACACATACATATACACACACATGTCCACATGGATACACACACATGTACACATGGATACACACACACACACATGTCCACATGGATACACACATACATGTACACACACACACACACACACACACGTCCACATGGATACACACAGGTGTATAAGACAGGTGTTGTCTTTGAGGATATCAGTCCCCTGCTGTTTGTAACATGTTATACAACATACATACTCCAGGGTAGACAGACTGCAGCCCTGCTCTCTGTATTGTATATCAGCTTCACAGAATCAAACAGAAGATTCATCTACTGAGAGTAATGATCTACTGAGAGTGATGATCTACTGAGAGTGATGATCTACTGAGAGTGATGATCTACTGAGAGTGATGATCTACTGAGAGTGATGATCTACTGAGAGTGATGATCTACTGAGAGTGATGAGGCGTCAGCTATACAGAGTTAACCCTTTACACAGCTCAGTCCAGTCATTAGTGGAAGGGGATCAGTAATGTAGAGCCATGTGTATGTCCAGATATCAGGGGATTATTATTAATAATCCCCCTGCTTCAGAATGAGAATGACACAGTGCAGGGCTGACACCAGACAAATCTAGGGCGTATCCATGAAGGAGAGAATTACAGGGATTTGAGAAGAGAAGTTCACACTGAAGGCAAAGTATTAGTAACTGGACACAATGTTCCAACTCGGCTACTTTGGCCTTAAGCTTGACATTCACGTCACCGTTCCCTGCAGTTCTCTCTTTCATGAATCAGTCTTTATTTTACCCCCTGCTGCCCTGGAATAAGGTGATCTCTCTCCACCCCACAGACACAGTTATAAAACACGCTGAGTCCAGGGCTGTGTCACATAAAGTCCATAGACTGGTCTCTGGTCCCAACCCTGCAATCTGCATCTGATATTAATGTCAGAGAGAGAGATATACAAATAAGCATGGTTCTTACCTGCAGGAGCTGAGCTGTAGGCAGTGGAGCTGGATGATCATCTGCTGATAATTACATAGGTTCCTGCTGTATGTGGAGATAATGCTGGCCCAGGGGACCCTGCAGGATGGAGGCAGCCAGTAAAAACCTTCCACGCCAGGGCCTCTCTCTCTCGGTTACAGGTGTGTGATGACACCTGCACCCAGTCCTGGCACTCCCAAACCATGGCCCGGGGCTGGGGTCTGCAGGTTTAATGTACTGGCCTACAGCTTACATTCATTTATAGGGTCTATACTGATGTTACATAGTTGCCAAATGTCCATAATTTGCCGAGACAGTCCTGTCTTTTGGGGGGTCCTCTCCTGTCATATTTGGGTTGGTCCTGACATTGATACTGTACAGTGCTCACAGCATTGCGTTACAGCTGTGTGTGTCTGACAGATATACACTGCTATCTGTACCGGGGATCAATGCTGCCGGTCATGCCATGCCCCCCTAACACATGGAGCACCTCATGTTATCATGTATGAACATACATGCATCCCTGCACCCGTCATATGTACTAATACCTGCATCGTTACCAACACGAGTCGTGTTTCCAGGTCACATACACTATATGGATGATCATCACACCAACAGGGCCTTTCCTGACATCATATTATAAATACATTATTACGCAGTTGGTCCCTTTGCAGTAAAACAGATTCCACTCTCCTGGGATCCACATGATTTTGCAGTGTTTCTATGGGACGTTTTGCCCTTTCATCCAGTAGATAATTTTTTGGGTCAGGCTGGGTTTCCTCTGTATCTGGTTCATTTGAAGTGGATCACTAAAACAGCTAACATTGCGATCCATTGTACAGCTCACATTGGGATCTACTGCGCAGCTCACATTGTGATCCACTGCACCGCTAACATTGTGATCCACTGCACAGCTAACATTGTGATCCATTGTACAGCACACATTGTGATCCACTGCACCGCTAACATTGTGATCCACTGCACAGCTAACATTGTGATCCACTGCACAGCTAACATTGTGATCCACTGCACAGCTAACATTGTGATCCATTGTACAGCACACATTGTGATCCACTGCACCGCTAACATTGTGATCCACTGCACAGCTAACATTGTGATCCACTGCACAGCTAACATTGTGATCCACTGCACAGCTAACATTGTGATCCATTGTACAGCACACATTGTGATCCACTGCACCGCTAACATTGTGATCCACTGCACCGCTAACATTGTGATCCACTGCACAGCTAACATTGTGATCCACTGCACAGCTAACATTGTGATCCACTGCACAGCTAACATTGTGATCCACTGCACAGAAATAAGGACAGCCGCAGGGGTCATATTAGACTATAGGGGGGGCTTGACAGGGACTGAGTATGGCTAGGCTGTCAGTTAGTGCGTAAGGGGCGGGGTTAGGTATATATATCAAGTATATTCTAGTAACCGTCACAAATAAGTGGCAGTGGCCATTTTATCTGTCCAATACCTGGGTGTGTTGTGCCCCCCCATAGTTTATGGATTATGTAAGTAGTCACAGTTGTGGGCAGGACCGTGCCAGGTATTTAGGGGACTTATGGCAGGATTATCTTTCACCCAAGTTACTATGGATTATGTCTGGTCCAGTAGGTACGTGGGAGGAGGGGGTGGCAAAGGTTCATGCCCTAGTGGAGGCACAAGAAGTGTCAGCTCTTCGGGCCCTGTTGGACTGGATGGCCCTGCCCGGACCCCTGCCCCAAGATAGGATGAGGGCCTCTATGTCCAGGCTTTGACCCAGGCTTAGCCTCAGTCCAGCATGGATCTGGAGACCTGTTAGAAGGTCTAACTCATCTTGTGAGTAAGGAGGCTCCTGCTCTGACAAAAATGGTGCGACCAGAATTGACATAGCCCTGGTAGACCAAGATGGTGCCATCTTCTTGGTGCTGGGGGTTTGAGGTGATGCCAGATCCTATGTATATTACATATGTGGAGTCAGTTACTGTTATAGATCCTTTCTTTGTATTGAGCTGTGCTCCTGCCCCTTCATTTATGTTGGAGGAGAATGAAAGCACGGTTACAATATGTACAACAGGAATTACCAATGGCGTTACATCCCTGCCAGTCACCTTTCCAAATCACAGACATTAAACCAAAACAAGAGGCGTGATATGATCTGTGAATTAGATGGCTTCCATCCCGAGGTCTCAATGGAGACTTTGACTGAACAGATATTTTGTAATATTGGATAGTTTAATAATGATTATGTGATATTTGTCCAATATCTCTCTCTCTCCTGTATAGTATGCGGATTCCAATGATGTACACAGCTGTATCTCTGAGGAATCTTTTATATGACAATTTGTAACTTGTTGTATATTGTGACGTGTTTGATAAGATCTCTTTATAAGTGTCAGCTGTGTGGTCTATGGGTCTGTGATTTTTATAAATCGCTCAGCTCGTGGATCTGTTACAATCTGTATTTGCTGGTGTTTTTCAGGGGGGTGATTCACATTTACTACACACATTATATTCATCAATCTTCTGACACAGAGATAGAAATATAGAAATATGAATAAACCAGATATTGTATAAATAAATTGGGTATCGATACATTTTATTACAGAAAAAAAGATTATAAAAATGATATATTAGTGAGAAACTAAGCTGGGTTCATTTATATACACTATCGTTTTGTGTTATTATATTGTGTAGTGTATATTTTGTAGTATGTAGGGTATATTGTGTAGTCTATATTGTGTAGTGTGTAGTGTATATTGTGTAGTGTATATTTTGTAGTATGTAGGGTATATTGTGTAGTGTATATTTTGTAGTATGTAGGGTATATTGTGTAGTGTATATTGTGTAGTATGTAGGGTATATTGTGTAGTATGTAGTGTATATTGTGTAGTGTATATTGTGTAGTCTATATTGTGTAGTGTATAGTGTATATTGTGTAGTGTATATTGTGTAGTGTATATTGTGTAGTATGTAGGGTATATTGTGTAGTGTATATTGTGTAGTGTATATTGTGTAGTATGTAGTGTATATTGTGTAGTATGTAGTGTATATTGTGTAGTGTATAGTGTATATTGTGTAGTGTATATTGTGTAGTATGTAGGGTATATTGTGTAGTGTATATTGTGTAGTATGTAGTGTATATTGTGTAGTATGTAGTGTATATTGTGTAGTGTATATTGTGTAGTATGTAGTGTATATTGTGTAGTATGTAGTGTATATTGTGTAGTATGTAGTGTATATTGTGTAGTATGTAGTGTATATTGTGTAGTATGTAGTGTATATTGTGTAGTGTATATTGTGTAGTGTATATTGTGTAGTATGACGTGTATATTGTGTAGTATGTCGTGTATATTGTGTAGTATGTCGTGTATGTTGTGTAGTATGTCGTGTATATTGTGTAGTATGTCGTGTATATTGTGTAGTGTATATTGTGTAGTATGTAGTGTATATTGTGTAGTATGTAGGGTATATTGTGTAGTGTATATTGTGTAGTATGTAGGGTATATTGTGTAGTGTATATTGTGTAGTCTATATTGTGTAGTGTATAGTGTATATTGTGTAGTGTATATTTTGTAGTATGTAGGGTATATTGTGTAGTGTGTAGTGTATATTGTGTAGTGTATATTGTGTAGTGTATATTGTGTAGTGTGTAGTGTATATTGTGTAGTATGTAGTGTATATTGTGTAGTGTATATTGTGTAGTGTGTAGTGTATATTGTGTAGTATGTCGGGTATATTGTGTAGTGTATATTATGTAGTATGTCGTGTATATTGTGTAGTATGTCGTGTATATTGTGTAGTATGTCGTGTATATTGTGTAGTGTATATTGTGTAGTATGTAGGGTATATTGTGTAGTGTATATTATGTAGTATGTCGTGTATATTGTGTAGTATGTAGTGTATATTGTGTAGTGTATATTGTGTAGTATGTAGTGTATATTGTGTAGTATGTAGTGTATATTGTGTAGTGTATATTGTGTAGTATGTAGTGTATATTGTGTAGTGTATATTGTGTAGTATGTAGTGTATATTGTGTAGTGTATATTGTGTAGTATGTAGTGTATATTGTGTAGAATGTAGTGTATATTGTGTAGGATGTAGTGTATATTGTGTAGTGTGTAGTGTATATTGTATGTTGTGTAGTATGTAGTGTATATTGTGTAGTATGTAGTGTATATTGTGTAGTGTATATTGTGTAGTATGTAGTTTATATTGTGTAGTATGTAGTGTATATTGTGTAGTGTATATTGTGTAGTATGTAGTGTATATTGTGTAGTGTATATTGTGTAGTAGGTAGTGTATATTGTGTAGTGTATATTGTGTAGTATGTAGTGTATATTGTGTAGTGTATATTGTGTAGTATGTAGTGTATATTGTGTAGTATGTAGTGTATATTGTGTAGTGTATATTGTGTATTATGTAGTGTATATTGTGTAGTGTATATTGTGTAGTATGTAGTGTATATTGTGTAGTGTATATTGTGTAGTATGTAGTGTATATTGAGTAGTATGTAGTGTATATTGTGTAGTGTATATTGTGTAGTATGTAGTGTATATTGTGTAGTATGTAGTGTACTCTGATTGGTTGATATTACAGTGTGTATTTAATTCATTGTTGTTTTTCAGATCCCGAGGCTTGGAAAATAGAACTCTGTTTTGGGCTGAAACGTTGTCATTGGGACAATAGTTGGCACTTTGCATTTCTAGTTTAGTATATTTTCCTGGACCGTATGGAAGGGATGGAATTATAATTACGTGTTGTATAATAGCAGTTGATTGACTTGATTTGGTTATTTCGGCTTGCAGACACTGCAGACACCAAAGGCCACGGCCAGCAGGGGGAGCATTATCCAACATGTATTATATCCGAGAGACGAGCACGCTAGGAACAGGCCACGGCCAGCAGGGGGAGCATTATCCAACATGTATTATATCCGACAGGCGAGTACGCTAGTAACAGGCCACGGCCAGCAGGGGGAGCATTATCCAACATGTATTATATCCGACAGGCGAGTACGCTAGTAACAGGCCACGGCCAGCAGGGGGAGCATTATCCAACATGTATTATATCCGAGAGACGAGCATGCTAGTAACAGGCCACGACCAGCAGGGGGAGCATTATCCAGCATGTATTATATCCTAAAGGCGAGCACGCTAGTAACAGGCCACGGCCAGCAGGGGGAGCATTATCCAACATGTATTATATCCGAGAGACGAGCACGCTAGTAACAGGCCACGGCCAGCAGGGGGAGCATTATCCAACATGTATTATATCCGAGAGACGAGCACGCTAGTAACAGGCCACGGCCAGCAGGGGGAGCATTATCCAACATGTATTAAATCCGAGAGACGAGCACGCTAGTAACAGGCCACGGCCAGCAGGGGGAGCATTATCCAACATGTATTAAATCCGAGAGACGAGCACGCTAGGAACAGGCCACGGCCAGCAGGGGGAGCATTATCCAACATGTATTATATCCGAGAGACGAGCACGCTAGGAACAGGCCACGGCCAGCAGAAGGGAGCATTATCCAGCATGTATTATATCCGAGAGACGAGCACGCTAGTAACAGGCCACGGCCAGCAGGGGGAGCATTATCCAGCATGTATTATATCCGACAGGCGAGCACGCTAGGAACAGGCCACGGCCAGCAGGGGGAGCATTATCCAACATGTATTATATCCGAGAGACGAGCACGCTAGTAACAGGCCACGGCCAGCAGGGGGAGCATTATCCAACATGTATTATATCCGAGAGACGAGCACGCTAGGAACAGGCCACGGCCAGCAGGGGGAGCATTATCCGACATGTATTATATCCGACAGGCGAGCACGCTAGGAACAGGCCACGGCCAGCAGGGGGAGCATTATCCAACATGTATTATATCCGAGAGACGAGCACGCTAGTAACAGGCCACGGCCAGCAGGGGGAGCATTATCCAGCATGTATTATATCCGACAGGCGAGCACGCTAGGAACAGGCCACGGCCAGCAGGGGGAGCATTATCCAACATGTATTATATCCGAGAGACGAGCACGCTAGGAACAGGCCACGGCCAGCAGGGGGAGCATTATCCAGCATGTATTATATCCGAGAGACGAGCACGCTAGTAACAGGCCACGGCCAGCAGGGGGAGCATTATCCAACATGTATTATATCCGAGAGACGAGCACGCTAGTAACAGGCCACGGCCAGCAGGGGGAGCATTATCCAGCATGTATTATATCCTAGAGACGAGCACGCTAGGAATAGGCCACGGCCAGCAGGGGGAGCATTATCCAACATGTATTATATCCGACAGGCGAGCACGCTAGGAACAGGCCATGGCCAGCAGGGGGAGCATTATCCAACATGTATTAAATCCGAGAGACGAGCACGCTAGGAACAGGCCACGGCCAGCAGGGGGAGCATTATCCAACATGTATTATATCCGAGAGACGAGCACGCTAGGAACAGGCCACGGCCAGCAGGGGGAGCATTATCCAGCATGTATTATATCCGAGAGACGAGCACGCTAGTAACAGGCCACGGCCAGCAGGGGGAGCATTATCCAGCATGTATTATATCCGACAGGCGAGCACGCTAGGAACAGGCCACGGCCAGCAGGGGGAGCATTATCCAACATGTATTATATCCGAGAGACGAGCACGCTAGTAACAGGCCACGTCCAGCAGGGGGAGCATTATCCAACATGTATTATATCCGAGAGACGAGCACGCTAGGAACAGGCCACGGCCAGCAGGGGGAGCATTATCCAACATGTATTATATCCGAGAGACGAGCACGCTAGTAACAGGCCACGTCCAGCAGGGGGAGCATTATCCAACATGTATTATATCCGAGAGACGAGCACGCTAGGAACAGGCCACGGCCAGCAGGGGGAGCATTATCCAACATGTATTATATCCGAGAGACGAGCACGCTAGGAACAGGCCACGGCCAGCAGGGGGAGCATTATCCAGCATGTATTATATCCGAGAGACGAGCACGCTAGTAACAGGCCACGGCCAGCAGGGGGAGCATTATCCAGCATGTATTATATCCGACAGGCGAGCACGCTAGGAACAGGCCACGGCCAGCAGGGGGAGCATTATCCAACATGTATTATATCCGAGAGACGAGCACGCTAGTAACAGGCCACGGCCAGCAGGGGGAGCATTATCCAACATGTATTATATCCGAGAGACGAGCACGCTAGGAACAGGCCACGGCCAGCAGGGGGAGCATTATCCAACATGTATTATATCCGACAGGCGAGCACGCTAGGAACAGGCCACGGCCAGCAGGGGGAGCATTATCCAACATGTATTATATCCGAGAGACGAGCACGCTAGTAACAGGCCACGGCCAGCAGGGGGAGCATTATCCAGCATGTATTATATCCGACAGGCGAGCACGCTAGGAACAGGCCACGGCCAGCAGGGGGAGCATTATCCAACATGTATTATATCCGAGAGACGAGCACGCTAGGAACAGGCCACGGCCAGCAGGGGGAGCATTATCCAGCATGTATTATATCCGAGAGACGAGCACGCTAGTAACAACAGGCCACGGCCAGCAGGGGGAGCATTATCCAGCATGTATTATATCCGAGAGACGAGCACGCTAGTAACAGGCCACGGCCAGCAGGGGGAGCATTATCCAACATGTATTATATCCGAGAGACGAGCACGCTAGTAACAGGCCACGGCCAGCAGGGGGAGCATTATCCAGCATGTATTATATCCTAGAGACGAGCACGCTAGGAATAGGCCACGGCCAGCAGGGGGAGCATTATCCAACATGTATTATATCCGACAGGCGAGCACGCTAGGAACAGGCCACGGCCAGCAGGGGGAGCATTATCCAACATGTATTAAATCCGAGAGACGAGCACACTAGGAACAGGCCACGGCAAGCAGGGGGAGCATTATCCAACATGTATTATATCCGAGAGACGAGCACGCTAGGAACAGGCCACGGCCAGCAGGGGGAGCATTATCCAGCATGTATTATATCCGAGAGACGAGCACGCTAGTAACAGGCCACGGCCAGCAGGGGGAGCATTATCCAGCATGTATTATATCCGACAGGCGAGCACGCTAGGAACAGGCCACGGCCAGCAGGGGGAGCATTATCCAACATGTATTATATCCGAGAGACGAGCACGCTAGTAACAGGCCACGTCCAGCAGGGGGAGCATTATCCAACATGTATTATATCCGAGAGACGAGCACGCTAGGAACAGGCCACGGCCAGCAGGGGGAGCATTATCCAACATGTATTATATCCGACAGGCGAGCACGCTAGGAACAGGCCACGGCCAGCAGGGGGAGCATTATCCAACATGTATTATATCCGAGAGACGAGCACGCTAGTAACAGGCCACGGCCAGCAGGGGGAGCATTATCCAGCATGTATTATATCCGACAGGCGAGCACTCTAGGAACAGGCCACGGCCAGCAGGGGGAGCATTATCCAGCATGTATTATATCCGAGAGACGAGCACGCTAGGAACAGGCCACGGCCAGCAGGGGGAGCATTATCCAGCATGTATTATATCCGAGAGACGAGCACGCTAGTAACAGGCCACGGCCAGCAGGGGGAGCATTATCCAACATGTATTATATCCGAGAGACGAGCACGCTAGTAACAGGCCACGGCCAGCAGGGGGAGCATTATCCAGCATGTATTATATCCTAGAGACGAGCACGCTAGGAATAGGCCACGGCCAGCAGGGGGAGCATTATCCAACATGTATTATATCCGACAGGCGAGCACGCTAGGAACAGGCCACGGCCAGCAGGGGGAGCATTATCCAACATGTATTATATCCGACAGGCGAGCACGCTAGGAACAGGCCACGGCCAGCAGGGGGAGCATTATCCAGCATGTATTATATCCAAGAGACGAGCACGCTAGTAACAACAGGCCACGGCCAGCAGGGGGAGCATTATCCAACATGTATTATATCCGACAGGCGAGCACGCTAGGAACAGGCCACGGCCAGCAGGGGGAGCATTATCCAGCATGTATTATATCCAAGAGACGAGCACGCTAGTAACAACAGGCCACGGCCAGCAGGGGGAGCATTATCCAACATGTATTATATCCGACAGGCGAGCACGCTAGGAACAGGCCACGGCCAGCAGGGGGAGCATTATCCAGCATGTATTATATCCGAGAGACGAGCACGCTAGTAACAGGCCACGGCCAGCAGGGGGAGCATTATCCAACATGTATTAAATCCGAGAGACGAGCACGCTAGGAACAGGCCACGGACAGCAGGGGGAGCATTATCCAACATGTATTATATCCGAGAGACGAGCACGCTAGGAACAGGCCACGGCCAGCAGGGGGAGCATTATCCAGCATGTATTATATCCGAGAGACGAGCACGCTAGGAACAGGCTACGGCCAGCAGGGGGAGCATTATCCAACATGTATTATATCCGACAGGCGAGCACGCTAGTAGGAACAGGCCACGGCCAGCAGGGGGAGCATTATCCAACATGTATTATATCCGAGAGACGAGCACGCTAGGAACAGGCCACGGCCAGCAGGGGGAGCATTATCCAACATGTATTATATCCGAGAGACGAGCACGCTAGCAACAGGCCACGGCCAGCAGGGGGAGCATTATCCAACATGTATTATATCCGAGAGACGAGCACGCTAGTAACAGGCCACAGCCAGCAGGGGGAGTATTATCCAACATGTATTATATCCGAGAGACGAGCACGCTAGGAACAGGCCACGGCCAGCAGGGGGAGCATTATCCAGCATGTATTATATCCGAGAGACGAGCACGCTAGGAACAGGCCACGGCCAGCAGGGGGAGCATTATCCAACATGTATTATATCCGAGAGACGAGCACGCTAGTAACAGGCCACGGCCAGCAGGGGGAGCATTATCCAACATGTATTATATCCGAGAGACGAGCACGCTAGGAACAGGCCACGGCCAGCAGGGGGAGCATTATCCAACATGTATTATATCCGACAGGCGAGCACGCTAGTAACAGGCCACGGCCAGCAGGGGGAGCATTATCCAACATGTATTATATCCGAGAGACGAGCACGCTAGGAACAGGCCACGGCCAGCAGGGGGAGCATTATCCAACATGTATTATATCCGACAGGCGAGCACGCTAGGAACAGGCCACGGCCAGCAGGGGGAGCATTATCCAGCATGTATTATATCCGACAGGCGAGCACGCTAGGAACAGGCCACGGCCAGCAGGGGGAGCATTATCCAACATGTATTATATCCGAGAGACGAACACGCTAGTAACAGGCCACGGCCAGGAGGGGGAGCATTATCCAACATGTATTTTATCCGAGAGACGAGCACGCTAGTAACAGGCCACGGCCAGCAGGGGGAGCATTATCCAACATGTATTATATCCGAGAGACGAGCACGCTAGTAACAGGCCACAGCCAGCAGGGGGAGTATTATCCAACATGTATTATATCCGAGAGACGAGCACGCTAGTAACAGGCCACGGCCAGCAGGGGGAGCATTATCCAGCATGTATTATATCCGAGAGACGAGCACGCTAGGAACAGGCCACGGCCAGCAGGAGGCGTAGTCTACATGTCCACTCCGACTTTGCTGTCATCATTGGCCACGTTCCAATTCACACATACGTTCCTCTATCCCACCATACATGATTGGCATAATGACCCACCAGGAATGACCAGCCATTGCCGACCGTCTCAGTGAAGCGATTTCTCCAAAGTCTTAGGAATTATTCACGAAGATCGAATTGAGAAGATCATTTTAATTCAGCTGATTAAGTTTTAAAGGACAATTGTCTCAAAGAATGAAGTTATTTGGAGTTGAATGATTGTATTAAGTGTAGACATTATATATAGGAATCCTTTAATGGAAGAATAAAATACTATAAGTACAATAGTGAGCCTTCTCTGCTTGTATAGCTCTATCAGTGGCAGACATCTGTGGTCAGAGCCATCATCTGATTAAAAAACAAACATACTAAACAACATGTCCGCCCCCTGATAGAGCTATACAGAGCAAAGATTCTAACCAACATGTCCGCCCTCTGATAGAGCTATACAGAGCAAAGATTCTAAACATCATGTCCGCCCCCTGATAGAGCTATACAGAGCAAAGATTCTAACCAACATGTCCGCCCCCTGATAGAGCTATACAGAGCAAAGATTCTAAACAACATGTCCTCCCCTGATAGAGCTATACAGAGCAAAGGTTCTAAACAACATGTCCTCCCTGCTAGAGCTATACAGAGCAAAGATTCTAAACAACATGTCTGCTCCTGATAGAGCTATACAGAGCAAAGATTCTAAACAACATGTCTGCTCCTGATAGAGCTATACAGAGTAAAGATACTAAACAACATGTCTGCTCCTGAGAGAACTATACAGAGTAAAGATACTAAACAACATGTCTGCTCCTGATAGAGCAATACAGAGTAAACATTCTAAACAACATGTCCGCCCCCTGATAGAGCTATACAGAGCAAAGATTCTAAACAACATGTCCGCCCCCTGATAGAGCTATAAAGAGCAAAGATTCTATACAACATGTCCTCCCCTGATAGAGCTATACAGCGCAAAAATTCTAAACAACATGTCCGCCCCCTGATAGAGCTATACAGAGCAAAGATTCTAAACAACATGTATGCTCCTGATAGAGCTATACAGAGTAAAGATACTAAACAACATGTCTGCTCCTGATAGAGCAATACAGAGTAAAGATTCTAAACAACATGTCCGCCCCCTGATAGAGCTATACAGAACAAAGATTATAAACAACAATGCCAGCCCACTGATAGAGCTATAAAGAGCAAAGATTCTATACAACATGTCCGCCCCTGATAGAGCTATACAGAGCAAAGATTCTAACCAACATGGCCGCCCCCTGATAGAGCTATACAGAGCAAAGATTCTAAACAACATGTCCTCCCCTGATAGAGCTATACAGAGCAAAGATTCTAAACAACATGTCCTCCCTGCTAGAGCTATACAGAGCAAAGATTCTAAACAGCATGTCAACCCTGCTAGTGCTATACAGAGCAGATTCTAAACAACATGTCTGCTCCTGATAGAGCTATACAGAGCAAAGATTCTAAACAACATGTCTGCTCCTGATAGAGCTATACAGAGTAAAGATACTAAACAACATGTCTGCTCCTGATAGAGCTATACAGAGTAAAGATACTAAACAACATGTCTGCTCCTGATAGAGCAATACAGAGTAAAGATACTAAACAACATGTCTGCTCCTGATAGAGCTATACAGAGTAAAGATTCTAAACAACATGTCCGCCCCCTGATAGAGCTATACAGAGCAAAGATTCTAAACAACATGTCCGCCCCCTGATAGAGCTATAAAGAGCAAAGATTCTATACAACATGTCCTCCCCTGATAGAGCTATACAGCGCAAAGATTCTAAACAACATGTCCGCCCCCTGATAGAGCTATACAGAGCAAAGATTCTAAACAACATGTATGCTCCTGATAGAGATATACAGAGTAAAGATACTAAACAACATGTCCGCCCCTGATAGAGCTATACATTTCAAAGATTCTAAACAACATGTCCGCCACCTGATAGAGCTATACAGAGCAAAGATTCTAAACAACATGTCCACCCCCTGATAGAGCTATACAGAGCAAAGATTCTAAACAACATGTCCGCCCCTGATAGAGCTATACAGTGCAAAGATTCTAAACAACGTGTCCACCCCCTGATAGAGCTATACAGAGCAAAGATTCTAAACAACGTGTCCACCCCCTGATAGAGCTATACAGAGCAAAGATTCTAAAAACCATGTCCACCCCCTGATGGAGCTATACAGAGCAAAGATTCTAACAACATGTCCGCCCCCTGATAGAGCTATACAGAGTAAAGATACTAAACAACATGTCTGCTCCTGATAGAGCAATACAGAGTAAAGATACTAAACAACATGTCTGCTCCTGATAGAGCTATACAGAGTAAAGATTCTAAACAACATGTCCGCCCCCTGATAGAGCTATACAGAGCAAAGATTCTAAACAACATGTCCGCCCCCTGATAGAGCTATAAAGAGCAAAGATTCTATACAACATGTCCTCCCCTGATAGAGCTATACAGCGCAAAGATTCTAAACAACATGTCCGCCCCCTGATAGAGCTATACAGAGCAAAGATTCTAAACAACATGTATGCTCCTGATAGAGATATACAGAGTAAAGATACTAAACAACATGTCCGCCCCTGATAGAGCTATACATTTCAAAGATTCTAAACAACATGTCCGCCACCTGATAGAGCTATACAGAGCAAAGATTCTAAACAACATGTCCACCCCCTGATAGAGCTATACAGAGCAAAGATTCTAAACAACATGTCCGCCCCTGATAGAGCTATACAGTGCAAAGATTCTAAACAACGTGTCCACCCCCTGATAGAGCTATACAGAGCAAAGATTCTAAACAACGTGTCCACCCCCTGATAGAGCTATACAGAGCAAAGATTCTAAAAACCATGTCCACCCCCTGATGGAGCTATACAGAGCAAAGATTCTAACAACATGTCCGCCCCCTGATAGAGCTATAAAGAGAGAATGGTACTAATGCAGGTACTTTACTTGTATTTTTTGCTAAAGCATTTCTATGAAAAAGTGTGCTGTGTATCCCTGTAATGTTGTAGTGTGCTGTGTATGTAGGGTTGCCACCTGGCCGGTATTTTACCGGCAGGCAGGGAAAAAATTGGCATCAGGCTAATGCTAAGTATATGGAGACAGTAGCAAGGCCGGTATTTTTTTGAAGAAAGGGTGGCAACCTTATGTGTATCCCTGTAACGTTGTGGTGTGCTGTGCAGTGTATCCCTGTAACGTTGTGGTGTGTTGTGCAGTGTGCTGTGTATGCCTGTAACATAGCAGTGTGCTGTGCAGTGTGCTGTGTATGCCTGTAACTTTGCAGTGTGCTGTGCATCCCTGTAACATTGCAGTGTGCTGTGCAGTGTGCGGTGTATCCCTGTAACATTGCAGGGTGCTGTGCAGTGTGCGGTGTATCCCTGTAACATTGCAGTGTGCTGTGCATCCCTGTAACATTGCAGTGTGCTGTGCAGTGTGCGGTGTATCCCTGTAACATTGCAGGGTGCTGTGCAGTGTGCGGTGTATCCCTGTAACATTGCAGTGTGCTGTGCAGTGTGCGGTGCATCCCTGTAACATTGTAGTGTGCTGTGCAGTGTGCGGTGTATCCCTGTAACATTGCAGGGTGCTGTGCAGTGTGCGGTGTATCCCTGTAACATTGCAGGGTGCTGTGCAGTGTGCGGTGTATCCCTGTAACATTGCAGGGTGCTGTGCAGTGTGCGGTGTATCCCTGTAACATTGCAGGGTGCTGTGTATCTCTGTAACATTGTGGTGTGCTGTGCAGTGTGCTGTGTATCTCTGTAACATTGCAGGGTGCTGTGAAGTGTGCTGTGTATCCCTGTAACATTGCATTGTGCTGTGTATCTCTGTAACACTGTGGTGTGCTGTGCAGTGTGCTGTGCTGTGTATCCCTGTAACATTGTGGTGTGCTGTGCTGTGTGCTGTGCTGTGTATCCCTGTAACATTGTGGTGTGCTGTGCAGTGTGCTGTGCTGTGTATCCCTGTAACATTGTGGTGTGCTGTGCAGTGTGCTGTGCTGTGTATCCCTGTAACATTGTGGTGTGCTGTGCAGTGTGCTGTGCTGTGTATCCCTGTAACATTGTGGTGTGCTGTGCAGTGTGCTGTGCTGTGTATACCTGTAACATTGTGGTGTGCTGTGCAGTGTGCTGTGCTGTGTATCCCTGTAACATTGTGGTGTGCTGTGCAGTGTGCTGTGCTGTGTATCCCTGTAACATTGTGGTGTGCTGTGCAGTGTATCTCTGTAACATTGTGGTGTGCTGTGCAGTGTGCTGTGTATCCCTGTAACATTGCATTGTGCCAGTCAGAGCCCAGTAATAATGTGCCAGTCAGAGCCCAGTAATATTGTGCCAGTCAGAGCCCAGTAATATTGTGCCACTCAGAGCCCAGTAATATTGTGCCATTCAGAGCCCAGTAATAATGTGCCAGTCAGATGCCAGTAATATTGTGCCAGTCAGAGCCCAGTAATATTGTGCCAGTCAGAGCCCAGTAATATTGTGCCAGTCAGATGCCAGTAATATTATGCCAGTCAGAGCCCAGTAATATTGTGCCAGTCAGAGCCCAGTAATATTATGCCATTCAGATGCCTGTAATATTGTGCCAGTCAGAGCCCAGTAATATTGTGCCAATCAGAGCCCAGTAATAATGTGCCAGTCAGATGCCAGTAATATTGTGCCAGTCAGAGCCCAGTAATATTGTGCCATTCAGAGCCCAGTAATATTGTGCCATTCAGAGCCCAGTAATAATGTGCCAGTCAGATGCCAGTAATATTGTGCCAGTCAGAGCCCAGTAATATTGTGCCATTCAGAGCCCAGTAATATTGTGCCAGTCAGAGCCCAGTAATATTGTGCCAGTCAGAGCCCAGTAATATTATGCCAGTCAGAGCCCAGTAATATTGTGCCAGTCAGAGCCCAGTAATATTATGCCAGTCAGAGCCCAGTAATATTATGCCAGTCAGAGCCCAGTAATATTGTGCCAGTCAGATGCCAGTAATATAGTGCTAGTCAGAGCCCAGTAATATTGTGCCAGTCAGTGCCCAGTAATATTGTGCTAGTCAGAGCCCAGTAATATTGTGCCAGTCAGAGCCCAGTAATATTGTGCCAGTCAGAGCCCAGTAATATTGTGCCAGTCAGAGCCCAGTAATATTATGCCAGTCAGAGCCCAGTAATATTATGCCAGTCAGAGCCCAGTAATATTGTACCATTCAGAGCCCAGTAATATTGTGCCAGTCAGATGCCAGTAATATTGTGCCATTACCGTGCTCGTTATATTCCTCCCTCCTCCCCCTTCCTGAGTACTTACCGCCTGGCTTCTGCTCCGTGTCCCCCGCCGGACGTCTCCTCCGTGCAGTCTCCCCTCCTGCACAGAGGAGGGAAAAAGTCACCGGATGTGACATGATGTGTCAGTTATTTTTTTTTTTTTTTTTCCGGTTGTTGCATCCAGCGGTTTCGGCTTGTCGGAAAAAAACATTAACCAGCGCAATGCGCTGTGAACAGGGCAAGCAGGGGCTGGGGCCCACGGGACAGCTGCCTTGGGCCCCCCAGGAGTGCATCAGTGGGCCAATTTGCCCAATAATATGCCAGCATTATTTTGCATTTAATGTGCCCCAGCCAATTTGCCCTATAATATGCCAGCATTATTTTGCATTTAATGTGCCCCAGCCAATTTGCCCAATAATATGCCAGCATTATTTTGCATTTAATGTGCCCCAGCCAATTTGCCCTATAATATGCCAGCATTATTTTGCATTTAATGTGCCCCAGCCAATTTGCCCTATAATATGCCAGCATTATTTTGCATTTAATGTGCCCCAGCCAATTTGCCCAATAATATGCCAGCATTATTTTGCATTTAATGTGCCCCAGCCAATTTGCCCTATAAAATGCCAGCATTATTTTGCATTTAATGTGCCCCAACTAATTTGCCCAGTAATATGCCAGCATTATTTTGCATTTAATATGCCTGTGACAAAAGTCCTCCTTTCCCTTGGTACCTTGTCCTGGGATTTGGGAGTTACACACAGTCTGTTCAGGCTTCAGAGACCCTTCACACGCTGGATGAGGTATAAAGACTTGTTTTCTCTTATTGTGGTTCCAAGATGCACAGTAAGGTAGGACAGGTTGTAACAAGATATAAAACAAAATCCTTGCTCTTCTGAGCACTAAATAAACCAAAATACTAAGCTGGCTGGGTTGAATGGCTTGTCCATTTCCCAACATGACCATATATCCCAACCTTACTGCTTCCACTCACAGAAATCAAACACAACCTCTCCCCTCCTCTGGCAGGGGAGTACTTCACAGCACCTGTAATCAATTATTGTGCATTTAATGTGCCCCAGCCAATTTGCCCAGTAATATGCCAGGATTATTGTGCATTTAATGTGCCCCAGCCAATTTGCCCAATAATATGCCAGTATTATTGTGCATTTAATGTGCCCCAGCCAATTTGCCCAGTAATATGCCAGGATTATTGTGCATTTAATGTGCCCCAGCCAATTTGCCCAGTAATATGCCAGGATTATTGTGCATTTAATGTGCCCCAGCCAATTTGCCCAGTAGTATGCCAGTATTATTGTGCATTTAATATGCCCCAGCCAATTTGCCCAGTAATATGCCAGGATTATTGTGCATTTAATGTGCCCCAGCCAATTTGCCCAATAATATGCCAGTATTATTGTGCATTTAATGTGCCCCAGCCAATTTGCCCAGTAATATGCCAGGATTATTGTGCATTTAATGTGCCCCAGCCAATTTGCCCAGTAATATGCCAGGATTATTGTGCATTTAATGTGCCCCAGCCAATTTGCCCAGTAGTATGCCAGTATTATTGTGCATTTAATATGCCCCAGCCAATTTGCCCAGTAATATGCCAGGATTATTGTGCATTTAATGTGCCCCAGCCAATTTGCCCAGTAGTATGCCAGTATTATTGTGCATTTAATATGCCCCTGCTAATTTGCCCAGTAATATGCCAGTATTATTGTGCATTTAATGTGCCCCAGCCAATTTGCCCAGTAATATGCCAGGATTATTGTGCATATTATTGTGCATTTAATGTGCCCCAGCCAATTTGCCCAGTAATATGCCAGGATTATTGTGCATTTAATATGCCCCAGCCAATTTGCCCAGTAATATGCCAGGATTATTGTGCATTTAATGTGCACCAGCCAATTTGCCCAGTAATAAGCCAGTATTATTGTGCATTTAATGTGCACCAGCCAATTTGCCCAGTAATATGCCAGTATTATTGTGCATTTAATATGCACCAGCCAATTTGCCCAGTAATAAGCCAGTATTATTGTGCATTTAATATGCACCAGCCAATTTGCCCAGTAATATGCCAGGATTATTGTGCATATTATTGTGCATTTAATATGCACCAGCCAATTTGCCCAGTAATATGCCAGTATTATTGTGCATTTAATATGCTCCAGCCAATTTGCCCAGTAATATGCCAGTATTATTGTGCATTTAATATGTCCCAGCCAATTTGCCCAATAAAAAGCCAATATTATTGTGCATTTAATATGCCCCAGCCAATTTGCCCAGTAATATGCCAGGATTATTGTGCATATTATTGTGCATTTAATATGCCCCAGCCAAATTGCCCAGTAATAAGCCAGTATTATTGTGCATTTAATATGCCCCAGTCAATTTGCCCAGTAATATGCCAGGATTATTGTGCATTTAATATGTCCCAACCAATTTGCCCAATAATAAGCCAGTCTTATTTTGCCACTAATTTGCAAGCTTTATTGTGCACCCTCCTCCCCCCCCTTCCCCAGTACTTACCTCCTGGCTTCTCCGGGTCCCTGGTCATCTCCTCTGTGCAGTTTTCCATCCTTTTACGGGTATGAGTATAGTGCTTTGCAATCTTTCAGTTGTTCTATGTTATGTATCATGTGCACTACTAACCTTTGGCCATTCTGCGGCTTTCCTCCAGCTCTGCTTCTCCTGTTACCTTTGCCACCTCTCCCCCCACCATACCACGTCCTGAGCCTCACCCTCTCTACTACGTAACCCAGAGACCCCTGGTAGATGTCACAGCATCCCCCCCCATGGTCAGGATATCTCAACAACTGGCCCTCAAATCCTCCATAAAATGTGAGCACTATATATCCACAAAATGTCTTTCACTAGAGCTACACACGTACCACACACAATGACACTCAAATGCATGTCCAGCCATGTGAAAGGACTTAACACTCCCCATAAAAGGCGAATACTGCTCGAAGAAGCGTCCAAATCAAAACCCCACATTATCTGCTATTCCTGGGCTCTGACTGGCACAATATTTTGCCAGAAAAAAAATCCCTTCTGCACATACTTAACACTTCTCTACTGTTTTCCATGCCACGGGGTATTGATCTGGCTCCATGATTCCCTAGCCCTGACTATCTCAAAAGTCAAAGGAAGATACATAATTATACAACTCACTATCAACAACCCCCAGTACACACTACTGAACATCTACACCCCCAATTGGAACTCGGCGCTATTCATTCGCAAAGTGATCAACCGGGTACAACTTCACATGCAAACCTCCTGAATATTACCTGGGTAATTCATAATAATAATAATAGTATTGTGGATTCCCCTTGAAAAAGCCTTCCAGGCGAAATGTCGTTGCTTCCAACACATGTAAGTCTGCTCTTTTGTCAATGATTTGGTTAGCTAATACTAGGTGTTTGCACCTTACTGTATATTTGGAGATTCCTGTGTACACAGTTTGTTTGGTTCTTTATGTATTGGTCTGTGTGACATTAAACATTCGACTAATATTGTAGATAAAAAAAAATGGACAGCGCTCAAAATAATTAAATAACCAAACACAAACGGTAAAAAAATACAAATAATTTTAATTTACAATAAAGTAATAATCAATTTTTTGAGTTGTTCTTAAAGAGAGAACATATAAATCATTTAAAAATCAGGAATTAAAAAAGAAATATAAGTAAAGACAAAACAGCACATATGGCTATACCTTTGACAGAGAGACCCGGCCGGGGCAATTTATAATATGCAAATTGGTTATTATTTTATTGTAAATTAAAATTATTTGTATTTTTTTTAACCGCTTGTGTTTGGTTATTATTTAATTATTTAGAGCGCTGTCCATTTTTTTATCTACCGTATTTATCGGCGTATAAAACGCGCCGGCGTATAACACGCACCACATTTTAAGAAGGAAATTTCACGAAAAAAAACTTAAATTTCAAATAAAGAACTTTGAAGCCCAATATGCCGTTTTAATATGCCAGGATATTGCCCCCAATATGCCATGATATTGCCCCCAATATGCCATTTAATATGCCAGGATATTGCCCCTTAGTATGCTCGTTATGCCTCCTCCCCCCCCCCCCTTCCCCAGTACTTACCTCGTTCCTGCTCTGTCCCCCGGTGCTCTGAAGCTGCGTGGCTGTGAGGGAAGCGTTGTGCGCTCCCCTCCAGCCGCGCGGAACAATAAAGTTTGTTTAAAAAAAACACACTTTGTTGACCGCGCGGCTGGAGGGGAGCGCACAACGCTTCCCTCACAGCCACGGACCTTCAGACCACCGTTAGACAGAGCAGGAACGAGGTAAGTTTTAGATTTTTTTTATTTTTTCAGGCACCGATCGGCGTATAACACGCAGACATCATTTGCTCCCTATTTTCAGGGAGAAAAGGTGCGTGTTATACGCCGATAAATACAGTATTTTGTTTGCTTCATTATTTTGGTGTTCAGATTGTTTTAGAATATTTGTAATTTTGCCTGTTTTGTGCCCATTTTTTGAGCACTAACTCCTCAGGATAAGACGCCACTGTATTGTCCTTATTTGTATAATTGTTTACTTTATTGTATTTACTTCACACTCGGAATATAATATCAGCGCTGTATCCTTTTTTTCTTCTAATATTAATTCTGTTTCTGTGTGCGCGCCTCCAACCCTTTTGTGGCACCATATTATTAATCATTATATTTTCGGTCATTGTGTATTTACTCTACTTCCATGGTATATTTTATAACCATTAATTGGGGGATACCTGGTTCCAGTAACTGGTGTAAGGTTAGTTTGGGCCGTCATGTAAGCCAAGCTTTATATATATATTTATAGCTAACACAGCAGTTATTGTAAAACGCTTTGCACCAATATTAGTTCATTCAAAACCATGAAACACAACATTTGGAGATTGTATTACTCCCCCCGTGTTTGGGTATTTCCAATACTGCCTTGGGATCTCTCTGCTGTATAATGGGGGTGAAAACCAATGGAATGTTCCACAGTCATCATGGTAACCAATGGAATGTTCCTGCTGTCACCATGGAAACTAATGGAATGTTCCACAGTCATCATGGTAACCAATTAAATGTTCCACAGTCATCATGGTAACCAATGGAATGTTCCTGCTCTCACCATAGAAACCAATGGAATGTTCCACAGTCATCATGGTAACCAATGGAATGTTCCTGCTCTCACCATGGAAACCAATGGAATGTTCCACAGTCATCATGGTAACCAATTAAATGTTCCACAGTCATCATGGTAACCAATGTAATCTTCCTGCTGATTAAATCACTTGATGCTCTGAAAAATCCCCCTCGTCTTACATTCGAGGTCTTCTTATAATCTCACCTCAAATTGAGGTCAGATTATAAGACATGGATCCAGGTCCCCAGCAGAGCTGCAGGGGACCTGGATCCCCCTCTCTAGCAGCAGGGGATGTCTGCGCGATGAGTGCAGACTCCCCTGCTTCCGCCCGGCATGACTGCCGGGGCTTCTATGAAGAAGCTGGGTACTTCCAGCTACGTCACAGAAGTCCCGGCGAGCGTGCCGGGCGGCAGCAGGGGAGGTCTGCGCTCATTGCGCAGACATCCTCTGCTGCCCCACTAGCCACCAGGGTGAATCGGGCAGCTGGGGGATGTCTGCACGATACGTGCAGATATCCTCCATGCTGCCCGACACAGCAGTCTATTATGACCGACCAGCTGTCCGTCATAATAGATTGCCGTGTCGGGCAGCATGGAGGAAGTCTGAACGTATCATGCAGACATCCCCCGGCTGCCCCCACTAGCCACAAGGGAACGAAACCAGGGGAGGGGGGAGGACACAGACAGACAAGGAGGGAGGGGGGGGGGGGGGGGCGGAGAGACTAAAAAGTGGGAGGGGGACAGAGAGAAAAGGGGAGGGGGGGGATAGATAGAGACAAGGGGAAAGGGGAAGAGAGAGAAGTTTTGGGGGGAGAGAGACAACGCTGGGGGAGGGAGAGAGAGGCCGCATTGGCACATAAAAGGAAATAAAAACAAGAAATGCATTTGAATAATATAAACTTTTTATTAAATATTAAAAAGCAATGTACATATATACAAGTTAAACTTTTTTCCTATAGGGTAGTCTTATAATCAGGCTTTTAGTTTTTTTCCTGAAGGAATGTACAAATTGGGGGGGGTCGTCTTATAATCGTGCAAATACGGTATATATATATATATATATGTGTGTGTGTGTGAGACACTAAATTGTACAGGTTTATACTAAACATTTGAATCAACACACGTTTTTTATTTTTTGAATATAAAAACACAGGTTCAGCATTGGTTAGTAATGAAAATAAGAGTTTGGAAAGTCTGGGTGTGAAATGTCTGTTACCATGTATCTCCTCAGAAATGGGGCTGATCGGACATAAAGCCATTCCTTAATAAATGTCTTTAATGGAGGTTTGATATATACAGAGATGAAAGATTACAAAATGCTATATACAAATAATGTCCTTCAATATATTAAGGAATGTAAGCAGACTTTCTGGAAGCAGCCCATCGGCCCCAGTCAGCTCTGTCCCAATTAATGATACGAAGGTAGCAGCAGCAGCACAGTCCTGCATACCACCTCAGTCTCCAGTGCCAGGGTCTCAGAGAAGGTGCAGACTGGTGCTGCCTGACAGCACTACTTCCATTGTGATTAAAAAAACACAAAAGGTCCGGAGTAGACACAGGGGGACAATACAAAAGTTATTTATACAGAGGTGGTAGATGCCAAGCAGCAGCAGTAAGGTCAGTCACAGGCAACAAGACGTAAATACCAGATCATAAGCTACCTGGAGAAAGCTCCTTGACCCAAAGAGCTCACAATCCATAACTTACTACATGGCGCTAATAATACTTCATAGTCATTAGGATGAAGAAACACAGACTTAAAGGGTCAGTCTGGTCCTCAAACTCACTGGTGCAAGATGAAGATCACTGCTTGTATAGGGCACAGGCTTTACCCCAGGGTGATTTGATGCAGACATTCTGTATTGTCTCAAGCCCTCCCCAGTGATTACTCTGCATGGTTACTGCAGGTGCGGCAGCACTGATTATATACACACCGAGGATATAAAATGTTGTTTAATTTAGTCACTTCCTGTGCTCCTGGAATAGAATACATTGTGAGGACTGTGATAAAAAAAAAAAAATACAAATAATTTTAATTTACAATAAAGTAATCAATTTGCACATATACATATATCAGGAAAAAAACTAATTGCACAGTTGTTCTTAAAGAGAGAACATATAAATCATTTAAAAATCAGGAATTAAAAAAGAAATATAAGTAAAGACAATATTGTCTTGTACACAGTAGGATCTCTTAACAGTGCAACACAATGTCTGATGACATCACTAGAGAGACAGGAAATTTCATTCATATGAATGAAAATAGTCTCATTGGTTCCTGCGGTTAGTCGGGGGTCAGTTTTTTTTTTAATTTTTTTTTAGAGTTTAAAAATTTTTTAATAAAACATTTTAAACATTTTTTTAAAACATTTTAAAGTACATTTAAAGCACATTAATATGCATTATTATATGAAAGATGCATTTTGGGCTCCAGAAAGACTCTATAATCCATTATGTTCGACCTTTTTCCTATACTTGTTTTGATCTCTCCAAACGGCAGTTGGATTCTCCTGGCGTCCTGTGTCCTACATGTTATTATTGGATCATGAATAAAGAGCTGATTACAGGACAACATCAGATTTAAACGCAGTTCTGTTTAACTGAAAGATTGCATGATGTGTAGGCATTGTGTTTACTCTACCCACACATATTATAGGAGTTTTATCGCTATAATACACCATTATATTCATCATCATTTACTATATATTATATATAGAAAATAAAAAAACTTATTTGAAAAAAATCTTTTACACATCTACGAACACTAATAAAAAACCCCTAAGATAAATAGATAAAATACACTGTGTCTTTATGTGAGCCAAAGAGCAGAACTGAAGAGAAAGCTTGGGTAGAGGAGGCGAAACGCGTTGTGCGGAGGAAGGAGGCTCGTGCAGACACAGTGCACTTTAAAACCTTAACTACAAACATTTTGTCGGATACTGCTTTTTTTTAATGTTAGGTTTTTATATAAATGTGTTATACTCAAGTCTTGCTCATTCTCCCCTTGTCTTGTGCGTCACATCTGTACCGGAGTGGATTGTAAGGTGTATCATCTGCTAAGACCCCATGAGGGGCTCCCGGACATCTTATAGACTGAGCAGCTCAGTAATTTGTGAGTGTACTAGCTTACTGTTCTATTAAGTCACACTGTTTTCGAAAATACTACACTTTTATTCTTTCTTTGTTTTGTTTTTCCTTTGCATTGCACAGATAGGACTGCCTTGTTTAAAGGGTAATTTTGAGTGTGTGGGAGAAGCTCACTGATTCCCTTTTTTCTATAATAAATAACCTACTAAATAGATTGTAATATTGGTCCTGAGTTTAAAAATATCCAATGATTACGTGTTATTCTGTTTTGTGTACATTATAGGACAATAACAGCAGGTAGCGCATTGCATTTTCCTAACCATTTTCTCTTGCAGAGACCTGGTAACTCCAGCAGTAGCAAGTGCCAAGTGACTGCAGGATCAGGAGTACGAGAAGATGGAGAAGTACTAGGACCTGAAAGAGGAACTAGAGATGAAAAGTGACGGCCAAAATGGAGCCAGTAGTGATAGGAGCACTCAGAGCTGGCAGAGTGGATCCAACAGATTCCTGGAACCACATTTGAGCACAGTGCTAGGAACAGCTAAGATCAGGACCTTCAAACTCCCTAGACTGTGGTAGAGGAACCGAGGGTTAGGAAGACCCATCCTGTCCATAGGAGGGTGAGATATAGATAGATTACTGTAATGTTACTGACTGCCTTTAGAGTCAGTACCAACAGAGCCATGCAAGTTATCAATGACCAACTTCTGAAAGCTCTTTCCCACCAGAGGGCAGTGCCATATTTGAAAGGCTGCCTGATGCCTGATCTGACCCATGATTCTAGCATGTCTGCCCCTTGATAGAGCAATATGGAGACCACTAAATAAGGTACATTATTTTTATTCCCTCATTACATCATTTCTATTTATGTTGACACTTGCAATCTCTCAATTAAACAGAACTTCATTCATAGTGAGTTTTACAGATTCTTTTACAGGCTCCTTCCATGCTGGGCTTATTTGTGGCTACACATTATATGTCTCTCTAATGCCTGGCTTCCCTGAGAGCCTGTGTTTGGTTGTAGCAGAGGAGACACCACGTGGGGGGAGAATGGGTGCATCCATTAATGTCTGGCATGGTGACACATGGTGTCTCAGATCGGTGTGACTGACGCAGTCCAATATATAAAGAGCTCACAGCGCACTGCCCCCAGTGGTACAAGATGGGAGTGCACGTTGGGACAGTCACCATTTGGCAGCAACACTATGGTCTGGAATGGGGCACAATTCTTTATTCAGTCATCTGAGGAGGGGAAAAAAATCCCAAATCAGTATTAACACCGATCAGATTGTACATAAAATATCTTCAGTGATCAGCCAGCTACAGAGCGCCACCTCCCCCCGGCAGCCCGCTACAGAGCGCCACCTCCCCCCGGCAGCCCGCCACAGAGCGCCACCTCCCCCCGGCAGCCCGCCACAGAGCGCCACCTCCCCCCGGCAGCCCGCAACAGAGCGCCACCTCCCCCCGGCAGCCCGCAACAGAGCGCCACCTCCCCCCGGCAGCCCGCAACAGAGCGCCACCTCCCCCCGGCAGCCCGCTACAGAGTGCCACCTCCGCCCGGCAGCCCGCTACAGAGCGCCACCTCCCCCCGGCAGCCCGCTACAGAGCGCCACCTCCCCCCGGCAGCCAGCTACAGAGCGCCACCTCCCCCCGGCAGCCAGCTACAGAGCGCCACCTCCCCCCGGCAGCCAGCTACAGAGCGCCACCTCCCCCTGGCAGCCAGCTACAGAGCGCCACTTCCCCCCTGGCAGCCGGCTACAGAGTCACTTCCCCCCGGCAGCCCGCTACAGAGCGCCACCTCCCCCCTGGCAGCCGGCTACAGAGTCACTTCCCCCTGGCATAAACTGCACCAAGCAGCACGGGGGCCTAACAGTCTGCACACAGAACAACAGGGGTCTGACATACACTGTGCTCAGCCACCTCTCCTCCAGCAGCACAGGGGTCTGACATACACTGTGCCCACCCACCTCACCTCCAGCAGCACGGGGGTCTGACATACACTGTCTCATTCCCTTTATTGATTGTTGGCCCTGCAGAGATTTTCCTATGCCTGGAGTACACAAAACTCCAAGTAACAGTGAATGGCACATTAAGAACATATTTGGGGCATGGTGAAAAAGCCCTAAAAAGCCAACGTTTGAACTTCTGGGTGGAATTGTTTGATTTTTAGTTACGTTCATATTTAAAGTATGCCGATTCTGAAAATGTATGTTTTATGTGAATGTGATGCATATTTTGAAAGTTATTAATATTGTATAAAACCTGTATATTTTAGCTTGGAGATAATTGAGCTGATACAAAGGTTAACTCAATTATCTCCCAAGCAGAGGAATGTACTGTAATTACTAGGATCCAAGTCTTTGTCCTATTCACTGTGCTTTCCCCAAGTTAAGATTGGATCCTATCCTTTAATCCCTGTCATTGTCACCTTTCAGATTGTCTTATGTAAGTCATTTAGTTTCCTGTGTGTATCTGAGCTGGGCACCTTTGTATCCTGAAAGGTGTGAGGCAGGATTTCCCTTTGTATGTCCTTAGGTTAAACTTTAATCTTGTTATAGTTCCTTTGTCTAATCTGGTTTGTCAGGATGTTCAACTGTATATATTCTGTGTTTCTACATCAATAAACAGTTCTGGTCAGTTCTACTCCTGATACTGTGTGTCGTCCAGTGATTGGGGAAAGTGATGGGATATTCTTGGATTGTAATGCTGATTGTGCTGGATATTCTCTTGGATTTATTACTTGTTCCTGCATCCTCTTAAAGTACTTGGTGGAGTTTAGCTGTGAGAAATCGGCTCTCCGCTACAGACATACACTGTGCCCACCCACCTCTTCTCCAGCAGCACGGGGGTCTGACATACACTGTGCCCACCCACCTCTCCTCCAGCAGCACGGGGGTCTGACATACACTGTGCCCACCCACCTCTCCTCCAGCAGCACGGGGGTCTGACATACACTGTGCCCACCCACCTCTCCTCCAGCAGCACGGGGGTCTGACATACACTGTGCCCACCCACCTCTCTTCCAGCAGCACGGGGGTCTGACATACACTGTGCCCACCCACCTCTCCTCCAGCAGCACGGGGGTCTGACCTACACTGCGCCCACCCACCTCTCCTCTAGCAGCACGGGGGTCTGACATACACTGTGCCCACCCACCTCTCCTCCAGCAGCACGGGGGTCTGACATACACTGCGCCCACCCACCTCTCCTCCAGTAGCACGGGGGTCTGACATACACTGCGCCCACCCACCTCTCCTCCAGTAGCACGGGGGTCTGACATACACTGCGCCCACCCACCTCTCCTCCAGCAGCACGGGGGTCTGACATCAACAGATCATCTCACTTACTGCATTGTACAATAATTCTGATCTTCATAATTGTGTGTTGGAATTACTATTCGTATCCTTCCGGCTGCCACGTTCTTTATGGTCAGAAGAATCTATAACAAAAAAAACAGCCACGTCACCCTAATTACCCACAGCTCCCACGTCACACTAATTACCCACAGCTCCCACGTCAGCCTAATTACCCACAGCTCCCACGTCACCCTAATTACCCACAGCTGACACGTCAGCCTAATTACCCACAGCTGACACGTCAGCCTAATTACCCACATCTGACACGTCAGCCTAATTACCCACAGCTCCCACGTCAGCCTAATTACCCACAGCTCCCACGTCAGCCTAATTACCCACAGCTCCCACGTCAGCCTAATTACCCACAGCTCCCACGTCAGCCTAATTACCCACAGCTCCCACGTCAGCCTAATTACCCACAGCTCCCACGTCACCCTAATTACCCACAGCTCCCATGTCACCCTAATTACCCACAGCTCCCATGTCACCCGAATCAACCGCAGCTCCCACGTCAGCATAATTACCCACAGCTCCCATGTCACCCTAATTACCCACAGCTCCCATGTCACCCTAATTACCCACAGCTCCCATGTCACCCTAATTACCCACAGCTCCCATGTCACCCTAATTACCCACAGCTCCCATGTCACCCTAATTACCCACAGCTCCCATGTCACCCTAATTACCCACAGCTCCCATGTCACCCTAATCAACCGAAGCTCCCATGTCGCCCTAATCAACCGCAGCTCCCATGTCACCCTAATCAACCGCAGCTCCCACGTCAGCATAATTACCCACAGCTCCCATGTCACCCTAATTACCCACAGCTCCCACGTCAGCATAATTACCCACAGCTCCCACGTCACCCTAATTACCCACAGCTCCCATGTCACCCGAATCAACCGCAGCTCCCACGGCAGCCTAATTACCCACAGCTCCCTTGTCACCCGAATCAACCGCAGCTCCCACGTCAGCCTAATTACCCACAGCTCCCACATCAGCCTAATTACCCACAGCTCCCATGTCAACCTAATTGCCCACAGCTCCCATGTCACCCTAATTACCCACAGCTCCCATGTCACCCTAATTACCCACAGCTCCCATGTCACCCTAATCAACCGCAGCTCCCACATCAGCCTAATTACCCACAGCTCCCATGTCGCCCTAATCAACTGCAGCTCCCATGTTGCCCTAATTAGCTGCAGCTCCCACTAATTAACCATTCTGTAAAAATTAGTAATACAAGTAACACTGTCTGGATAAACTAAGAGAACAATCTCACCTTCACGGTTCTGTGCAGAATCGAACTGGCGTTTAGGTTTCTCAGGAGCCGAGACTGGAGAAAATAAATAGTGAAAATACACAAAATGTAACTAAATGTGAGTATATTCTGTATCCCCTGTATATACACAGTATCACCGGCGCTGTGTGTGTCAGTATATTCTGTATCCCCTGTATATACACAGTATCACCGGCGCTGTGTGTCAGTATATTCTGTATCCCCTGTATATACACAGTATCACCGGCGCTTTGCGTCAGTATATTCTGTATCCCCTGTATATACACAGATTCACCGGCGCCGTGCGTCAGTATATTCTGTATATACACAGTATCACCGGCGCTGTGCGTCAGTATATTCTGTATCCCCTGTATATACACAGTATCACCGGCGCCGTGCGTCAGTATATTCTGTATCCCCTGTATATACACAGTATCACCGGCGCTGTGTGTGTCAGTATATTCTGTATCCCCTGTATACAGGGAGTGCAGAATTATTAGGCAAGTTGTATTTTTGAGGATTAATTTTATTATTGAACAACAACCATGTTCTCAATGAACCCAAAAAACTCATTAATATCAAAGCTGAATATTTTTGGAAGTAGTTTTTAGTTTGTTTTTAGTTTTAGCTATTTTAGGGGGATATCTGTGTGTGCAGGTGACTATTACTGTGCATAATTATTAGGCAACTTAACAAAAAACAAATATATACCCATATCAATTATTTATTTTTACCAGTGAAACCAATATAACATCTCAACATTCACAAATATACATTTCTGCCATTCAAAAACAAAACAAAAACAAATCAGTGACCAATATAGCCACCTTTCTTTGCAAGGACACTCAAAAGCCTGCCATCCATGGATTCTGTCAGTGTTTTGATCTGTTCACCATCAACATTGCGTGCAGCAGCAACCACAGCCTCCCAGACACTGTTCAGAGAGGTGTACTGTTTTCCCTCCTTGTAAATCTCACATTTGATGATGGACCACAGGTTCTCAATGGGGTTCAGATCAGGTGAACAAGGAGGCCATGTCATTAGATTTTCTTCTTTTATACCCTTTCTTGCCAGCCACGCTGTGGAGTACTTGGACGCGTGTGATGGAGCATTGTCCTGCATGAAAATCATGTTTTTCTTGAAGGATGCAGACTTCTTCCTGTACCACTGCTTGAAGAAGGTGTCTTCCAGGAACTGGCAGTAGGACTGGGAGTTGAGCTTGACTCCATCCTCAACCCGAAAAGGCCCCACAAGCTCATCTTTGATGATACCAGCCCAAACCAGCCACCTTGCTGGCGTCTGAGTCGGACTGGAGCTCTCTGCCCTTTACCAATCCAGCCACGGGCCCATCCATCTGGCCCATCAAGACTCACTCTCATTTCATCAGTCCATAAAACCTTAGAAAAATCAGTCTTGAGATATTTCTTGGCCCAGTCTTGACGTTTCAGCTTGTGTGTCTTGTTCAGTGGTGGTCGTCTTTCAGCCTTTCTTACCTTGGCCATGTCTCTGAGTATTGCACACCTTGTGCTTTTGGGCACTCCAGTGATGTTGCAGCTCTGAAATATGGCCAAACTGGTGGCAAGTGGCATCGTGGCAGCTGCACGCTTGACTTTTCTCAGTTCATGGGCAGTTATTTTGCGCCTTGGTTTTCCACATGCTTCTTGCGACCCTGTTGACTATTTTGAATGAAACGCTTGATTGTTCGATGATCACGCTTCAGAAGCTTTGCAATTTTAAGAGTGCTGCATCCCTCTGCAAGATATCTCACTATTTTTGACTTTTCTGAGCCTGTCAAGTCCTTCTTTTGACCCATTTTGCCAAAGGAAAGGAAGTTGCCTAATAATTATGCACACCTGATATAGGGTGTTGATGTCATTAGACCACACCCCTTCTCATTACAGAGATGCACATCACCTAATATGCTTAATTGGTAGTAGGCTTTCGAGCCTATACAGCTTGGAGTAAGACAACATGCATAAAGAGGATGATGTGGTCAAAATACTCATTTGCCTAATAATTCTGCACTCCCTGTATACACAGTATCACCGGCGCTGTGTGTGTCAGTATATTCTGTATCCCCTGTATATACACAGTATCACCGGCGCTGTGTGTGTCAGTATATTCTGTATCCCCTGTTTATACACAGTATCACTGGCGCCGTGCGTCAGCCGGTGTGAGTATATTCTGTATTTCCTTACCATGGCAGCAGTTACATATGGGTTAGAGGGAGGGGGTGCGTTTGTTTATGTAGCGGGAGGGGTGCGTTTGTTTATGTAGCGGGAGGGGTGCGTTTGTTTATGTAGCGGGAGGGGTGCGTTTGTTTATGTAGCGGGAGGGGTGCGTTTGTTTATGTAGCGGGAGGGGTGCGTTTGTTTATGTAGCAGGGAGGGTGCGTTTATGTAGCAGGGAGGGTGCGTTTATGTAGCGGGAGGGGGTGCGGTTATGTAGCGGGAGGGGGTGCGGTTATGTAGCGGGAGGGGGTGCGGTTATGTAGCGGGAGGGGGTGCGTTTATGTAATGGGAGGGGTGTGTTTATGTAATGGGAGGGGTGTGTTTATGTAATGGGAGGGGTGCGTTTCTGTAGTGGGAGGAGGTGCAAAAAACACTGGCATTTTATACGCAGACCAGCTTACCAGCTCAGTGTTTTTATCTAGCTTATTTCCATTTCATGTAATGGATCTGGGTGTTGAACCGATGCAATACTGAGCTAAAATGTATTTATTCACAGCTATTCCGTAATCCTAAACCGGAAAATATCTACCTACCAGGATTCTCAGCGATGCCAGGAGCCGGATTTAATGGGCTCTGTTCTGGACCTTTCAATCCTTCAAAAAAATAAACATTAGGCATTAAAAATAAAGTACTAAAGAACACACAATAAAAATACCTAGTATCTATTGGAGGTAGCAAAGACTGACACAACCCTGTGTACACCATGTCCAAACCTCTCCTACGCGTATTCCATGCGCTGTGTGTGTTAAATGATATGATATACCGCACTGAGGTGTGACACGCTTGTGATGAGGTGATATACTGCACTGAGGTGTGACACGCTTGTGATGAGGTGATATACCGCACTGAGGTGTGACACGCTTGTGATGAGGTGATATACTGCACTGAGGTGTGACACGCTTGTGATGAGGTGATATACTGCACTGAGGTGTGACACGCCTGTGATGAGGTGATATACTGCACTGAGGTGTGACACGCCTGTGATGAGGTGATATACTGCACTGAGGTGTGACACGCTTGTGATGAGGTGATATACTGCACTGAGGTGTGACACGCTTGTGATGAGGTGATATACTGCACTGAGGTGTGACACGCTTGTGATGAGGTGATATACTGCACTGAGGTGTGACACGCTTGTGATGAGGTGATATACTGCACTGAGGTGTGACACGCTTGTGATGAGGTGATATACTGCACTGAGGTGTGACACGCTTGTGATGAGGTGATATAGTGTGATATACTGCACTGAGGTGTGACACGCTTGTGATGAGGTAATATACTGCACTGAGGTGTGACACGCCTGTGATGAGGTGATATACCGCACTGAGGTGTGACACGCTTGTGATGAGGTGATATACTGCACTGAGGTGTGACACGCTTGTGATGAGGTGATATACCGCACTGAGGTGTGACACGCTTGTGATGAGGTGATATACTGCACTGAGGTGTGACACGCTTGTGATGAGGTGATATACCGCACTGAGGTGTGACACGCCTGTGATGAGGTGATATACCGCACTGAGGTATGACACGCTTGTGATGAGGTGATATACCGCACTGAGGTGTGACACGCTTGTGATGATATGATATACTGCACTGAGGTGTGACACGCTTGTGATGAGGTGATATACTGCACTGAGGTGTGACACGCTTGTGATGAGGTGATATACTGCACTGAGGTGTGACACGCTTGTGATGAGGTGATATACCGCACTGAGGTGTGACACGCTTGTGATGAGGTGATATACCGCACTGAGGTATGACACGCTTGTGATGAGGTGATATACTGCACTGAGGTGTGACACGCTTGTGATGATATGATATACTGCACTGAGGTGTGACACGCTTGTGATGAGGTGATATACTGCACTGAGGTGTGACACGCTTGTGATGAGGTGATATACTGCACTGAGGTGTGACACGCTTGTGATGAGGTGATATACCGCACTGAGGTGTGACACGCTTGTGATGAGGTGATATACCGCACTGAGGTGTGACACGCCTGTGATGAGGTGATATACCGCACTGAGGTGTGACACGCTTGTGATGAGGTGATATACTGCACTGAGGTGGCACACGCTTGTGATGAGGTGATATGAGGTAATATACTGCACCGAGGTGTGACACGCTTGTGAGGAGGTGATATACTGCACCGAGGTGTGACACGCTTGTGAGGAGGTGATATACTGCACTGAGGTCTGACACGCTTGTGATGAGGTGATATACTGCACTGAGGTGTGACACGCTTGTGATGAGGTGATATACTGCACTGAGGTGTGACACGCTTGTGATGAGGTGATATACTGCACTGAGGTGTGACACGCTTGTGATGAGGTGATATAGTGTGAAATACTGCACTGAGGTGTGACACGCTTGTGATGAGGTGATATGAGGTAATATACTGCACCGAGGTGTGACACGCTTGTGAGGAGGTGTTATACTGCACTGAGGTGTGACACGCTTGTGATGAGGTGATATACTGCACTGAGGTGTGACACGCTTGTGATGAGGTGATATGAGGTAATATACTGCACCGAGGTGTGACACGCTTGTGAGGAGGTGATATACTGCACGGAGGTGTGACACGCTTGTGAGGAGGTGATATACCGCACTGAGGTATGACACGCTTGTGAGGAGGTGATATACCGCACTGAGGTATGACACGCTTGTGATGAGGTGATATAGTGTGATATACCGCACTGAGGTGTGACACGCTTGTGATGAGGTGATATAGTGTGATATACTGCACTGAGGTGTGACACGCTTGTGATGAGGTGATATAGTGTGATATACTGCACTGAGGTGTGACACGCTTGTGATGAGGTGATATGAGGTAATATACTGCACCGAGGTGTGACACGCTTGTGATGAGGTGATATACTGCACTGAGGTGTGACACGCTTGTGATGAGGTGATATAGTGTGAAATACTGCACTGAGGTGTGACACGCTTGTGATGAGGTGATATAGTGTGATATGCTGCACTGAGGTCTGACACGCTTGTGATGAGGTGATATACCGCACTGAGGTGTGACACGCTTGTGATGAGGTGATATACTGCACTGAGGTGTGACACGCTTGTGATGAGGTGATATGCCGCACTGAGGTGTGACACGCTTGTGATGAGGTGATATGCCGCACTGAGGTGTGACACGCTTGTGATGAGGTGATATGCCGCACTGAGGTGTGACACGCTTGTGATGAGGTGATATGCCGCACTGAGGTGTGACACGCTTGTGATGAGGTGATATACTGCACTGAGGTGTGACACGCTTGTGATGAGGTGATATAGTGTGATATACTGCACTGAGGTGTGACACGCTTGTGATGAGGTGATATACTGCACTGAGGTGTGACACGCTTGTGATGAGTTGATATACTGCACTGAGGTGTGACACGCTTGTGATGAGGTGATATACTGCACTGAGGTGTGACACGCTTGTGATGAGGTGATATAGTGTGAAATACTGCACTGAGGTGTGACACGCTTGTGATGAGGTGATATAGTGTGATATACTGCACTGAGGTGTGACACGCTTGTGATGAGGTGATATACTGCACTGAGGTGTGACACGCTTGTGATGAGGTGATATACTGCACTGAGGTGTGACACGCTTGTGATGAGGTGATATACTGCACTGAGGTGTGACACGCTTGTGATGAGGTGATATACTGCACTGAGGTGTGACACGCTTGTGATGAGGTGATATAGTGTGATATACAGCACTGAGGTGTGACACGCTTGTGATGAGGTGATATACTGCACTGAGGTGTGACACGCTTGTGATGAGGTGATATACTGCACTGAGGTATGACACGCTTGTGATGAGGTGATATACTGCACTGAGGTGTGACACGCTTGTGATGAGGTGATATAGTGTGATATACCGCACTGAGGTGTGACACACTTGTGATGAGGTGATATAGTGTGATATACCGCACTAAGGTGTGACACGCTTGTGATGAGGTGATATACTGCACTGAGGTGTGACACGCTTGTGATGAGGTGATATAGTGTGATATGCTGCACTGAGGTGTGACACGCTTGTGATGAGGTGATATACTGCACTGAGGTGTGACTCGCTTGTGATGAGGTGATATACTGCACTGAGGTGTGACACGCTTGTGATGAGGTGATATAGTGTGATATGCTGCACTGAGGTGTGACACGCTTGTGATGAGGTGATATACTGCACTGAGGTGTGACTCGCTTGTGATGAGGTGATATACTGCACTGAGGTGTGACTCGCTTGTGATGAGGTGATATACTGCACTGAGGTGTGACACGCTTGTGATGAGGTGATATAGTGTGATATACTGCACTGAGGTGTGACACGCTTGTGATGAGGTAATATACTGCACTGAGGTGTGACACGCTTGTGAGGAGGTGATATACTGCACTGAGGTCTGACACGCTTGTGATGAGGTGATATGCTGCACTGAGGTATGACACGCTTGTGATGAGGTGATATAGTGTGATATACTGCACTGAGGTATGACACGCTTGTGATGAGGTGATATACTGCACTGAGGTGTGACACGCTTGTGATGAGGTGATATACTGCACTGAGGTCTGACACGCTTGTGATGAGGTGATATGCTGCACTGAGGTGTGACACGCTTGTGATGAGGTGATATACTGCACTGAGGTGTGACACGCTTGTGATGAGGTGATATACTGCACTGAGGTGTGACACGCTTGTGATGAGGTGATATAGTGTGATATGCTGCACTGAGGTATGACACGCTTGTGATGAGGTGATATACTGCACTGAGGTGTGACACGCTTGTGATGAGGTGATATACTGCACTGAGGTATGACACGCTTGTGATGAGGTGATATAGTGTGATATACTGCACTGAGGTATGACACGCTTGTGATGAGGTGATATACTGCACTGAGGTGTGACACGCTTGTGATGAGGTGATATACTGCACTGAGGTGTGACACGCTTGTGATGAGGTGATATACTGCACTGAGGTGTGACACGCTTGTGATGAGGTGATATAGTGTGATATGCTGCACTGAGGTATGACACGCTTGTGATGAGGTGATATAGTGTGATATACCGCACTGAGGTGTGAAACCAGACTTTGGTTTCTTCTCCCCCAGCTGTGTATTTAGGTGGGAACTGACAGGGTAGCACAGCGCTCTCTTTCTCAATAGCGCTCACAATCTGTGTAGACCCTGCGTGCAGGAGGCAGAACATTACAACTTACTGCTGCTACTAACGAAGCACCAACATATTCCACAGCGCTGCACAAACAAACAACATACAACAGCTAACATAATGTGACAGTGTGATAGCGAGGCAGGTAGTGAAGATTCTATTGGCGGAGACACTAGTACTGTGTAATTTTGTGTTAGACACAGGATAGAGTCACATATCACATGAGATATAGCAGTGTAAGGGGGTGCAGAGACACAGGATAGAGTCACATATCACATGGGTGAGATATAGCAGTGTAAGGGGTGCAGAGACACACGATAGAGTCACATATCACATGGGTGAGATATAGCAGTGTAAGGGGTGCAGAGACACAGGATAGAGTCACATATCACATGGATGAGATATAGCAGTGTAAGGGGTGCAGAGACACAGGATAGAGTCACATATCACATGGGTGAGATATAGCAGTGTAAGGAAGTGCAGAGACACAGGATAGAGTCACATATCACATGGGTGAGATATAGCAATTACCAATAATTCTACATTTAATTGTGTACTCACTTTTACATGTGAAATAAATCATGGTGATGATGATGATGATGATGATACAGGCAACAAGCATAAAATAATGGTGTCTGCCACCTCCAGTCTTCTCACCTGTAGGATGCAATAGAAAGATCACTAGTTAGATTAAGTAGCCCACCGTCCAGCAGTATGGTCAGGGCTGCTGGATACATGTAAAAAGGTTACATTTCTGGGACAGAGATTGTAATATTGATATATTCCAGGCTGCCGCTGTTCTACTGAGTATGGAAAGGCACTGCCTGCGCGCATGCTGGGTTTACTCAATGGTAGAACACCGGAAATGCCGGCAGGGGGAGATTGTATCAGATTGTAGGGCGAGCAGCTTGCAATCTGGACCAATAACTCCACTCAGCCCACTGAACTCCTTGGACCTCAAAGGGCAGCAGATTACAGTGACTGTCATGGGAGATTCCTTCCTATCCTGGTGCAGAGACAAACTGCTTTACGCTCGCAGATATTCACATAGTTTAATAAGAAAAAAGAAAACAAACAATCTTTAAATAAAAACAACTTATTATTCATACATCAAAGCGATGGCCGGTTAAAAATGATTGGTCAGTGATGTCCATCACCCGTCTCCCAGTCATGCCCCCAAAAAAGAATGAACCAAGGTCAACCACAAAAAAAAATCCACAATAGCGAGCGTTTTTGGGGGTGCTGCCCAATTTCTAGTTGTTGTATACAATAGCAGAGAGTCATCGGTAAAAAAAAAAACAACCTTTTATTCATAAGTTTCAAACACAGACTGAAAACCACCCAGCACTGGGGTTCTTGGAGAGAACTAATGGCCTGCCTCCTCCCTATAGGGACCCTGGAATTAAAAAGGGGTTCTAGATTTGGGGAGGTGGGCACAGTGGGATTGCACTTTGCATTGATTACAGTGTGTCACAGGGGAGTATTGTCACGGTAACTGGACTGCAGTTCTAAGAGTGCTCCAAATAAACCTGTATTTGTTATATTTCATGTCATGTTTAAAGCTGTAAACGTTTAGTGTGACTCATCCATTGGTTTCTGTTAATTAGTTTTACTGTTAAGTGATTACGTCCATTGTATGCTTGTACCAATATAATGACTGGACCTAGTGGGGAACTAGAGTGGTCTCCCCCTAGTATTGTATGCTAATCCCCTGTTGATGTAATTTTGTCTGTATATATGTGTGCTGTTCCTGTAATAACTTGTCACTCTTACACTAACACTGGTATCGTCTAGTGACGTTAGAGCAGATCATGCTAAAGCTTCTATAAGGTCTAACTTATCACAGCACTGGTTCCGTATAGTGGTTTGGATTATTGCCTCAAAAGGCTGCTCCTGGAAGAGCAGCTCTGAGCAAGGAAGAAGTACCGAGGGGTCCGTTACACACACACACACACACACACTTAAAATCAACATTTACACATGGAGTATAAGTATACAGATCCAAAGAACACACTGATTCTGAACTTCTTCACAATGTGATTCAAATCCTCCAAACCCAAATACATAAGCATGAAAATGTGTTAAATAAATCCATATCCTCCTGCACAGCGAGGTCTTTACTCCGTCTCACCACACAGAAGGGCGAGGCAAGGAAAAAAAGAAAAAATGCCTTTGTTTTGTGTGTTTAAAGGTCTAGGAGATATGCTATATAGGTACCAATTTACACTATACAGCTCAGAGGAGATCAATTTGGGGGCAATGTACAAATGTTATTGTATAAAAGAGAATCATTAGAAAGATCAAGATTTGGTAGTATTGTACACACGCATTGGAAGATCAGCTTGTTTTTCTGCAATCTATACATTTAAAACGGCGTTACAATCGTTGAGTGGATAGTAAGGTTTGTTCATCCAAAAGGAGGGATCACAGTATCTCAAGACTTGAGCAAAAGGTCTCACTATCCTGAACCCAATATGTATATTGATAATGTTACAGTAGTCATGAGAGCAATAGTCTCAAAGTGATTATAGACCAAAATACCACATAGAAAGCAGACTGCAAACTAATGAATCTTTTACATTAGTCTGTAGACCACGTTCCATCAAATGATCGCCAAGTCTAAACACACATTATCCACCAAGTCTCAGTTTCAAAACCCCCCTTCATATTGGGATAAATCACCATAGCATAGAAACCTTTCACTTTAAATTCACCATGCGCTGACTCGGTGTCACAGCGCTCCTACGTATCCGCCAAGTACAGGATAGCACGGGGAGAACACTTAAAACAATTACTACCATAAACATTGACATAGGCTGGTAGTAGAATTAGTGCATGGAAAGTATTAAAATACCACTATTTGAAATAGCCTAGGTCAGTGATGGCAAAGCCTTTTGAGCCCAAGTTCCCATTTTTTTACATTAAACCTAGTTAACGATGTCAAAGTGCCATTACTCCCTATTTTATGAACGGTCTCCTATTTTTATTCCAGATTCTCTTCCTTTATTGTTTCCCCATCGTCTTGTTTTTGTCTATTTTCCTTTATTTGCTCCATTTCAGTGCCTCTATATGCTTCACTTCCCTCTATATATGATGATGGTAACAATGGAGTCAGATGCTCAGTGCCACCTCAGCAGCTCTTAAGTGCCAGAAGTGGCACCCGTGCCATAGGTTTGCCATCACTGGCCTAGGGTGTCTACTTTTAAAAAAATATCTGGTTTGATGGGATAAAATACACTGGCTGGCTACAAATATGTCCCAAATGGGGCCTTTTAGCCCCCAAACAACCCAACAAACCTATGCATGGGGGGTATCCCTGTACTCAGGAGAAATAGTAGAATCTATTTAGCAGGTTTTTCATTAGCTTTTGTAGATGACTAAAACGAGATTTCAAATAAAAGTCAGAAAATATTTATTTTTTTCACCAAATTTTATTATTTTTTATATATATTATATTACAGGACATGATCAAAATGATGGTATCTAAAGAAAGCCCTTCTTGTCCAGATAAAACAATACATAATTTGTGTGGGTACAGCAAATGACAAATAAGAAAGTTACAGCTAAACACACAGACCGCAGAAATGCCATTGCCCAGAATGACCAAAAATGTTTCAAAGGGTTTGTCCCTGAGGGGTTAACCACTTGCTAATTGTATAGAGGAACTCCACTATGAAAAGTTTGTGAGTTATGATAATAAGAACCTAACTTTCACCTCCAACTTCCATCGCAGAGAGAAATGTGTTTCCTGGATGTAAAACTAATGGGAGAATTAAATGAAGATTGGAACCGATATCTGCAGGAAACACTCCCCCACCCAAACCATACAGGTTTTCCGGTACATCGAAATTGGTCCAGGGACGAAGCCTTTGAAAGGCAGGATGAAGCAGAACAGACTGATAGAAAGAAAAAAGAGGGGCTACAAAACAGCCACGCATAACAAATAAATACTTATAATGGGGGGCGGGGGGGCATAAGAACATAAATCTGGTTAGATTCAGCACAAATTACAGTCTGCAATATTCTCAAATTATTAAAATAATGAAAAAGTAATTTACCAATTTTAAAATTAGATTCTACCAATGACAAAATCCTGTCAGAAGGTATTTAATTTGTAGCCCAGAAAAACATCAGGAGTGGGATTTAACAAGGTATACCAAGCCCTGCACTGTAACGAGGTATACCGAGCCTTGCACTGTAACGAGGTATACCGAGCCTTGCACTGTAACGAGGTATACCGAGCCTTGCACTGTAACGAGGTATACCGAGCCCTGCACTGTAACGAGGTATACCGAGCCCTGCACTGTAACGAGGTATACCGAGCCTTGCACTGTAACGAGGTATACCGAGCCTTGCACTGTAACGAGGTATACCGAGCCTTGCACTGTAACGAGGTATACCGAGCCCTGCACTGTAACAAGGTATACCGAGCCCTGCACTGTAACAAGGTATACCGAGCCCTGCACTGTAACAAGGTATACCGAGCCCTGCACTGTAACAAGGTATACCGAGCCCTGCACTGTAACAAGGTATACCGAGCCCTGCACTGTAACAAGGTATACCGAGCCCTGCACTGTAACAAGGTATACCGAGCCCTGCACTGTAACAAGGTATACCGAGCCCTGCACTGTAACAAGGTATACCGAGCCCTGCACTGTAACAAGGTATACCGAGCCCTGCACTGTAACAAGGTATACCGAGCCCTGCACTGTAACAAGGTATACCGAGCCCTGCACTGTAACAAGGTATACCGAGCCCTGCACTTCCTGCACTGTAACAAGGTATACTGAGCCCTGCACTTCCTGTATTCTCCCGTTTTAGGACAGAAATAACTGTACAGCTTTCTTAACATGCTGCTGCATCTTTACAGTAAATACAGGATTACCCTCCTCTTGAACATACATTAGGTGCGCAGGGTTTTGGCCTTCCCCGTTTCTGTGGGTGTATGTATACAGAGAGAGAGATGCAAGCTGGAGTTCTAGGTATAATTCCCATCATTTATTTATATTTCACATCTATTTGCTGGGCAGGGCAGGCGCTGGGCAGGGCAGGCGCTGGCTCTGAGGCACATTTTATAAGGCCCCTCCCGCCCCAGTGAACCAGGCACTGCCTTAATGACATATGGGAGAAATAGACATACATGGGGTGGGAGACACAACAGACATGGGAGGCGAGAGAAAGAATGACATGGGAAGGGAGAGTAAAAAGAGGGGAAGATACATGGGGTGGGAGACACAACAGACATGGGAGGCAAGAGAAAGAATTACATGGGAAGGGAGAGTAAAAAGAGGGGAAGATACATGGGGTGGGAGACACAACAGACATGGGAGGCAAGAGAAAGAATTACATGGGAAGGGAGAGTAAAAAGAGGGGAAGATACATGGGGGAGAAGAGAAAAAGACAAAAGAGGGGGAGGAGAGACACGGGGGGGGGGGGGGGGGGGGAGACGGACAGTGGTAGGCAGAATGTGCAATGGCTTTTATGCACAAGGCTTCAGTGCTGATATATAAACCAAGCTATACACAGAGAGAAGCAGGAGAGATTCAAGATGGTGTGTTATTAAGGCGCCCAGACATGTTTAAAGGGTTGGTGGTTTTTTATAGACTTCAAGGGACAGATATACTGAGCTCAATGGAATTATGACGATGCTGCTTCGCAGCTAACTCACCGTCTCCTGAAGCTCTCGGTCTGTGGCTTTCATCCAGCACTAGTGCCGGCGTGTAAAAAGTAGCAGCACAGCGTCTTCCAGAGTCTGGTAAGGGCACTCTCCGCCCACAACAAACACTTGAAACTTAGACGGGTGGACTTAATGGAATGTAGAAATAATGCTCGCCGAACAAGCCAATAATACAAAAATATACACTTTATTCTAAAAATTAAAAACTAAGCACTAGCTACATCTAACGTGTTTAATCATAGATGTCTGTTGCCTCCTACTCATTAAATTTAAAGGATCACCAATAAGTGTACACATGTTACGTGACATATGTAGTATATGTGTACTACCTTTAAATTAAATGAGTAGGAGGTAACAGACACCTATGACAAAGCGCAATCTGAGCAAAATGTGTAAGGTGTAATGCTCGTTCGTATACCCCCCCCCCCCAGTGCTTCATCTTTAATTTTTATAATAAAGTGTATATTTTTGTATCGTTGGCGGGTGTGGCGAGCATTATTTCTACATACCATGAAGTACACCCGTCTAACTTCCAAAGGTTTTATAGACTTGATCGGTAATCCTATTCCTATTTGGGGGCTTTTTATTTCCCAGATTTCACCCATTTAGGTTGCAGTATATGTATTATCATGTACTCTCTGTATATAAAGCTGTACATTCCCCTGGAGACACAGAGGGGAAGCAGTCATTACACTCACCTTTCTCAGGACGGAAGTCCAGTTTCAGTGTGGATGTATTCTCAGACACTATGTTTCGGATAATGCAGGTCACGTTGTCCCCTGTACTCAGATTCCCAGCGGGGGCAGAGTACGTGGCTGTATTGGAAAGTGTATTGCCGCTGCTGTTCTGCCATTCGTAGGACACACTCTGAGGAGATTCACAGTACAGTGTGACGCCATCTTTTGTCATATTATAATACACTTTAGGTTTGGTGAGAGGAGCTGCGAGGAAGAGGTAAGAGTTAGAAACTCCCCACAAGTACCTGCATCACCCTACACCCTGTTACTTCCCCTCTCACCCATCCGGCCTATATCCAAGTTACATGGAGCCAGTTATTACAATAAGAACACTGTACCATCCTTAGAAGTTTTTTTTCCATACATTGAACAAATATTTTGCATCATTACCCGTGGCACACACATTCACATTAAAGAACACACCTGTTGTATTATCAGCTCATCAATTTATCCGAGTTGGTCATGTTTATTTTCCAATTACTTGAGACCTTCAGGGATGGACGTTTAATATCGGGAAAGGGATTTTATTCCATCTACTGCTAGTGGCGGTATCAGGATGAACACAAACTCTATATGTTGGTCTCGCATATTGGCCGGGAATACCAAATCACACCAGAACATACACTTTATATTTATTTAGCTTTGATTGATGTGTATTTTGTTGGACGGAAAAAAATGATACATACAAAAGCGCAAGATGTATGGACATTTAAAACCAAAATATATAAAGGCCGATAAACCTACTAATAAAAGGGACATGAAATCAAAAAGCTACAGTATTGGAGATAAAATAGTCTTGCAGAATAGAAATAATAAAGTTACATGTGATATGTAGGATATCCTTGCGGAGCAAAATACCAATATATAGTGCATACAATGCGTGAATTATGTTCAATATTACAGTGTACTCATTTGCCAATGTTAAGTGCAAAAAAAGTCAAAGCTCCCAGTGCATCACTGCTCACATAGGGTGTATGCAGTCCTTTTCCAAGCCGCCGAGGACCCCCGTATCCAGTGCCCCCACCTTTCTGTCTGACCGCAAGCTCTGAGGTGCACAGGACTTCGCTAACACCTCTGGGTCTCAGATGTTTTCAGTGGATTCATTTCGTCTAGTGTGTCTAGACTTGCAGGGATTTCGTTTGGAGGTGTGATCCATACTGGCCAGTAAGCCCTCCCTGTGTGACTCAATTGTTATTTATCGATGAGGTCCAATATATACCATGCACACTTAAGGTCCTCCACAAGGTTTTTGTTTAATCACTGTTATTTTTAGTGCACATTGCACGTTTCATGTGATTGTGTGTGCAGTGATACACTGGGAGCTTTGACTTTATTGCACTACATATTGGTTTATTGCTGCACCAGTATAACTTGCATATCACATGTACTTTTATTATTTCTATTCTGCAAGACTATTTTATCTTCAATACTGTAGCTTTTTGATTCCATGTCACTTTTATTAGTAAGTTAACTCTTTATATATTTTCAGTGTCCATACAGCTTGCACTTTGGTACATTTGTTGGGTGTTTTTAGATCTCTGATGTGAGCTGCACAGTGTTCAGTGGACACATCCTGCACATTATTTTTTATTATAAGTTTATTGGATGTTATAATCTATCGCTCGTCCACCTCCCCTGCTTGTTTCAGTTTGGTTGATGTACTGGTGTTTAAATTTGCCGTTTCATAATCCCACTGTATATGATCTTCTACATCTCTGCACAAAGTATTATGCACTAATAAAAATAATTAGTAAGATAATAAAGCGAATGTGGGATGTACCTTCTCAGTAAAGGGATTTAGACAATGGGTGACTGGCCAGTTATTTAACTAGTGTGTTTCAATATAGATCCATGTAAAATGATGCACCTCACACATGGCACACCACAAGTAAAGCTATATAAGGAAAGCAAGCACATGTTAGGAGGCCAACCAAATGAATCATTTCATGAAACCCCATACTAAAAGAACATATTGATGCTCAACCTCTGGTTAAAATAAATACAATATGACAGATTATACCAAGAAGTGGTGCCCCAACCATCTCCCCCAGTCACAGCCGGTTATAAGGTATTGTTATAAGATAAATACATTTTTTTTTTAAAATGCATTCCTTGTTTTTATTTTCTTCCTGAGTCTCTCCATTTCTCCTGCCTTCTTTTCACTATTGCCCCATACAGCACCCAGACTGTGCTCACAGGCCTTGCCCCAGCTCTCACATTGCGCTCCACGCAAGTCTATGGAGTCTGAGCATGAGGAGGTCATGTGACCCGACACTGACGTGCGGGAAAAGTGAGAGGCAACCTGAGGATGTTGGTGTACATGGGCAGGCATGGGCTAGCTGCCATCCGTGTTGGGTATATCCTCTATGGAAAAAGATTTTTGCTGATAATAGACTGTGCACCATCTCAGAGGTCTGAACATCCCTGTGACCTGATCACTGTAGTGAGGTCCTGCCCCTCCAGGGAGAAATGATGCAGATCACAGCATCATAAGGGGGTTGTTGTGACAGAACCCTCCATCACTGGGGTTCTTGGTGAGAATTAGTGGCCCGTCTTCTCCCAATAGACTATGGGCCACCAGCAGCACAGTCTTCAGTACAGCTGGACTTCTAACAGAGTGCCCAGGACTAGCTCACTCAAGCCATTGTGATTCCCAGGTTAAGACTGTTTGCTGTCCTTTACACTCATGTCTCTCAGCAGGTGTTAAAGGGACACTACACTTCCAAAATATGTAACTAGATAACCAGGTCATGTAAAACAAACACATAAAAATCATAGGCTACTAGTTTGTTTTTATACGATTGAATTAATTGCATATAAAAAGGAAAAATAAAATTAAGTGTTTATAACTTGGCTCCATTTTGTGAATATTTCCCATGATGCAACATCGTCCAAAATCTCCCAGCCAGTCACACTTTACAACTGTTGCCAAAGCCTGCATGATGTTGTCATAAGATACTACCCTGCTCTCTTACAGGCTCCTGTGTATAACAGTGGGCAGGACTAGGTGGCTGTGTACAACACAAAGAGGAGATTGAACTGATCAAACAGGATCATAACTCCGCCCCCTTTTGATGTAATAGTTACAGTACCCTCCCATTCAATGCAAGTCTATGGTCAGAATTATGACTTATAGACTGCATTAAGAGTCCCCAGCCCCAAAGTAAGATCCTAGTGCTGTAAAGTCACTGGGGGGTGGCACCCAAAAACACTATTTCACAAAATAACGGCGCCCAGTCACACTTGTTTAGTTAATATTTTATTAAATACAGTCACAGAACAAAAACAGAAGACATATCTAAAATGAACAATGCAAAATAAAAAATAAACCCCTTTTCATTTTTTGGTGGGAGTGCCCCTCTAAGGAATGTTGAAATATGTTAAATATATAGTTTCTTGTTGTGGCGGAACCAACCTCGCCACTATGTTCTGGAGAAGCCTGGTTGCTCGCCTGCTGCCTCTGGACTATGGCCCCATGGTAAAAGCGTGCCTTTCTGCCTGGGTGCTTGGTAGATTGCATCTACCGAACCAACTCACAAATGAATGGACTACCTGGGCAAGGGATGTGCCATAGCACTATACGTTAATATTGTTAGTTATATTCTGTTAGTGTATTGGTTTATGTGTAATGTTTAATTCTGTGAGTAGACAACTCTGAAGGTTTATAATGTGACAGTGACTCCAATAGTTTACTCCAACATCCATTGTTCTGTAGTAACTGGATTAACTGGTAAACTGATTATGTTGTGTACATTATGTTTCTTACTGTGTGTCTACTCACTGTATGGTAATTTGGTTTGCAGACTGAATGTCTAATCTTTTCCTAGCCCCAGTTAGTTGGAGATCTATGTTTAGTTCCATCCCCCCCATTGTATACTAATGTCTGTGATGTCATGTGTATGTCTTTTAAAAGTCTGTGTTTGTCAAATAAAGTAGTTCATTCTTGCTGTACCTAACTGCTAGATGTCCTGTCTATTTGGGTACAAAGAGCAAGGGTCCAGGAAAGACTTGCTGGGTGTGACGGTCCGTTACACTTGTTAATGTGTGTTAAATGTGTCCAAATAAAGTACCTTATTGAGCCCTCTTTGCTCTGCATAGCTCCAAAAGGGGGTAGACATGTTTAAACCTGATGTCTGACCCCAGATACGAGGTATACAGACAGAGAGGGCTCATTAAATTACTTTATTTGTATTCCTTCCATTAAAGCAATTCTATGTGAAAAGTCTACATTTTATGCTTCAATTAAACAGAACTGTAATGCCAGGCCAGTGTGGATATTAACCAAGCCCAATAGCTTGGTTACATGCAATCTTTCGCTAATACCACATGAAGTCTAAAAGCTCCTGGGAGTAAGCAAGGGTTAAAAAACATGTCCTGCTGGTCTGGAGTAAACCTGGCGTGTATCTTAATAAATCCATGTGGGTTTACTCTCTGCTGTGTCTCACGGCGTGCACGTACAGCCAGTCATATTGGGGGCTCGCCCGCTCTGTCCCTCTTCTTTGCAGGGTATCAGTAGGGGGTAACCTAGTTGAAGTGCTCCCTGCTGATCACTATGGAGAATCTCACTACCAGAGAGAGCCGGTCACTGACCAGACGGCTGCCTGTTTCTTATGGAATCAGAGTATCTCCCATTTTATCCTCACACTTACTTCTATAGCACAAGTGAAATATTACTTTATATAGCTTAGTGTTTGTTATTTACCCTGAGGGGACACTATAGAGAGGGGACACTGTAGAGAGGCGACACTGTAGAGAGGCGACACTGTAGAGAGGGGACACTGTAGAGAGGGGACACTGTAGAGAGGGGACACTGTAGAGAGGGGACACTGTAGAGAGGGGACACTGTAGAGAGGGGACACTGTAGAGAGGGGACACTGTAGAGAGGGGACACTGTAGAGAGAGCATGTGTACGCGGAGAGAAGCCATTAAATCACACAGTGGATATATGGTGGAATAAACAAACAATACAGTATACTGCGCCAATAGCTGTGATGGAGTAAGCTAGCACTTGTGCACAGCTAGTGTATATGGTAGAGGTTTTACTCACCGAATACTGTAAGCTGGAATCTCCTGAAGTCAATAAGACCACCAATCACTATCTCTGCTGTGTACATCGCACTGTCAGACACCACTAAGTCCTTCATAGTGAGGAGTCCAGTAGACAAGTTGGCTGCGACGCGATCTTTCAGACGATAAAAGTGAGGCTCATGGCCAGGCGTTAATTCCACTAATTTATCATCGTTTATCTTCCACGTTATCTCGTCGGCCTGACCAGTGTAATTAGCGAGGAAAGTGGCCGTCTCTCCGGTGGTCTTATTTACTATACGCTGAGCTGAAACTGAAACGATACAATGAGCAAAATAATAATAATGGAGTCGGGGCCCCTGAGTCAGGGTGAAATCACTCTGCTCCAATTACTGACTTACTAGAAGGGCCACATGTATCAAGGATTCAGTCACATCCAGACAGCCTTCTGTACAGCTGGGTTACACAGCCTCACACTCACTACTCACATATATACACACTATATACACCAACATAATGCAGGGCTGGACACAATATGCCCCAATATAACACGACCCCGAGTCAGGGTGAAATCACTCTGCTCCAATTACTGACTTACTAGAAGGGCCACATGTATCAAGGATTCAGTCACATCCAGACAGCCTTCTGTACAGCTGGGTTACACAGCCTCACACTCACTACTCACATATATACACACTATATACACCAACATAATGCAGGGCTGGACACAATATGCCCCAATATAACACGACCCCGAGTCAGGGTGAAATCACTCTGCTCCAATTACTGACTTACTAGAAGGGCCACATGTATCAGGGATTCAGTCACATCCAGACAGCCTTCTGTACAGCTGGGTTACACAGCCTCACACTCACTACTCACATATATACACACTATATACACCAACATAATGCAGGACTGGACACAATATGCCCCAATATAACACGACCCCGAGTCAGGGTGAAATCACTCTGCTCCAATTACTGACTTACTAGAAGGGCCACATGTATCAAGGATTCAGTCACATCCAGACAGCCTTCTGTACAGCTGGGTTACACAGCCTCACACTCACTACTCACATATATACACACTATATACACCAACATAATGCAGGGCAGGACACAATATGCCCCAATATAACACGACCCTGAGTCAGGGTGAAATCACTCTGCTCCAATTACTGACTTACTAGAAGGGCCACATGTATCAAGGATTCAGTCACATCCAGACAGCCTTCTGTACAGCTGGGTTACACAGCCTCACACTCACTACTCACATATATACACACTATATACACCAACATAATGCAGGGCTGGACACAATATGCCCCAATATAACACGACCCCGAGTCAGGGTGAAATCACTCTGCTCCAATTACTGACTTACTAGAAGGGCCACATGTATCAAGGATTCAGTCACATCCAGACAGCCTTCTGTACAGCTGGGTTACACAGCCTCACACTCACTACTCACATATATACACACTATATACACCAACATAATGCAGGGCTGGACACAATATGCCCCAATATAACACGACCCCGAGTCAGGGTGAAATCACTCTGCTCCAATTACTGACTTACTAGAAGGGCCACATGTATCAAGGATTCAGTCACATCCAGACAGCCTTCTGTACAGCTGGGTTACACAGCCTCACACTCACTACTCACATATATACACACTATATACACCAACATAATGCAGGGCAGGACACAATATGCCCCAATATAACACGACCCCGAGTCAGGGTGAAATCACTCTGCTCCAATTACTGACTTACTAGAAGGGCCACATGTATCAAGGATTCAGTCACATCCAGACAGCCTTCTGTACAGCTGGGTTACACAGCCTCACACTCACTACTCACATATATACACACTATATACACCAACATAATGCAGGACTGGACACAATATGCCCCAATATAACACGACCCTGAGTCAGGGTGAAATCACTCTGCTCCAATTACTGACTTACTAGAAGGGCCACATGTATCAAGGATTCAGTCACATCCAGACAGCCTTCTGTACAGCCGGGTTACACAGCCTCACACTCACTACTCACATATATACACACTATATACACCAACATAATGCCGGGCTGGACACAATATGCCCCAATATAACACGACCCCGAGTCAGGGTGAAATCACTCTGCTCCAATTACTGACTTACTAGAAGGGCCACACGTATCAGGGATTCAGTCACATCCAGACAGCCTTCTGTACAGCTGGGTTACACAGCCTCACACTCACTACTCACATATATACACCAACATAATGCAGGGCTGGACACAATATGCCCCAATATAACACGACCCTGAGTCAGGGTGAAATCACTCTGCTCCAATTACTGACTTACTAGAAGGGCCACATGTATCAAGGATTCAGTCACATCCAGACAGCCTTCTGTACAGCTGGGTTACACAGCCTCACACTCACTACTCACATATATACACACTATATACACCAACATAATGCAGGACTGGACACAATATGCCCCAATATAACACAACCCCGAGTCAGGGTGAAATCACTCTGCTCCAATTACTGACTTACTAGAAGGGCCACATGTATCAGGGATTCAGTCACATCCAGACAGCCTTCTGTACAGCTGGGTTACACAGCCTCACACTCACTACTCACATATATACACACTATATACACCAACATAATGCCGGGCAGGACACAATATGCCCCAATATAACACGACCCCGAGTCAGGGTGAAATCACTCTGCTCCAATAACTGACTTACTAGAAGGGCCACATGTATCAAGGATTCAGTCACATCCAGACAGCCTTCTGTACAGCTGGGTTACACAGCCTCACACTCACTACTCACATATATACACACTATATACACCAACATAATGCCGGGCTGGACACAATATGCCCCAATATAACACGACCCTGAGTCAGGGTGAAATCACTCTGCTCCAATTACTGACTTACTAGAAGGGCCACATGTATCAAGGATTCAGTCACATCCAGACAGCCTTCTGTACAGCTGGGTTACACAGCCTCACACTCACTACTCACATATATACACACTATATACAACAACATAATGCAGGGCTGGACACAATATGCCCCAATATACCACGACCCTGAGTCAGGGTGAAATCACTCTGCTCCAATTACTGACTTACTAGAAGGGCCACATGTATCAAGGATTCAGTCACATCCAGACAGCCTTCTGTACAGCTGGGTTACACAGCCTCACACTCACTACTCACATATATACACACTATATACACCAACATAATGCAGGGCTGGACACAATATGCCCCAATATAACACGACCCTGAGTCAGGGTGAAATCACTCTGCTCCAATTACTGACTTACTAGAAGGGCCACATGTATCAAGGATTCAGTCACATCCAGACAGCCTTCTGTACAGCTGGGTTACACAGCCTCACACTCACTACTCACATATATACACACTATATACACCAACATAATGCCGGGCTGGACACAATATGCCCCAATATAACACGACCCCGAGTCAGGGTGAAATCACTCTGCTCCAATTACTGACTTACTAGAAGGGCCACATGTATCAGGGATTCAGTCACATCCAGACAGCCTTCTGTACAGCTGGGTTACACAGCCTCACACTCACTACTCACATATATACACACTATATACACCAACATAATGCAGGGCAGGACACAATATGCCCCAATATAACACGACCCCGAGTCAGGGTGAAATCACTCTGCTCCAATTACTGACTTACTAGAAGGGCCACATGTATCAAGGATTCAGTCACATCCAGACAGCCTTCTGTACAGCTGGGTTACACAGCCTCACACTCACTACTCACATATATACACACTATATACACCAACATAATGCAGGACTGGACACAATATGCCCCAATATAACACGACCCCGAGTCAGGGTGAAATCACTCTGCTCCAATTACTGACTTACTAGAAGGGCCACATGTATCAGGGATTCAGTCACATCCAGACAGCCTTCTGTACAGCTGGGTTACACAGCCTCACACTCACTACTCACATATATACACACTATATACACCAACATAATGCAGGGCTGGACACAATATGCCCCAATATAACACGACCCCGAGTCAGGGTGAAATCACTCTGCTCCAATTACTGACTTACTAGAAGGGCCACATGTATCAGGGATTCAGTCACATCCAGACAGCCTTCTGTACAGCTGGGTTACACAGCCTCACACTCACTACTCACATATATACACACTATATACACCAACATAATGCAGGGCTGGACACAATATGCCCCAATATAACACGACCCCGAGTCAGGGTGAAATCACTCTGCTCCAATTACTGACTTACTAGAAGGGCCACATGTATCAAGGATTCAGTCACATCCAGACAGCCTTCTGTACAGCTGGGTTACACAGCCTCACACTCACTACTCACATATATACACACTATATACACCAACATAATGCAGGGCAGGACACAATATGCCCCAATATAACACGACCCTGAGTCAGGGTGAAATCACTGCTCCAATTACTGACTTACTAGAAGGGCCACATGTATCAAGGATTCAGTCACATCCAGACAGCCTTCTGTACAGCTGGGTTACACAGCCTCACACTCACTACTCACATATATACACACTATATACACCAACATAATGCAGGGCAGGACACAATATGCCCCAATATAACACGACCCTGAGTCAGGGTGAAATCACTCTGCTCCAATTACTGACTTACTAGAAGGGCCACATGTATCAAGGATTCAGTCACATCCAGACAGCCTTCTGTACAGCTGGGTTACACAGCCTCACACTCACTACTCACATATATACACACACTATATACACCAACATAATGCAGGGCTGGACACAATATGCCCCAATATAACACGACCCTGAGTCAGGGTGAAATCACTCTGCTCCAATTACTGACTTACTAGAAGGGCCACATGTATCAGGGATTCAGTCACATCCAGACAGCCTTCTGTACAGCTGGGTTACACAGCCTCACACTCACTACTCACATATATACACACTATATACACCAACATAATGCAGGACTGGACACAATATGCCCCAATATAACACGACCCTGAGTCAGGGTGAAATCACTCTGCTCCAATTACTGACTTACTAGAAGGGCCACATGTATCAAGGATTCAGTCACATCCAGACAGCCTTCTGTACAGCTGGGTTACACAGCCTCACACTCACTACTCACATATATACACACTATATACACCAACATAATGCAGGGCTGGACACAATATGCCCCAATATAACACGACCCTGAGTCAGGGTGAAATCACTCTGCTCCAATTACTGACTTACTAGAAGGGCCACATGTATCAGGGATTCAGTCACATCCAGACAGCCTTCTGTACAGCTGGGTTACACAGCCTCACACTCACTACTCACATATATACACACTATATACACCAACATAATGCAGGACTGGACACAATATGCCCCAATATAACACGACCCCGAGTCAGGGTGAAATCACTCTGCTCCAATTACTGACTTACTAGAAGGGCCACATGTATCAGGGATTCAGTCACATCCAGACAGCCTTCTGTACAGCTGGGTTACACAGCCTCACACTCACTACTCACATATATACACACTATATACACCAACATAATGCAGGGCTGGACACAATATGCCCCAATATAACACGACCCTGAGTCAGGGTGAAATCACTCTGCTCCAATTACTGACTTACTAGAAGGGCCACATGTATCAAGGATTCAGTCACATCCAGACAGCCTTCTGTACAGCTGGGTTACACAGCCTCACACTCACTACTCACATATATACACACACTATATACACCAACATAATGCAGGGCTGGACACAATATGACCCAATATAACACGACCCCGAGTCAGGGTGAAATCACTCTGCTCCAATTACTGACTTACTAGAAGGGCCACATGTATCAAGGATTCAGTCACATCCAGACAGCCTTCTGTACAGCTGGGTTACACAGCCTCACACTCACTACTCACATATATACACACTATATACACCAACATAATGCAGGACTGGACACAATATGCCCCAATATAACACGACCCCGAGTCAGGGTGAAATCACTCTGCTCCAATTACTGACTTACTAGAAGGGCCACATGTATCAGGGATTCAGTCACATCCAGACAGCCTTCTGTACAGCTGGGTTACACAGCCTCACACTCACTACTCACATATATACACACTATATACACCAACATAATGCAGGGCTGGACACAATATGCCCCAATATAACACGACCCTGAGTCAGGGTGAAATCACTCTGCTCCAATTACTGACTTACTAGAAGGGCCACATGTATCAAGGATTCAGTCACATCCAGACAGCCTTCTGTACAGCTGGGTTACACAGCCTCACACTCACTACTCACATATATACACACTATATACACCAACATAATGCAGGACTGGACACAATATGCCCCAATATAACACGACCCTGAGTCAGGGTGAAATCACTCTGCTCCAATTACTGACTTACTAGAAGGGCCACATGTATCAAGGATTCAGTCACATCCAGACAGCCTTCTGTACAGCTGGGTTACACAGCCTCACACTCACTACTCACATATATACACACTATATACACCAACATAATGCCGGGCTGGACACAATATGCCCCAATATAACACGACCCCGAGTCAGGGTGAAATCACTCTGCTCCAATTACTGACTTACTAGAAGGGCCACATGTATCAGGGATTCAGTCACATCCAGACAGCCTTCTGTACAGCTGGGTTACACAGCCTCACACTCACTACTCACATATATACACACACTATATACACCAACATAATGCAGGACTGGACACAATGTGCCCCAATATAACACGACCCCGAGTCAGGGTGAAATCACTCTGCTCCAATTACTGACTTACTAGAAGGGCCACATGTATCAAGGATTCAGTCACATCCAGACAGCCTTCTGTACAGCTGGGTTACACAGCCTCACACTCACTACTCACATATATACACACTATATACACCAACATAATGCCGGGCTGGACACAATATGCCCCAATATAACAGGACCCTGAGTCAGGGTGAAATCACTCTGCTCCAATTACTGACTTACTAGAAGGGCCACATGTATCAAGGATTCAGTCACATCCAGACAGCCTTCTGTACAGCTGGGTTACACAGCCTCACACTCACTATTCACATATATACACACTATATACACCAACATAATGCAGGGCAGGACACAATATGCCCCAATATAACACGACCCCGAGTCAGGGTGAAATCACTCTGCTCCAATTACTGACTTACTAGAAGGGCCACATGTATCAAGGATTCAGTCACATCCAGACAGCCTTCTGTACAGCTGGGTTACACAGCCTCACACTCACTACTCACATATATACACACTATATACACCAACATAATGCAGGACTGGACACAATATGCCCCAATATAACACGACCCCGAGTCAGGGTGAAATCACTCTGCTCCAATTACTGACTTACTAGAAGGGCCACATGTATCAAGGATTCAGTCACATCCAGACAGCCTTCTGTACAGCTGGGTTACACAGCCTCACACTCACTACTCACATATATACACACTATATACACCAACATAATGCAGGGCTGGACACAATATGCCCCAATATAACACGACCCCGAGTCAGGGTGAAATCACTCTGCTCCAATTACTGACTTACTAGAAGGGCCACATGTATCAAGGATTCAGTCACATCCAGACAGCCTTCTGTACAGCTGGGTTACACAGCCTCACACTCACTACTCACATATATACACACTATATACACCAACATAATGCAGGACTGGACACAATATGCCCCAATATAACACGACCCCGAGTCAGGGTGAAATCACTCTGCTCCAATTACTGACTTACTAGAAGGGCCACATGTATCAAGGATTCAGTCACATCCAGACAGCCTTCTGTACAGCTGGGTTACACAGCCTCACACTCACTACTCACATATATACACACTATATACACCAACATAATGCAGGACTGGACACAATATGCCCCAATATAACACGACCCCGAGTCAGGGTGAAATCACTCTGCTCCAATTACTGACTTACTAGAAGGGCCACATGTATCAAGGATTCAGTCACATCCAGACAGCCTTCTGTACAGCTGGGTTACACAGCCTCACACTCACTACTCACATATATACACACTATATACACCAACATAATGCAGGGCAGGACACAATATGCCCCAATATAACACGACCCTGAGTCAGGGTGAAATCACTCTGCTCCAATTACTGACTTACTAGAAGGGCCACATGTATCAAGGATTCAGTCACATCCAGACAGCCTTCTGTACAGCTGGGTTACACAGCCTCACACTCACTACTCACATATATACACACTATATACACCAACATAATGCAGGGCTGGACACAATATGCCCCAATATAACACGACCCTGAGTCAGGGTGAAATCACTCTGCTCCAATTACTGACTTACTAGAAGGGCCACATGTATCAAGGATTCAGTCACATCCAGACAGCCTTCTGTACAGCTGGGTTACACAGCCTCACACTCACTACTCACATATATACACACTATATACACCAACATAATGCAGGACTGGACACAATATGCCCCAATATAACACGACCCCGAGTCAGGGTGAAATCACTCTGCTCCAATTACTGACTTACTAGAAGGGCCACATGTATCAAGGATTCAGTCACATCCAGACAGCCTTCTGTACAGCTGGGTTACACAGCCTCACACTCACTACTCACATATATACACACTATATACACCAACATAATGCAGGGCTGGACACAATATGCCCCAATATAACACGACCCTGAGTCAGGGTGAAATCACTCTGCTCCAATTACTGACTTACTAGAAGGGCCACATGTATCAAGGATTCAGTCACATCCAGACAGCCTTCTGTACAGCTGGGTTACACAGCCTCACACTCACTACTCACATATATACACACTATATACACCAACATAATGCCGGGCAGGACACAATATGCCCCAATATAACACGACCCCGAGTCAGGGTGAAATCACTCTGCTCCAATTACTGACTTACTAGAAGGGCCACATGTATCAAGGATTCAGTCACATCCAGACAGCCTTCTGTACAGCTGGGTTACACAGCCTCACACTCACTACTCACATATATACACACTATATACACCAACATAATGCCGGGCAGGACACAATATGCCCCAATATAACACGACCCCGAGTCAGGGTGAAATCACTCTGCTCCAATTACTGACTTACTAGAAGGGCCACATGTATCAAGGATTCAGTCACATCCAGACAGCCTTCTGTACAGCTGGGTTACACAGCCTCACACTCACTACTCACATATATACACACTATATACACCAACATAATGCAGGGCTGGACACAATATGCCCCAATATAACACGACCCTGAGTCAGGGTGAAATCACTCTGCTCCAATTACTGACTTACTAGAAGGGCCACATGTATCAAGGATTCAGTCACATCCAGACAGCCTTCTGTACAGCTGGGTTACACAGCCTCACACTCACTACTCACATATATACACACTATATACACCAACATAATGCCGGGCAGGACACAATATGCCCCAATATAACACGACCCCGAGTCAGGGTGAAATCACTCTGCTCCAATTACTGACTTACTAGAAGGGCCACATGTATCAAGGATTCAGTCACATCCAGACAGCCTTCTGTACAGCTGGGTTACACAGCCTCACACTCACTACTCACATATATACACACTATATACACCAACATAATGCCGGGCAGGACACAATATGCCCCAATATAACACGACCCCGAGTCAGGGTGAAATCACTCTGCTCCAATTACTGACTTACTAGAAGGGCCACATGTATCAAGGATTCAGTCACATCCAGACAGCCTTCTGTACAGCTGGGTTACACAGCCTCACACTCACTACTCACATATATACACACTATATACACCAACATAATGCAGAGCAGGACACAATATGCCCCAATATAACACGACCCTGAGTCAGGGTGAAATCACTCTGCTCCAATTACTGACTTACTAGAAGGGCCACATGTATCAGGGATTCAGTCACATCCAGACAGCCTTCTGTACAGCTGGGTTACACAGCCTCACACTCACTACTCACATATATACACACTATATACACCAACATAATGCCGGGCTGGACACAATATGCCCCAATATAACACGACCCCGAGTCAGGGTGAAATCACTCTGCTCCAATTACTGACTTACTAGAAGGGCCACATGTATCAAGGATTCAGTCACATCCAGACAGCCTTCTGTACAGCTGGGTTACACAGCCTCACACTCACTACTCACATATATACACACTATATACACCAACATAATGCCGGGCAGGACACAATATGCCCCAATATAACACGACCCCGAGTCAGGGTGAAATCACTCTGCTCCAATTACTGACTTACTAGAAGGGCCACATGTATCAAGGATTCAGTCACATCCAGACAGCCTTCTGTACAGCTGGGTTACACAGCCTCACACTCACTACTCACATATATACACACTATATACACCAACATAATGCAGGGCTGGACACAATATGCCCCAATATAACACGACCCTGAGTCAGGGTGAAATCACTCTGCTCCAATTACTGACTTACTAGAAGGGCCACATGTATCAAGGATTCAGTCACATCCAGACAGCCTTCTGTACAGCTGGGTTACACAGCCTCACACTCACTACTCACATATATACACACACTATATACACCAACATAATGCCGGGCAGGACACAATATGCCCCAATATAACACGACCCTGAGTCAGGGTGAAATCACTCTGCTCCAATTACTGACTTACTAGAAGGGCCACATGTATCAGGGATTCAGTCACATCCAGACAGCCTTCTGTACAGCTGGGTTACACAGCCTCACACTCACTACTCACATATATACACACTATATACACCAACATAATGCAGGACTGGACACAATATGCCCCAATATAACACGACCCCGAGTCAGGGTGAAATCACTCTGCTCCAATTACTGACTTACTAGAAGGGCCACATGTATCAGGGATTCAGTCACATCCAGACAGCCTTCTGTACAGCTGGGTTACACAGCCTCACACTCACTACTCACATATATACACACTATATACACCAACATAATGCAGGACTGGACACAATATGCCCCAATATAACACGACCCCGAGTCAGGGTGAAATCACTCTGCTCCAATTACTGACTTACTAGAAGGGCCACATGTATCAGGGATTCAGTCACATCCAGACAGCCTTCTGTACAGCTGGGTTACACAGCCTCACACTCACTACTCACATATATACACACTATATACACCAACATAATGCAGGGCAGGACACAATATGCCCCAATATAACACGACCCTGTATTATATTAACCCCTCACTCACCGTGAGCCAGGCAGACACAGACAGAGATCACTATGAGAGCCATGACGGCGGGAACCTCCCTGACAGAAACCGAAACTAGCCGGGCACATCCGGGGGCGGGGCCACAACCGGAACTGACGCTCTACTTCTGCCTGTGACTGACTGAGAGTACGGAGGGGGCTACACGGGGCGGTGACAGTACGGAGGGGGCTACACGGGGCGGTGACAGAACACGGAGGGGGGCTACACGGGGCCGTGACAGAGCACGGAGGGGGGCTACACGGGGCGGTGACAGAGCACGGAGGGGGGCTACACGGGGCGGTGACAGTACGGAGGGGGCTACACGGGGCGGTGACAGACCACGGAGGGGGCTACACGGGGCGGTGACAGACCACGGAGGGGGCTACACGGGGCGGTGACAGACCACGGAGGGGGGCTACACGGGGCGGTGACTGGTAATGAGGGAATATACCCTGTGTATCGCGACTGTAATATCGATACTGAGCGGTAACCCGTCTCACTGTGATTAGTAATCAATAACAGATCCATGACCTGCTCCAGAGAGGAGATGCGGCCGTCTGTACGTTATTGTCAGAGAGGAGATGCGGCCGTCTGTACGTTATTATCAGAGAGGAGATGCGGCCGTCTGTACGTTATTATCAGAGAGGAGATGCGGCCGTCTGTACGTTATTGTCAGAGAGGAGATGCGGCCGTCTGTACGTTATTGTCAGAGAGGAGATGCGGCCGTCTGTACGTTATTATCAGAGAGGAGATGCGGCCGTCTGTACGTTATTGTCAGAGAGGAGATGCGGCCGTCTGTACGTTATTATCAGAGAGGAGATGCGGCCGTCTGTACGTTATTATCAGAGAGGAGATTTGGCCGTCTGTACGTTATTGTCAGAGAGGAGATTTGGCCGTCTGTACGTTATTGTCAGAGAGGAGATGCGGCCGTCTGTACGTTATTATCAGAGAGGAGATGCGGCCGTCTGTACGTTATTATCAGAGAGGAGATGCGGCCGTCTGTACGTTATTATCAGAGAGGAGATGCGGCCGTCTGTACGTTATTATCAGAGAGGAGATGCGGCCGTCTGTACGTTATTGTCAGAGAGGAGATGCGGCCGTCTGTACGTTATTGTCAGAGAGGAGATGCGGCCGTCTGTACGTTATTGTCAGAGAGGAGATGCGGCCGTCTGTACGTTATTGTCAGAGAGGAGATTTGGCCGTCTGTACGTTATTATCAGAGAGGAGATGCGGCCGTCTGTACGTTATTATCAGAGAGGAGATGCGGCCGTCTGTACGTTATTGTCAGAGAGGAGATGCGGCCGTCTGTACGTTATTGTCAGAGAGGAGATGCGGCCGTCTGTACGTTATTGTCAGAGAGGAGATGCGGCCGTCTGTACGTTATTATCAGAGAGGAGATGCGGCCGTCTGTACGTTATTATCAGAGAGGAGATGCGGCCGTCTGTACGTTATTATCAGAGAGGAGATGCGGCCGTCTGTACGTTATTGTCAGAGAGGAGATGCGGCCGTCTGTACGTTATTGTCAGAGAGGAGATGCGGCCGTCTGTACGTTATTATCAGAGAGGAGATGCGGCCGTCTGTACGTTATTATCAGAGAGGAGATGCGGCCGTCTGTACGTTATTATCAGAGAGGAGATGCGGCCGTCTGTACGTTATTGTCAGAGAGGAGATGCGGCCGTCTGTACGTTATTGTCAGAGAGGAGATTTGGCCGTCTGTACGTTATTATCAGAGAGGAGATGCGGCCGTCTGTACGTTATTGTCAGAGAGGAGATGCGGCCGTCTGTACGTTATTGTCAGAGAGGAGATGCGGCCGTCTGTACGTTATTGTCAGAGAGGAGATGCGGCCGTCTGTACGTTATTATCAGAGAGGAGATGCGGCCGTCTGTACGTTATTATCAGAGAGGAGATGCGGCCGTCTGTACGTTATTATCAGAGAGGAGATGCGGCCGTCTGTACGTTATTGTCAGAGAGGAGATGCGGCCGTCTGTACGTTATTATCAGAGAGGAGATTTGGCCGTCTGTACGTTATTATCAGAGAGGAGATTCAGACGTTTATATGTTATTACCGTAATAACATTCTATAACACCTCCTGAGAGACTGGAGTGTGAAGGACAGGAGACAATATCACCCTGGGGAACACAATGGCTTAGCTGACATCCTGAGTGAGCTAGTTCTGGGCACCCTGTGTTAGAAGTCCATTGTACTGAAGACAGTGGGCCACTGGTGCCCCCAAAGTATGTACCCCCATAACTGTCACACACAGAGAGGGCCCACAGTCTATAGGGAGGAGGCAGGCCACTACTTCTCTAAGAACCCCAGTAACAGAGGGTTCCATCACAGATATTATAAAATACAATTAATGACATTAAATGCTTTAATGAACAAATAAAGCCCTGTATTGAGTCCCATCTGCCTCTATATTAGAGGTGGATATACAAAGCTTAGTAATGTACTATTTGTGTTTTCCAGAGGATTTTGCCAAGTTGGGGCAGAGTTTAGTATCACCAGCCAGAGAGATACTGGAAATGTGCAGCCGTGTGTGTGCAGTAGAGATAAGAACATGTGACTTTAATATAGCATTACACGTCAAGCCTTGAGATATACTGTGTAATAGAGACCCCACTAACCACAGAGCTCTATACTCACCATAACATTACACGTCAAGCCTTGATATATACTGTGTAACAGAGACCCCACTAACCACAGCGCTCTATACTCACCATAATATAACATTCCACGTCAAGCCTTGATATATACCGTGTAACAGACCCCACTAAACACAGAGCTCTATACTCACCATAATATAACATTCCACGTCAAGCCTTGATATATACCGTGTAACAGAGACCCCACTAACCACAGAGCTCTATACTCACCATAACATTACACGTCAAGCCTTGATATATACCGTGTAACAGAGACCCCACTAAACACAGCGCTCTATACTCACCATGATATAACATTCCACGTCAAGCCTTGATATATACCGTGTAACAGAGACCCCACTAAACACAGAGCTCTATACTCACCATAATATAACATTACACGTCAAGCCTTGATATATACCGTGTAACAGAGACCCCACTAAACACAGAGCTCTATACTCACCATAATATAACATTCCACGTCAAGCCTTGATATATACCGTGTAACAGAGACCCCACTAAACACAGAGCTCTATACTCACCATAATATAACATTACACGTCAAGCCTTGATATATACCGTGTAACAGAGACCCCACTAAACACAGAGCTCTATACTCACCATAATATAGCATTACACGTCAAGCCTTGATATATACCGTGTAACAGAGACCCCACTAAACACAGAGCTCTATACTCACCATAATATAGCATTACACGTCAAGCCTTGATATATACTGTGTAACAGAGACCCCACTAACCACAGAGCTCTATACTCACCATAATATAACATTCCACGTCAAGCCTTGATATATACTGTGTAACAGAGACCCCACTAAACACAGAGCTCTATACTCACCATAATATAACATTACACGTCAAGCCTTGATATATACTGTGTAACAGAGACCCCACTAACCACAGAGCTCTATACTCACCATAATATAACATTCCACGTCAAGCCTTGATATACCGTGTAACAGAGACCCCACTAACCACAGCGCTCTATACTCACCATAATATAACATTACACGTCAAGCCTTGATATACCGTGTAACAGACCCCACTAAACACAGAGCTCTATACTCACCATAATATAACATTACACGTCAAGCCTTGAGATATACCGTGTAACAGAGACCCCACTAACCACAGAGCTCTATACTCACCATAATATAACATTACACGTCAAGCCTTGATATATACTGTGTAACAGAGACCCCACTAACCACAGAGCTCTATACTCACCATAATATAGCATTACACGTCAAGCCTTGATATATACCGTGTAACAGAGACCCCACTAAACACAGAGCTCTATACTCACCATGATATAACTTTACACGTCAAGCCTTGATATACTGTGTAACAGAGACCCCACTAAACACAGAGCTCTATACTCACCATAATATAACATTACACGTCAAGCCTTGATATACCGTGTAACAGAGACCCCACTAACCACAGAGCTCTATACTCACCATAATATAACATTCCACGTCAAGCCTTGATATATACCGTGTAACAGACCCCACTAAACACAGCGCTCTATACTCACCATAACATTACACGTCAAGCCTTGATATATACTGTGTAACAGAGACCCCACTAACCACAGAGCTCTATACTCACCATAATATAACATTCCACGTCAAGCCTTGATATATACCGTGTAACAGACCCCACAGAGCTCTATACTCACCATAATATAACATTCCACGTCAAGCCTTGATATATACCGTGTAACAGAGACCCCACTAAACACAGCGCTCTATACTCACCATAATATAACATTCCACGTCAAGCCTTGATATATACTGTGTAACAGACCCCACTAACCACAGAGCTCTATACTCACCATAATATAACATTCCACGTCAAGCCTTGATATACCGTGTAACAGAGACCCCACTAACCACAGCGCTCTATACTCACCATAATATAACATTACACGTCAAGCCTTGATATATACCGTGTAACAGACCCCACTAACCACAGCGCTCTATACTCACCATAATATAACATTACACGTCAAGCCTTGATATATACTGTGTAACAGAGACCCCACTAACCACAGAGCTCTATACTCACCATAATATAACATTCCACGTCAAGCCTTGATATACCGTGTAACAGAGACCCCACTAACCACAGCGCTCTATACTCACCATAATATAACTTTACACGTCAAGCCTTGATATATACCGTGTAACAGAGACCCCACTAACCACAGAGCTCTATACTCACCATAACATTACACGTCAAGCCTTGATATACCGTGTAACAGAGACCCCACTAACCACAGAGCTCTATACTCACCATAATATAACATTACACGTCAAGCCTTGATATATACCGTGTAACAGAGACCCCACTAAACACAGCGCTCTATACTCACCATAATATAACATTCCACGTCAAGCCTTGATATATACCGTGTAACAGAGACCCCACTAAACACAGAGCTCTATACTCACCATAATATAACATTCCACGTCAAGCCTTGATATATACTGTGTAACAGAGACCCCACTAACCACAGAGCTCTATACTCACCATAATATAACATTCCACGTCAAGCCTTGATATATACTGTGTAACAGAGACCCCACTAACCACAGAGCTCTATACTCACCATAATATAACATTACACGTCAAGCCTTGATATATACTGTGTAACAGACCCCACTAACCACAGAGCTCTATACTCACCATAATATAGCATTACACGTCAAGCCTTGATATATACTGTGTAACAGACCCCACTAACCACAGAGCTCTATACTCACCATAATATAGCATTACACGTCAAGCCTTGATATATACTGTGTAACAGACCCCACTAACCACAGCGCTCTATACTCACCATAATATAACATTACACGTCAAGCCTTGATATATACTGTGTAACAGAGACCCCACTAACCACAGAGCTCTATACTCACCATAATATAACATTCCACGTCAAGCCTTGATATATACCGTGTAACAGAGACCCCACTAAACACAGAGCTCTATACTCACCATAATATAACATTACACGTCAAGCCTTGATATATACTGTGTAACAGACCCCACTAACCACAGCGCTCTATACTCACCATAATATAACATTCCACGTCAAGCCTTGATATATACCGTGTAACAGAGACCCCACTAAACACAGAGCTCTATACTCACCATAATATAACATTACACGTCAAGCCTTGATATATACTGTGTAACAGAGACCCCACTAACCACAGAGCTCTATACTCACCATAATATAACATTCCACGTCAAGCCTTGATATATACCATGTAACAGAGACCCCACTAAACACAGAGCTCTATACTCACCATAACATTACACGTCAAGCCTTGATATATACTGTGTAACAGACCCCACTAACCACAGCGCTCTATACTCACCATAATATAACATTACACGTCAAGCCTTGATATATACTGTGTAACAGAGACCCCACTAAACACAGCGCTCTATACTCACCATGATATAACATTCCACGTCAAGCCTTGATATATACTGTGTAACAGACCCCACTAACCACAGAGCTCTATACTCACCATAATAGAACATTAAAACGTTACATATTCTTGGGAGAGAATTCAGAGAGGTTGTTATCCAGGCACTGGAAGGGTTAATGCGGTTGCAGCTGTCATTTTCCAGCTGTTATTATTCACTTAATAAAATGGAGAGTAGGAATATCATGTAACCGCTCTGGTACACTCTCCTTTTATGTCTTGAATGCATAGAATTTAGCAGGGCTGACAATACAAAATAATTCCCTTCTATAGTACATAGTATTAATGGCAGATCAGTAGTAATGCTATGAAGAGATACAAGGCAGCCAGTGGGAGAGCACTGCCCCCTAGTGACCAGTCTAATTCCCTTCTATAGTATACAGTATTAATGGCAGATCAGTAGTAATGCTATGAAGAGATACAAGGCAGCCAGTGGGAGAGCACTGCCCCCTAGTGACCAGTCTAATTCCCTTCTATAGTATACAGTATTAATGGCAGATCAGTAGTAATGCTATGAAGAGATACAAGGCAGCCAGTGGGAGAGCACTGCCCCCTAGTGACCAGTCTAATTCCCTTCTATAGTATACAGTATTAATGGCAGATCAGTAGTAATGCTATGAAGAGATACAAGGCAGCCAGTGGGAGAGCACTGCCCCCTAGTGACCAGTCCAATTCCCTTCTATAGTATACAGTATTAATGGCAGATCAGTAGTAATGCTATGACGAGATACAAGGCAGCCAGATTAGTATTTAGGGAGGGACACATTAAAAATGGGCCATTCAATATTAACTGATTTCAGACTGAAATAGTAAATTTACCAATTCTGCCATATTTGACAAACCCAAAACCAGCTGGATTTCAATTTGCCAGGTCTTAGCTGGAGAATGGAGGAGAAACAAAACCACCAGGTGACTGCCACTGGACCCACAAAGAAATAAATTCCCTAACTACCCCCTCCTTGCCCATGATGAGGGGGAGCAGATGTAAAAGTGCCAGGGGAGTCATCCTTCCTTGATGGCCTCTGCCTAGGGATGGATGGCCCCTTTTACAAGGGCTGAAGCAGGATAGACGTGTGGTATATTAACACAGTAATAGAATAATGAGGGGCAGTGACTGGCAAGTAAAAAGCCCAGGGGTATTAAAAAAGAAAAAAAACTGATAATGCAGAATAAAAGCTAAAAAGGAAAAATGCACAATGAGAAAGTTGATGCAGGGACCATATACTTCTAATGTGTGAGCAGGTCCTATGGTGCATAGAAAGACAGGAGGCCTCTAACGTTACACCTGTAAAGCGACAGAACAGAAGTCGAAAAGGAAACAGATTGGTGCAAGTCACAAAGAGGCCGGTACAGAGCCTGGAAGAGACATGTTGGTTTGGTAAAAATCACTGGTGACCTTTATTCAAAGTGCAATATGGCAGGTGTGAGGGAGCAGGTGTGAGGGAGCAGGGATCATATATTAGTTGTACATCCATTATTCACATATGAAAGTTTTATATTTTGTATTGATTAGACCGTGTGAATAAAACAAATTTCTCAAATATATATATATATTAGCCGTTGTGTGGACATTTATATAGTAATTTATAATCCCACGGTGGCAGACTTTGGTTGAAGCACGCCCGTTTCCCCGAGCTCATGGGAAAGTCCGAATAACGTGATCAGAATCTCAGCTGATTCAGTGAGGAATGAGACCAGATATTGAGTTAAGATTTATTGACACAGTGACATGGTATCAGCCAATGTATTGCTACATCAGATCTGAGCGTGATACAGATTACAAACCAACAGCCAATCAGCACACAGTATGCAGGATCCACCCAGACATGGACAATACACAGGTCTGGGGGGCCTCAGCAGATCAGCTCATTATAAAGCCCACCTTGGCTCTGGAGGATTCGCTCACATCCAAGCTCTGTATTAGATCCCCGTCATTAGAAGCCGCTGTTTAATAGCAGGGTCTCCGGTTTGATTCAGCGCTGTGGGCGTCATCCAGTCCGGGTCATTGCCTGGTTTGCAGACAGGAAAGTGCGCTCCGCACCTCAATATCCAGCTCATCAGCCGGTATAACAGCTGCTGGGGGAGGGAGCCTCATCATCCTCTGCCAGCCGGGGAGCTAGAGAGAAAGAAATGACAATACTTTAATAAAGGAAATCGAGCCGCGCGAGAGAACACATGGATAATCGCACAGATACTGCTCCATATGGGAGGGATCCATCCAGCAGCCTGATGACACCAGTAACAGAGTATCCCCAGGATTCAGGGAAGGTTACACTTCACATTAGACCAGCAGAGTTGGAAAATCCCCCATCCAGCTGGTATCAAATCCCATACATGGACCAGTCTGCTGAAGGCACCACCCATAATAGGAGGATATAGACTAGCTGCTGGGCCTACATCTCCCATAATGCTCTGCCAGCATCATAGCTGATGGAGCCTGGGAAATGTAGTCCTGCAGGAGCTGGTGCGTTACAGGCTGAACACTCATGTTCCTCTAACTGAAATCTAAAAAGGGGAACGGCTCCAAAGTGCAGAGGGCTGCTCATTACTGAACCATTATGCAAGCTTATATATAATAAGGGGGGGGCTCAGCTCAGAGAGAAGATTTACCGATCATATCCTGGTCAGAGCAGACGTTAATCACACAATACCAGGTCAGAACTCATCCTGCTCATCACCGCTGCACCCGGACCCCCAACATAGATACGTCGGTAATTAGAAGAGAAACTTTATATCTCCCTGGCACTGGCATATATCAAGGGCGAGACCCAATCCGAGTGACATGATGTAATTACTGGACCACGAGGACCCCCGTTACATCCAAAGCTGCCATTTATTGATCATTTGATGCACATATCCAGGTTTTATTGCCATACTGTACTCGTGTGTTGTGGCAGGATAGGGATTGGTTAGGTCACTATACGTGATGTATGTATAGGTAGTGTCACAGAATATAACTGCAGTGTATGTTGTGTGCCCTGTATAATGAGCTGTCCAGTTGGGGCATTGTTTAATCAGATTAACTCTGTCTGGTCCTTATCCAAGTATATATCTATTGGTTCATCAAAGTGTTCTCTAGATCTGAAGTTGGATATATGTTGTCATTGTACAATAAATGTTCTGATTTCAGAGGGAATTTCAATGAATGAACAAACTACAGAATTAGAAACAAACCTCCTGGTCAGACGAAGGGGAGAAGGTTTTTTGCTACTTTGGCCTCAAGTTTGAAAGTCTTCGAATCTCATGAATAAATAAGTGATGTTGTCACAATAAGTCACACAGGGGTCTTCTACTTACAGGTAACCTGAAAGGCGGATACATCTCGCCATGTCCCTTCCCTTACAGAGCGACAGTCAGCGCCCCTCAGCCGCGAGAAGGTACAATGAGTAAAAGCCCCTCCAACCCTGCCAGTTTATCCAAGTCCATAGCACAGATTCAACCTCCAAAACCATCAGGAAGATGACTGTCTGCCCAGGTAATTTCTTGGATCTGAGGAGAAAAAAAAAAAAAAAAAAAAAATGTAATAACTTCAGTAGCCAGTAACCCTCACTCTCTCCCCCCCCCCCCCCCAACTGTACCAGCCAGTAACCCTCACTCCCCCCCCTCCCCAACTGTACCAGCCAGTAACCCTCACTCCCCCCCCTCCCCAACTGTACCAGCCAGTAACCCTCACTCCCCCCCCTCCCCAACTGTACCAGCCAGTAACCCTCACTCCCCCCCCTCCCCAACTGTACCAGCCAGTAACCCTCACTCCCCCCCCTCCCCAACTGTACCAGCCAGTAACCCTCACTCCCCCCCCTCCCCAACTGTACCAGCCAGTAACCCTCACTCCCCCCCCTCCCCAACTGTACCAGCCAGTAACCCTCACTCCCCCCCCCTCCCCAACTGTACCAGCCAGTAACCCTCACTCCCCCCCCCTCCCCAACTGTACCAGCCAGTAACCCTCACTCCCCCCCCTCCCCAACTGTACCAGCCAGTAACCCTCACTCCCCCCCCTCCCCAACTGTACCAGCCAGTAACCCTCACTCCCCCCCCTCCCCAACTGTACCAGCCAGTAACCCTCACTCCCCCCCTCACACACACACACACACACTGTACCAGCCAGTAACCCTCACTCTCCCCCTCACACACACACACACTGTACCAGCCAGTAACCCTCACTCTCCCCCTCACACACACACACACACTGTATCAGCCAGTAACCCTCACTCTCCCCCTCACACACACACACACACACTGTATCAGCCAGTAACCCTCACTCTCCCCCTCACACACACACACACTGTATCAGCCAGTAACCCTCACTCTCCCCCTCACACACACACACACACTGTATCAGCCAGTAACCCTCACTCACACACACACACACACTGTATCAGCCAGTAACCCTCACTCACACACACACACACACTGTATCAGCCAGTAACCCTCACTCACACACACACACACACTGTATCAGCCAGTAACCCTCACTCACACACACACACACACTGTATCAGCCAGTAACCCTCACTCACACACACACACACACACTGTATCAGCCAGTAACCCTCACTCTCCCCCTCACACACACACTGTATCAGCCAGTAACCCTCACTCTCCCCCTCACACACACACTGTATCAGCCAGTAACCCTCACTGTCCTCCTCACACACACTGTATCAGCCAGTAACCCTCACTCTCCCCCTCACACACACACACACTGTATAGCCAGTAACCCTCACTCTCCCCCTCACACACACTGTATCAGCCAGTAACCCTCACTGTCCTCCTCACACACACTGTATCAGCCAGTAACCCTCACTCTCCCCCTCACACACACACACTGTATCAACCAGTAACCCTCACTCTCCTCCTCACACACACACTGTATCAGCCAGTAACCCTCACTCTCCTCCTCACACACACTGTATCAGCCAGTAACCCTCACTCTCCTCCTCACACACACACTGTATCAGCCAGTAACCCTCACTCTCCCCCTCACACACACTGTATCAGCCAGTAACCCTCACTCTCCTCCTCACACACACTGTATCAGCCAGTAACCCTCACTCTCCTCCTCACACACACTGTATCAGCCAGTAACCCTCACTGTCCTCCTCACACACACTGTATCAGCCAGTAACCCTCACTGTCCCCCTCACACACACACACTGTATCAGCCAGTAACCCTCACTCTCCTCCTCACACACACACTGTATCAGCCAGTAACCCTCACTCTCCTCCTCACACACACTGTATCAGCCAGTAACCCTCACTCTCCTCCTCACACACACACTGTATCAGCCAGTAACCCTCACTGTCCTCCTCACACACACACTGTATCAGCCAGTAACCCTCACTGTCCACCTCACACACACACTGTATCAGCCAGTAACCCTCACTCTCCTCCTCACACACACACACACACACACACTGTATCAGCCAGTAACCCTCACTCTCCTCCTCACACACACACTGTATCAGCCAGTAACCCTCACTCTCCTCACTCACACACACACTGTATCAGCCAGTAACCCTCACTGTCCCCCCCTGTATCAGCCAGTAACCCTCACTGTCCTCCTCACACACACACTGTATCAGCCAGTAACCCTCACTCTCCTCCTCACACACACACACACTGTATCAGCCAGTAACCCTCACTCTCCTCCTCACACACACACTGTATCAGCCAGTAACCCTCACTCTCCCCCTCACACACTGTATCAGCCAGTAACCCTCACTCTCCCCCTCACACACACTGTATCAGCCAGTAACCCTCACTCTCCTCCTCACACACACACTGTATCAGCCAGTAACCCTCACTCTCCCCCTCTCACACACACTGTATCAGCCAGTAACCCTCACTCTCCTCCTCACACACACACACTGTATCAGCCAGTAACCCTCACTCTCCTCCTCACACACACACTGTATCAGCCAGTAACCCTCACTCTCCTCCTCACACACACACACTGTATCAGCCAGTAACCCTCACTCTCCTCCTCACACACACACTGTATCAGCCAGTAACCCTCACTGTCCCCCTCACACACACACTGTATCAGCCAGTAACCCTCACTGTCCCCCTCACACACACTGTATCAGCCAGTAACCCTCACTCTCCTCCTCACACACACACTGTATCAGCCAGTAACCCTCACTCTCCTCCTCACACACACTGTATCAGCCAGTAACCCTCACTCTCCTCCTCACACACACACTGTATCAGCCAGTAACCCTCACTCTCCTCCTCACACACACACTGTATCAGCCAGTAACCCTCACTCTCCTCCTCACACACACTGTATCAGCCAGTAACCCTCACTCTCCTCCTCACACACACACTGTATCAGCCAGTAACCCTCACTCTCCTCCTCACACACACACTGTATCAGCCAGTAACCCTCACTCTCCTCCTCACACACACACACTGTATCAGCCAGTAACCCTCACTCTCCTCCTCACACACACACTGTATCAGCCAGTAACCCTCACTCTCCTCCTCACACACACACTGTATCAGCCAGTAACCCTCACTCTCCTCCTCACACACACACACTGTATCAGCCAGTAACCCTCACTCTCCTCCTCACACACACACTGTATCAGCCAGTAACCCTCACTCTCCTCCTCACACACACACACTGTATCAGCCAGTAACCCTCACTCTCCCCCTCACACACACTGTATCAGCCAGTAACCCTCACTCTCCTCCTCACACACACTGTATCAGCCAGTAACCCTCACTCTCCTCCTCACACACACACACACACTGTATCAGCCAGTAACCCTCACTGTCCTCCTCACACACACTGTATCAGCCAGTAACCCTCACTCTCCCCCTCACACACACTGTACCAGCCAGTAACCCGCACTGTCCTCCTCACACACACTGTATCAGCCAGTAACCCTCACTGTCCTCCTCACACACACTGCATCAGCCAGTAACCCTCACTCTCCTCCTCACACACACACACTGTATCAGCCAGTAACCCTCACTGTCCCCCTCACACACACACACTGTATCAGCCAGTAACCCTCTCTCCTCCTCACACACACACTGTATCAGCCAGTAACCCTCACTCTCCTCCTCCTCACACACACACTGTATCAGCCAGTAACACACACACACACACACACTGTATCAGCCAGTAACCCTCACTGTCCTCCTCACACACACTGTATCAGCCAGTAACCCTCACTCTCCCCCTCACACACACACTGTATCAGCCAGTAACCCTCTCTCCTCCTCACACACACTGTATCAGCCAGTAACCCTCACTCTCCCCCTCACACACACTGTATCAGCCAGTAACCCTCACACACACACACACACACTGTATCAGCCAGTAACCCTCACTGTCCTCCTCACACACACTGTATCAGCCAGTAACCCTCACTGTCCTCCTCACACACACTGTATCAGCCAGTAACCCTCACTCTCCCCCTCACACACACACACTGTATCAGCCAGTAACCCTCACTGTCCTCCTCACACACACTGTATCAGCCAGTAACCCTCACTGTCCTCCTCACACACACTGTATCAGCCAGTAACCCTCACTCTCCCCCTCACACACACTGTATCAGCCAGTAACCCTCACACACACACACACACACTGTATCAGCCAGTAACCCTCACTGTCCTCCTCACACACACTGTATCAGCCAGTAACCCTCACTGTCCTCCTCACACACACTGTATCAGCCAGTAACCCTCACTCTCCCCCTCACACACACTGTATCAGCCAGTAACCCTCACACACACACACACACACTGTATCAGCCAGTAACCCTCACTGTCCTCCTCACACACACTGTATCAGCCAGTAACCCTCACTCTCCCCCTCACACACACTGTATCAGCCAGTAACCCTCACTCTCCTCCTCACACACACTGTATCAGCCAGTAACCCTCACTCTCCTCCTCACACACACACTGTATCAGCCAGTAACCCTCACTCTCCTCCTCACACACACTGTATCAGCCAGTAACCCTCACACACACACACTGTATCAGCCAGTAACCCTCACTGTCCTCCTCACACACACTGTATCAGCCAGTAACCCTCACTGTCCTCCTCACACACACTGTATCAGCCAGTAACCCGCACTGTCCCCCCCTGTATCAGCCAGTAACCCGCACTGTCCCCCCCTTTATCAGCCAGTAACCCTCACTCTCCTCCTCACACACTGTATCAGCCAGTAACCCGCACTGTCCCCCCCTTTATCAGCCAGTAACCCTCACTCTCCTCCTCACACACTGTATCAGCCAGTAACCCTCACTCTCCCCCTCACACACACACTGTATCAGCCAGTAACCCTCACTCTCCCCCTCACACACACACAGTATCAGCCAGTAACCCTCACTCTCCTCCTCACACACACTGTATCAGCCAGTAACCCTCACTCTCCTCCTCACACACACACTGTATCAGCCAGTAACCCTCACTCTCCCCCTCACACACACACACACTGTATCAGCCAGTAACCCTCACTCTCCCCCTCACACACACTGTATCAGCCAGTAACCCTCACTCTCCTCCTCACACACACTGTATCAGCCAGTAACCCGCACTGTCCTCCTCACACACACTGTATCAGCCAGTAACCCGCACTGTCCCCCCCTTTATCAGCCAGTAACCCTCACTCTCCTCCTCACACACTGTATCAGCCAGTAACCCTCACTGTCCTCCTCACACACACTGTATCAGCCAGTAACCCTCACTGTCCCCCTCACACACACACACTGTATCAGCCAGTAACCCTCACTCTCCTCCTCACACACACACTGTATCAGCCAGTAACCCTCACACACACACACTGTATCAGCCAGTAACCCTCACTCTCCTCCTCACACACACACACTGTATCAGCCAGTAACCCTCACTCTCCTCCTCACACACACACACTGTATCAGCCAGTAACCCTCACTCTCCCCCTCACACACACTGTATCAGCCAGTAACCCTCACTCTCCCCCTCACACACACTGTATCAGCCAGTAACCCTCACTCTCCCCCTCACACACACTGTATCAGCCAGTAACCCTCACTCTCCCCCTCACACACACTGTATCAGCCAGTAACCCTCACTCTCCTCCTCACACACACACTGTATCAGCCAGTAACCCTCACTCTCCCCCTCACACACACTGTATCAGCCAGTAACCCTCACTCTCCTCCTCACACACACTGTATCAGCCAGTAACCCTCACTCTCCTCCTCACACACACACTGTATCAGCCAGTAACCCTCACTCTCCTCCTCACACACACTGTATCAGCCAGTAACCCTCACTCTCCTCCTCACACACACACTGTATCAGCCAGTAACCCTCACTCTCCTCCTCACACACACTGTATCAGCCAGTAACCCTCACTCTCCCCCTCACACACACTGTATCAGCCAGTAACCCTCACTGTCCTCCTCACACACACTGTATCAGCCAGTAACCCTCACTGTCCCCCTCACACACACACTGTATCAGCCAGTAACCCTCACTCTCCCCCTCACACACACACTGTATCAGCCAGTAACCCTCACTCTCCTCCTCACACACACTGTATCAGCCAGTAACCCTCACTCTCCCCCTCACACACACACTGTATCAGCCAGTAACCCTCACTCTCCTCCTCACACACACACTGTATCAGCCAGTAACCCTCACACACACACACTGTATCAGCCAGTAACCCTCACTCTCCTCCTCACACACACACTGTATCAGCCAGTAACCCTCACTGTCCCCCTCACACACACTGTATCAGCCAGTAACCCTCACTCTCCTCCTCACACACACACTGTATCAGCCAGTAACCCTCACTCTCCTCCTCACACACACACTGTATCAGCCAGTAACCCTCACTCTCCTCCTCACACACACACTGTATCAGCCAGTAACCCTCACTCTCCTCCTCACACACACACTGTATCAGCCAGTAACCCTCACTCTCCTCCTCACACACACACTGTATCAGCCAGTAACCCTCACACACACACACACTGTATCAGCCAGTAACCCTCACTCTCCTCCTCACACACACTGTATCAGCCAGTAACCCTCACTCCCCCTCACACACACACACACTGTATCAGCCAGTAACCCTCACTCTCCTCCTCACACACACACTGTATCAGCCAGTAACCCTCACTCTCCTCCTCACACACACACTGTATCAGCCAGTAACCCTCACTCTCCTCCTCACACACTGTATCAGCCAGTAACCCTCACTCTCCTCCCCCTCACACACACTGTATCAGCCAGTAACCCTCACTCTCCTCACACACACACTGTATCAGCCAGTAACCCTCACTCTCCTCCTCACACACACTGTATCAGCCAGTAACCCTCACTCTCCTCCTCACACACACACTGTATCAGCCAGTAACCCTCACTCTCCTCCTCACACACACACTGTATCAGCCAGTAACCCTCACTCTCCTCCTCACACACACACTGTATCAGCCAGTAACCCTCACTCTCCTCCTCACACACACACTGTATCAGCCAGTAACCCTCACTCTCCTCCTCACACACACACTGTATCAGCCAGTAACCCTCACTCTCCTCCTCACACACTGTATCAGCCAGTAACCCTCACTCTCCCCCTCACACACACACTGTATCAGCCAATAACCCTCACTCTCCTCCTCACACACACACACACACTGTATCAGCCAGTAACCCACACACACACACTGTATCAGCCAGTAACCCTCACTGTCCTCCTCACACACACTGTATCAGCCAGTAACCCTCACTCTCCCCCTCACACACACTGTACCAGCCAGTAACCCTCACTGTCCTCCTCACACACACTGTATCAGCCAGTAACCCTCACTGTCCTCCTCACACACACTGTATCAGCCAGTAACCCTCACTCTCCCCCTCACACACACTGTACCAGCCAGTAACCCTCACTGTCCTCCTCACACACACTGTATCAGCCAGTAACCCTCACTCTCCTCCTCACACACACTGTATCAGCCAGTAACCCTCACTCTCCCCCTCACACACACTGTATCAGCCAGTAACCCTCACTCTCCCCCTCACACACACTGTATCAGCCAGTAACCCTCACTCTCCTCCTCACACACACACACTGTATCAGCCAGTAACCCTCACTCTCCCCCTCACACACACTGTATCAGCCAGTAACCCTCACTCTCCTCCTCACACACACACACTGTATCAGCCAGTAACCCTCACTCTCCTCCTCACACACACACACTGTATCAGCCAGTAACCCTCACTCTCCTCCTCACACACACACACACTGTATCAGCCAGTAACCCTCACTCTCCTCCTCACACACACACACACTGTATCAGCCAGTAACCCTCACTCTCCTCCTCACACACACACTGTATCAGCCAGTAACCCTCACTCTCCTCCTCACACACACACACACACTGTATCAGCCAGTAACCCTCACTCTCCTCCTCACACACACACACACTGTATCAGCCAGTAACCCTCACTCTCCTCCTCACACACACACTGTATCAGCCAGTAACCCTCACTCTCCTCCTCACACACTGTATCAGCCAGTAACCCTCACTCTCCTCCTCACACACACACTGTATCAGCCAGTAACCCTCACTCTCCTCCTCACACACACACTGTATCAGCCAGTAACCCTCACTCTCCTCCTCACACACACACTGTATCAGCCAGTAACCCTCACTCTCCTCCTCACACACACTGTATCAGCCAGTAACCCTCACTCTCCTCCTCACACACACACTGTATCAGCCAGTAACCCTCACTCTCCTCCTCACACACACACTGTATCAGCCAGTAACCCTCACACACACACACTGTATCAGCCAGTAACCCTCACTCTCCTCCTCACACACACTGTATCAGCCAGTAACCCTCACTCTCCTCCTCACACACACACACACACACACACTGTATCAGCCAGTAACACACACACACACACACACTGTATCAGCCAGTAACCCTCACTCCTCCTCACACACACTGTATCAGCCAGTAACCCTCACTGTCCTCCTCACACACACTGTATCAGCCAGTAACCCTCACTGTCCTCCTCACACACACTGTATCAGCCAGTAACCCTCACTCTCCCCCTCACACACACACACACTGTATCAGCCAGTAACCCTCACTGTCCTCCTCACACACACTGTATCAGCCAGTAACCCTCACTGTCCTCCTCACACACACTGTATCAGCCAGTAACCCGCACTGTCCCCCCCTGTATCAGCCAGTAACCCGCACTGTCCCCCCCTTTATCAGCCAGTAACCCTCACTCTCCTCCTCACACACACACTGTATCAGCCAGTAACCCTCACTCTCCCCCTCACACACACTGTATCAGCCAGTAACCCTCACTCTCCCCCTCACACACACACACACTGTATCAGCCAGTAACCCTCACTCTCCCCCTCACACACACTGTATCAGCCAGTAACCCTCACTCTCCTCCTCACACACACACTGTATCAGCCAGTAACCCTCACTCTCCTCCTCACACACACACTGTATCAGCCAGTAACCCTCACTCTCCCCCTCACACACACTGTATCAGCCAGTAACCCTCACTCTCCTCCTCACACACACACTGTATCAGCCAGTAACCCTCACTCTCCCCCTCACACACACTGTATCAGCCAGTAACCCTCACTGTCCCCCTCACACACACACTGTATCAGCCAGTAACCCTCACTCTCCTCCTCACACACACTGTATCAGCCAGTAACCCTCACTCTCCTCCTCACACACACACTGTATCAGCCAGTAACCCTCACTCTCCCCCTCACACACACTGTATCAGCCAGTAACCCTCACTCTCCCCCTCACACACACACACACTGTATCAGCCAGTAACCCTCACACACTGTATCAGCCAGTAACCCTCACTCTCCTCCTCACACACACACTGTATCAGCCAGTAACCCTCACTGTCCTCCTCACACACACTGTATCAGCCAGTAACCCTCACTGTCCCCCCCTGTATCAGCCAGTAACCCTCACTCTCCTCCTCACACACACACTGTATCAGCCAGTAACCCTCACTCTCCCCCTCACACACACTGTATCAGCCAGTAACCCTCACTCTCCCCCTCACACACACACTGTATCAGCCAGTAACCCTCACTGTCCTCCTCACACACACACTGTATCAGCCAGTAACCCTCACTCTCCTCCTCACACACACACTGTATCAGCCAGTAACCCTCACACACACTGTATCAGCCAGTAACCCTCACTCTCCTCCTCACACACACACTGTATCAGCCAGTAACCCTCACTCTCCCCCTCACACACACTGTATCAGCCAGTAACCCTCACTGTCCCCCTCACACACACACACTGTATCAGCCAGTAACCCTCACTCTCCTCCTCACACACACTGTATCAGCCAGTAACCCTCACTCTCCTCCTCACACACACACTGTATCAGCCAGTAACCCTCACTGTCCTCCTCACACACACACTGTATCAGCCAGTAACCCTCACTCTCCTCCTCACACACACTGTATCAGCCAGTAACCCGCACTGTCCCCCCCTGTATCAGCCAGTAACCCTCACTCTCCTCCTCACACACTGTATCAGCCAGTAACCCGCACTGTCCCCCCCTGTATCAGCCAGTAACCCTCACTCTCCCCCTCACACACACTGTATCAGCCAGTAACCCTCACTCTCCTCCTCACACACACACTGTATCAGCCAGTAACCCTCACTCTCCTCCTCACACACACACTGTATCAGCCAGTAACCCTCACTCTCCCCCTCACACACACTGTATCAGCCAGTAACCCTCACTCTCCTCCTCACACACACTGTATCAGCCAGTAACCCTCACTCTCCTCCTCACACACACACTGTATCAGCCAGTAACCCTCACTCTCCTCCTCACACACACTGTATCAGCCAGTAACCCTCACTCTCCTCCTCACACACACTGTATCAGCCAGTAACCCTCACTCTCCCCCTCACACACACTGTATCAGCCAGTAACCCTCACTCTCCCCCTCACACACACTGTATCAGCCAGTAACCCTCACTCTCCTCCTCACACACACACTGTATCAGCCAGTAACCCTCACTCTCCCCCTCACACACACTGTACCAGCCAGTAACCCGCACTGTCCTCCTCACACACACACTGTATCAGCCAGTAACCCTCACTGTCCTCCTCACACACACTGTATCAGCCAGTAACCCTCACTCTCCTCCTCACACACACACACTGTATCAGCCAGTAACCCTCACTGTCCCCCTCACACACACACACTGTATCAGCCAGTAACCCTCACTCTCCCCCTCACACACACTGTATCAGCCAGTAACCCTCACTCTCCTCCTCACACACACACTGTATCAGCCAGTAACACACACACACACACACACTGTATCAGCCAGTAACCCTCACTGTCCTCCTCACACACACTGTATCAGCCAGTAACCCTCACTCTCCCCCTCACACACACACTGTATCAGCCAGTAACCCTCACTCTCCTCCTCACACACACTGTATCAGCCAGTAACCCTCACTCCCCCTCACACACACTGTATCAGCCAGTAACCCTCACACACACACACACACACTGTATCAGCCAGTAACCCTCACTCTCCTCCTCACACACACTGTATCAGCCAGTAACCCGCACTCTCCCCCTCACACACACTGTATCAGCCAGTAACCCTCACTCTCCTCCTCACACACACTGTATCAGCCAGTAACCCTCACTCTCCTCCTCACACACACTGTATCAGCCAGTAACCCGCACTCTCCCCCTCACACACACTGTATCAGCCAGTAACCCTCACTCTCCCCCTCACACACACTGTATCAGCCAGTAACCCTCACTGTCCTCCTCACACACACTGTATCAGCCAGTAACCCGCACTCTCCTCCTCACACACACTGTATCAGCCAGTAACCCGCACTGTCCCCCCCTTTATCAGCCAGTAACCCTCACTCCCCCCCCCCCCGCCCCAACTGTATCAGCCAGTAACCCTCACTGTCCTCCTCACACACACTGTATCAGCCAGTAACCCTCACTCTCCTCCTCACACACACTGTATCAGCCAGTAACCCTCACTCTCCTCCTCACACACACACTGTATCAGCCAGTAACCCTCACTCTCCTCCTCACACACACTGTATCAGCCAGTAACCCTCACTCTCCTCCTCACACACACTGTATCAGCCAGTAACCCTCACTCTCCTCCTCACACACACACTGTATCAGCCAGTAACCCTCACTCTCCTCCTCACACACACTGTATCAGCCAGTAACCCTCACTCTCCCCCTCACACACACTGTATCAGCCAGTAACCCTCACTGTCCTCCTCACACACACTGTATCAGCCAGTAACCCTCACTGTCCCCCTCACACACACTGTATCAGCCAGTAACCCTCACTCTCCCCCTCACACACACACTGTATCAGCCAGTAACCCTCACTCTCCTCCTCACACACACACTGTATCAGCCAGTAACCCTCACTCTCCTCCTCACACACACTGTATCAGCCAGTAACCCTCACTCTCCCCCTCACACACACACTGTATCAGCCAGTAACCCTCACTCTCCTCCTCACACACACTGTATCAGCCAGTAACCCTCACACACACTGTATCAGCCAGTAACCCTCACTCTCCTCCTCACACACACTGTATCAGCCAGTAACCCTCACTGTCCCCCTCACACACACTGTATCAGCCAGTAACCCTCACTCTCCTCCTCACACACACACTGTATCAGCCAGTAACCCTCACACACACTGTATCAGCCAGTAACCCTCACTCTCCTCCTCACACACACACTGTACCAGCCAGTAACCCTCACTCTCCTCCTCACACACACACTGTATCAGCCAGTAACCCTCACTCTCCTCCTCACACACACACTGTATCAGCCAGTAACCCTCACTCTCCTCCTCACACACACACTGTATCAGCCAGTAACCCTCACTCTCCCCCTCACACACACACTGTATCAGCCAGTAACCCTCACTCTCCTCCTCACACACACACTGTATCAGCCAGTAACCCTCACTCTCCTCCTCACACACTGTATCAGCCAGTAACCCTCACTCTCCTCCTCACACACACTGTATCAGCCAGTAACCCTCACTGTCCCCCTCACACACACTGTATCAGCCAGTAACCCTCACTCTCCTCCCCCTCACACACACTGTATCAGCCAGTAACCCTCACTCTCCTCCTCACACACACACTGTATCAGCCAGTAACCCTCACTCTCCTCCTCACACACACTGTATCAGCCAGTAACCCTCACACACACACACTGTATCAGCCAGTAACCCTCACTCTCCTCCCCCTCACACACACTGTATCAGCCAGTAACCCTCACTCTCCTCCTCACACACACTGTATCAGCCAGTAACCCTCACTCTCCTCCTCACACACACACTGTATCAGCCAGTAACCCTCACTCTCCTCCTCACACACACACTGTATCAGCCAGTAACCCTCACTCTCCTCCTCACACACTGTATCAGCCAGTAACCCTCACTCTCCTCCTCACACACACTGTATCAGCCAGTAACCCTCACTCTCCTCCTCACACACACACTGTATCAGCCAGTAACCCTCACTGTCCTCCTCACACAGTATCAGCCAGTAACCCTCACTCTCCTCCTCACACACACACTGTATCAGCCAGTAACCCTCACTCTCCTCCTCACACACACACTGTATCAGCCAGTAACCCTCACTCTCCTCCTCACACACACACTGTATCAGCCAGTAACCCTCACTCTCCTCCTCACACACACACTGTATCAGCCAGTAACCCTCACTGTCCTCCTCACACACACTGTATCAGCCAGTAACCCTCACTCTCCTCCTCACACACACTGTATCAGCCAGTAACCCGCACTGTCCTCCTCACACACACTGTATCAGCCAGTAACCCTCACTGTCCTCCTCACACACACTGTATCAGCCAGTAACCCTCACTCTCCTCCTCACACACACTGTATCAGCCAGTAACCCTCACTGTCCCCCCCTGTATCAGCCAGTAACCCGCACTGTCCCCCCCTCTATCAGCCAGTAACCCGCACTGTCCCCCCCTCTATCAGCCAGTAACCCGCACTGTCCCCCCCTCTATCAGCCAGTAACCCGCACTGTCCCCCCCTCTATCAGCCAGTAACCCGCACTGTCCCCCCCTCTATCAGCCAGTAACCCGCACTGTCCCCCCCTGTATCAGCCAGTAACCCGCACTGTCCCCCCCTCTATCAGCCAGTAACCCGCACTGTCCCCCCCTCTATCAGCCAGTAACCCGCACTGTCCCCCCCTGTATCAGCCAGTAACCCGCACTGTCCCCCCCTCTATCAGCCAGTAACCCGCACTGTCCCCCCCTGTATCAGCCAGTAACCCGCACTGTCCCCCCCTGTATCAGCCAGTACCCCTCCCTTACCCCAGGACACGGGATCTCGGGCTCCGGTTCGCTCCTGGCCGCCATGCTGCCGCTGCTGCTCACTTACTGCCCCGCCCCGGAACCGCGAGGATTTAAACCCAGCGGCACCGGAAATAGTTTAAAGTGGAGCGGCGCAGGGAGGGGGCGGGACCGGAAATTGGGCTACGCTATTGGCGGGGGGCGAAAGTGGGGTTGAATGCCGCACTGTGAGGGGGGCCGGACCGGAAGTGGGTTTTACCGTGCGCTAAACGCGTTATACTTGTTCCGTAGCATGCAGAGCGCGGGGCTCAGTGTGCGAAACCTGATTATACCGCGACTGGAGAAACAATGGGGGCTGTGTATAAACCGCACAACGGGGCCACAATTATACAGTCACCATGGAAACCAGTGGAATGGAACACAATCACCATGGAAACCAGTGGAATGGAACACAATCACCATGGAAACTAATGGAATGCAACACAATCACCATGGAAACTAATGGAATGGAACACAATCACCATGGAAACCAATGGGATGTTCCATAGTCACCATGGAAACCAGTGGGATGTTCCATAGTCACCATGGAAACCAGTGGAATGAAACACAATCACCATGGAAACCAAAGGAATGTTCCATAGTCACCATGGAAACCAGTGGAATGAAACACAATCACCATGGAAACCAAAGGAATGTTCCTCAGTCACCATGGAAACCAATGGAATGCAAAACAATCACCATGGAAACCAATGGAATGCAAAACAATCACCATGGAAACCAATGGAATGCTCCACAATCATCATGGAAATCAATGGGATGTTCCATAGTCACCATGGAAACCTGTGGAATGCAAAACAATCACCATGGAAACCAATGGAATGCAAAACAATCACCATGGAAACCAATGGAATGCTCCACAATCATCATGGAAATCAATGGGATGTTCCATAGTCACCATGGAAACCTGTGGAATGTAACACAATCACCATGGAAACCAATGGGATGTTCCATAGTCACCATGGAAACCTGTGGAATGTAACACAATCACCATGGAAACCAATGGGATGTTCCATAGTCACCATGGAAACTAGTGGAATGTAACACAATCACCATGAAAACCAATGGAATATTCCTCAGTCACCATGGAAACCAATAAAATGTTCCTTAGTCAACATGGAAACCTATACATAGTTGCCAACATCAGCCATGTTTCCAGGGACACATACGTGATCCACATGCTGCAAAAAGAGCATGTAAAGTGCAGCCCGGCAGTATGTAGGATGTATATACACACACACACAATCCAATTCATGTAAAGTGCAGCCCGGCAGTATGTAGGATGTATATACACACACATCACACACAATCCAATTCATGTAAAGTGCAGCCTGGCAGTATGTAGGATGGATATACACACACACACAATCCAATTCATGTAAAGTGCAGCCCGGCAGTATGTAGGATGTATATACACACACACACACACAATCCAATTCATGTAAAGTGCAGCCTGGCAGTATGTAGGATGTATATACACACACACACAATCCAGTTCATGTAAAGTGCAGCCCGGCAGTATGTAGGATGTATATACACACACACACACAATCCAATTCATGTAAAGTGCAGCCTGGCAGTATGTAGGATGTATATATACACACACACACAATCCAATTCATGTAAAGTGCAGCCTGGCAGTATGTAGGATGTATATACACACACACACAATCCAATTCATGTAAAGTGCAGCCCGGCAGTATGTAGGATGTATACACACACAGACACACAGACACAATCCAATTCATGTAAAGTGCAGCCCGGCAGTATGTAGGATGTATATACACACACACAATCCAATTCATGTAAAGTGCAGCCCGGCAGTATGTAGGATGTATACACACACACACACAATCCAATTCATGTAAAGTGCAGCCTGGCAGTATGTAGGATGTATATACACACACACACACACAATCCAATTCATGTAAAGTGCAGCCCGGCAGTATGTAGGATGGATATACACACACAATCCAATTCATGTAAAGTGCAGCCCGGCAGTATGTAGGATGTATATATACACACACACACAATCCAATTCATGTAAAGTGCAGCCCGGCAGTATGTAGGATGTATATACACACACACACACAATCCAATTCATGTAAAGTGCAGCCCGGCAGTATGTAGGATGTATATACACACACACACACAATCCAATTCATGTAAAGTGCAGCCCTGCAGTATGTAGGATGTATATACACACACACAATCCAATTCATGTAAAGTGCAGCCCGGCAGTATGTAGGATGTATATACACACACACACAATCCAATTCATGTAAAGTGCAGCCCGGCAGTATGTAGGATATATATACACACACACACACACAATCCAATTCATGTAAAGTGCAGCCCGGCAGTATGTAGGATGTATATACACATCACACACAATCCAATTCATGTAAAGTGCAGCCTGGCAGTATGTAGGATGTATATACACACACACAATCCAATTCATGTAAAGTGCAGCCCGGCAGTATGTAGAATGTATATACACACACACAATCCAATTCATGTAAAGTGCAGCCCGGCAGTATGTAGGATGTATATACACACACATCACACACAATCCAATTCATGTAAAGTGCAGCCCTGCAGTATGTAGGATGTATATACACACACACAATCCAATTCATGTAAAGTGCAGCCCTGCAGTATGTAGGATGTATATACACACAGACACAATCCAATTCATGTAAAGTGCAGCCCGGCAGTATGTAGGATGTATATACACACACACAATCCAATTCATGTAAAGTGCAGCCTGGCAGTATGTAGGATGTATATACACACACACAATCCAATTCATGTAAAGTGCAGCCCGGCAGTATGTAGGATGTATATACACACACACAATCCAATTCATGTAAAGTGCAGCCCGGCAGTATGTAGGATGTATATATACACACACACAATCCAATTCATGTAAAGTGCAGCCCGGCAGTATGTAGGATGTATATACACACACACAATCCAATTCATGTAAAGTGCAGCCTGGCAGTATGTAGGATGTATATACACACACACAATCCAATTCATGTAAAGTGCAGCCCGGCAGTATGTAGGATGTATATACACACACACACACACAATCCAATTCATGTAAAGTGCAGCCCGGCAGTATGTAGGATGTATATGCACACACACAATCCAATTCATGTAAAGTGCAGCCCGGCAGTATGTAGGATGTATATACACACACACACAATCCAATTCATGTAAAGTGCAGCCCTGCAGTATGTAGGATGTATATACACACACACAATCCAATTCATGTAAAGTGCAGCCTGGCAGTGTGTAGGATGTATATACACACAGACACACACAATCCAATTCATGTAAAGTGTAGCCCGGCAGTATGTAGGATGTATATACACACACACACACACACACAATCCAATTCATGTAAAGTGTAGCCCGGCAGTATGTAGGATGTATATACACACACACACAATCCAATTCATGTAAAGTGCAGCCTGGCAGTATGTAGGATGTATATACACACACACACAATCCAATTCATGTAAAGTGCAGCCCAGCAGTATGTAGGATGTATATACACACAGACACAATCCAATTCATGTAAAGTGCAGCCCGGCAGTATGTAGGATGTATATACACACACACAATCCAATTCATGTAAAGTGCAGCCTGGCAGTATGTAGGATGTATATACACACAGACACACACAATCCAATTCATGTAAAGTGCAGCCTGGCAGTATGTAGGATGTATATACACACACACACAATCCAATTCATGTAAAGTGCAGCCTGGCAGTATGTAGGATGTATATACACACACACACAATCCAATTCATGTAAAGTGCAGCCTGGCAGTATGTAGGATGTATATACACACACACACACACAATCCAATTCATGTAAAGTGCAGCCTGGCAGTATGTAGGATGTATATACACACACACAATCCAATTCATGTAAAGTGCAGCCCAGCAGTATGTAGGATGTATATACACACACACAATCCAATTCATGTAAAGTGCAGCCCGGCAGTATGTAGGATGTATATACACACACACACACAATCCAATTCATGTAAAGTGCAGCCTGGCAGTATGTAGGATGTATATACACACACACAATCCAATTCATGTAAAGTGCAGCCCAGCAGTATGTAGGATGTATATACACACACACAATCCAATTCATGTAAAGTGCAGCCCGGCAGTATGTAGGATGTATATACACACACACACACAATCCAATTCATGTAAAGTGCAGCCTGGCAGTATGTAGGATGTATATACACACACACAATCCAATTCATGTAAAGTGCAGCCCAGCAGTATGTAGGATGTATATACACACACACAATCCAATTCATGTAAAGTGCAGCCCGGCAGTATGTAGGATGTATATACACACAGACACAATCCAATTCATGTAAAGTGCAGCCTGGCAGTATGTAGGATGTATATACACACACACAATCCAATTCATGTAAAGTGCAGCCCAGCAGTATGTAGGATGTATATACACACACACAATCCAATTCATGTAAAGTGCAGCCCGGCAGTATGTAGGATGTATATACACACACACACACAATCCAATTCATGTAAAGTGCAGCCCGGCAGTATGTAGGATGTATATACACACACACACAATCCAATTCATGTAAAGTGCAGCCCGGCAGTATGTAGGATGTATATACACACACACAATCCAATTCATGTAAAGTGCAGCCCGGCAGTATGTAGGATGTATATACACACACACACAATCCAATTCATGTAAAGTGCAGCCCGGCAGTATGTAGGATGTATATACACACACACACAATCCAATTCATGTAAAGTGCAGCCTGGCAGTATGTAGGATGTATATACACACACACACAATTCAATTCATGTAAAGTGCAGCCCGGCAGTATGTAGGATGTATATACACACACACACAATCCAATTCATGTAAAGTGCAGCCCGGCAGTATGTAGGATGTATATACACACACACACAATCCAATTCATGTAAAGTGCAGCCTGACAGTATGTAGGATGTATATACACACACACACACACAATCCAATTCATGTAAAGTGCAGCCCGGCAGTATGTAGGATGTATATACACACACACAATCCAATTCATGTAAAGTGCAGCCCGGCAGTATGTAGGATGTATATACACACACACACACAATCCAATTCATGTAAAGTGCAGCCCAGCAGTATGTAGGATGTATATACACACACACAATCCAATTCATGTAAAGTGCAGCCCAGCAGTATGTAGGATGTATATACACACACACACACAATCCAATTCATGTAAAGTGCAGCCCGGCAGTATGTAGGATGTATACACACACACACAATCCAATTCATGTAAAGTGCAGCCCAGCAGTATGTAGGATGTATATACACACACACACACACACACACACAATCCAATTCATGTAAAGTGCAGCCTGGCAGTATGTAGGATGTATATACACACACACAATCCAATTCATGTAAAGTGCAGCCCGGCAGTATGTAGGATGTATACACACACACACAATCCAATTCATGTAAAGTGCAGCCCAGCAGTATGTAGGATGTATATACACACACACACACACACAATCCAATTCATGTAAAGTGCAGCCCAGCAGTATGTAGGATGTATATACACACACACAATCCAATTCGTGTAAAGTGCAGCCCCGCAGTATGTAGGATGTATATACACACACACACAATCCAATTCATGTAAAGTGCAGCCTGGCAGTATGTAGGATGTATATACACACACACACAATCCAATTCATGTAAAGTGCAGCCCGGCAGTATGTAGGATGTATATACACACACACACACACAATCCAATTCATGTAAAGTGCAGCCTGGCAGTATGTAGGATGTATATACACACACACACAATCCAATTCATGTAAAGTGCAGCCCGGCAGTATGTAGGATGTATATACACACACACACACACACACACACACAATCCAATTCATGTAAAGTGTGCCTGGCAGTATGTAGGATGTATATACACACACACAATCCAATTCATGTAAAGTGCAGCCTGGCAGTATGTAGGATGTATATACACACACACAATCCAATTCATGTAAAGTGCAGCCCGGCAGTATGTAGGATGTATATACACACACACACACAATCCAATTCATGTAAAGTGCAGCCTGGCAGTATGTAGGATGTATATACACACACACACACACAATCCAATTCATGTAAAGTGCAGCCCGGCAGTATGTAGGATGTATATACACACACACAATCCAATCCATGTAAAGTGCAGCCCGGCAGTATGTAGGATGTATATACACACACACACACAATCCAATTCATGTAAAGTGCAGCCCGGCAGTATGTAGGATGTATATACACACACACACACAATCCAATTCATGTAAAGTGCAGCCCGGCAGTATGTAGGATGTATATACACACACACACACAATCCAATTCATGTAAAGTGCAGCCTGGCAGTATGTAGGATGTATATACACACACACACAATCCAATTCATGTAAAGTGCAGCCCGGCAGTATGTAGGATGTATATACACACACACACACACAATCCAATTCATGTAAAGTGCAGCCTGGCAGTATGTAGGATGTATATACACACACACACAATCCAATTCATGTAAAGTGCAGCCCGGCAGTATGTAGGATGTATATACACACACACACACACACACACACAATCCAATTCATGTAAAGTGTGCCTGGCAGTATGTAGGATGTATATACACACACACAATCCAATTCATGTAAAGTGCAGCCTGGCAGTATGTAGGATGTATATACACACACACAATCCAATTCATGTAAAGTGCAGCCCGGCAGTATGTAGGATGTATATACACACACACACACAATCCAATTCATGTAAAGTGCAGCCTGGCAGTATGTAGGATGTATATACACACACACACACACAATCCAATCCATGTAAAGTGCAGCCCGGCAGTATGTAGGATGTATATACACACACACAATCCAATCCATGTAAAGTGCAGCCCGGCAGTATGTAGGATGTATATACACACACACACACAATCCAATTCATGTAAAGTGCAGCCCGGCAGTATGTAGGATGTATATACACACACACACACAATCCAATTCATGTAAAGTGCAGCCCGGCAGTATGTAGGATGTATATACACACACACACACAATCCAATTCATGTAAAGTGCAGCCCGGCAGTATGTAGGATGTATATACACACACACACAATCCAATTCATGTAAAGTGCAGCCTGGCAGTATGTAGGATGTATATACACACACACACACAAACCAATTCATGTAAAGTGCAGCCTGGCAGTATGTAGGATGTATATACACACACACACACAAACCAATTCATGTAAAGTGCAGCCTGGCAGTATGTAGGATGTATATACACACAGACACAATCCAATTCATGTAAAGTGCATGGGGGGGCACGCTACGAGGGAGACCCGCACAGTCCGCCGGAACACCCGCACCGGCCCTATATATGTGTGTATATATACGTGTAGATATGGAGACATTATATAATACTGTTCTGGACTTGGCCCCCTGGACATACTTGAAAACTAGGGTAATCTCATGAGACTGACTCATTCACTGCTGGGTTAATCAGCGTGTGCTTTGCACATGTACAAATAGGAAATTGGCTTTGTCTGAGGATACGACTTGTTTGTCCTGGAAGCTTGCAATCAAATTCTCCAAAAATGACTCAGAGGGGTTCAATCCTGGTCCTGTGCACACTGGGAGGGCAGACTCAGAGGGGTTAAATCCTGGTCCTGTACACACTGGGAGGGCAGACTCAGAGGGGTTAAATCCTGGTCCTGTACACACTGGGAGGGCAGACTCAGAGGGGTTAAATCCTGGTCCTGTACACACTGGGAGGGCAGACTCAGAGGGGTTAAATCCTGGTCCTGTACACACTGGGAGGGCAGACTCAGAGGGGTTAAATCCTGGTCCTGTACACACTGGGAGGGCAGACTCAGAGGGGTTAAATCCTGGTCCTGTACACACTGGGAGGGCAGACTCAGAGGGGTTAAATCCTTGTCCTGTACACACTGGGAGGGCAGACTCAGAGGGGTTAAATCCTGGTCCTGTACACCAGGGCTCGACAAACCCCGGGCGCCAGGTCGCCATGGCGACCAGGAAATCAGACCTGGCGCCCGGGTACCGTGAGCCCTGCGTGGTGCCCTCGGCAATGGGATCGGGTTTTTTTTCTTTATTCCTGCAGCGGTGCGCGAGGGAGCAGAGTGAGTGCACCGGCTGCACAGACTTCATGCTCCGCCCCCTCGCGCACCGCGTTCTAGCGCTGATCACTGGGGAGCATTGCAGGGAAGCTGCTCTGTGCCACCAGGCTGCAACGGATACCGCCCCCCTCTCTCTGCATTGAGTTGTAATCGCAGGGAGGGGGGACACTGATAGCTGAACTTTTTTTTTTTCTTTAAAAAAAAAAAACGACAACCCAAAAAAAACCCTGCTGTCTTGTGTATGTCTGCGTGGATGTGTTTGTGTGTGTATATATGTGTGTGCCTGGATGTGTTTGTGTGTGTATATATGTGTGTGCCTGGATGTGTTTGTGTGTATAAATGTGTGTGCCTGGATGTGTTTGTGTGTATAAATGTGTGTGCCTGGATGTGTTTGTGTGTATATATGTGTGTGCCTGGATGTGTTTGTGTGTATATATGTGTGTGCCTGGATGTGTTTGTGTGTATATATGTGTGTGCCTGGATGTGTTTGTGTGTATAAATGTGTGTGCCTGGATGTGTTTGTGTGTATATATGTGTGTGCCTGGATGTGTTTGTGTGTATAAATGTGTGTGCCTGGATGTGTTTGTGTGTATATATGTGTGTGCCTGGATGTGTTTGTGTGTATATATGTGTTTGTGTGTATATATGTGTGTATATATGTGTTTGTGTGTATATATGTGTGTGCCTGGATGTGTTTGTGTGTGTGCCTGGATGTGTTTGTGTGTGTGTATATATGTGTGGCTGGATGTGTTTGTGTGTGTGTGTATATATGTGTGGCTGGATGTGTTTGTGTGTATGTATGTGTGAGACTGACTGGATGTGTTTGTGTGTATATATATGTGTGTGCCTGGATGTGCTTGTGTGTATATATGTGTCTGGATGCGTTTTGTGTGTATATATGTGTCTGACTGACTGGATGCGTTTTGTGTGTATATATGTGTCTGACTGGATGTGTTTGTGTGTATGTATGTGTCTGACTGGATGTGTTTGTGTGTATGTATGTGTCTGACTGGATGTGTTTGTGTGTATATATGTGTCTGACTGGATGTGTTTGTGTGTATGTATGTGTCTGACTGGATGTGTTTGTGTGTATGTATGTGTCTGACTGGATGTGTTTGTGTGTATGTATGTGACTGACTGGATGTGTTTGTGTGTATGTATGTGTCTGACTGGATGTGTTTGTGTGTATATATGTGTCAGCCTGGATGTGTTTGTGTGTATGTATATATGTGTCTGACTGGATGTGTTTGTGTGTATGTATATATGTGTCTGACTGGATGTGTTTGTGTGTATGTATGTGTCTGACTGGATGTGTTTGTGTGTATATATGTGTCAGCCTGGATGTGTTTGTGTGTATGTATATATGTGTCTGACTGGATGTGTTTGTGTGTATGTATATATGTGTCAGCCTGGATGTGTTTGTGTGTATGTATATATGTGTCAGCCTGGATGTGTTTGTGTGTATGTATATATGTGTCTGACTGGATGTGTTTGTGTGTATGTATATATGTGTCTGACTGGATGTGTTTGTGTGTATGTATATATGTGTCAGCCTGGATGTGTTTGTGTGTATGTATATATGTGTCTGACTGGATGTGTTTGTGTGTATATATGTGTGACTGGATGTGTGTGTGTGTATATATGTGTGACTGGATGTGTGTGTGTGGGGGTGTTTTGTATGTATATGTAGAAAAACAAGGTGTAACAGGTTTCGCGTTCAGAAGTGTAGGGTGCACGGAGAGGACTTTCACCCTAGTCCTCCAAATCAGAATAAAGGATCCTTTATTCTGTATGTATATGTGACACACTATGTGTCTGTGTGTGACTGCGTGTGTTTGTGTTTATGTGCCGTTGTCTGGCTCCTAGATTTTTTAGCTGGCTCCTAAATCTCAGATCAATTTGTCAAGCCCTGCTATACACACTGGGAGGGCAGACTCAGAGGGGTTAAATCCTGGTCCTGTACACACTGGGAGGGCAGACTCAGAGGGGTTAAATCCTGGTCCTGTACACACTGGGAGGGCAGACTCAGAGGGGTTAAATCCTGGTCCTGTACACACTGGGAGGGCAGACTCAGAGGGGTTTAATCCTGGTCCTGTACACACTGGGAGGGCAGACTGATAGGGGTTAAATCCTGGTCCTGTACACACTGGGAGGGCAGACTCAGAGGGGTTTAATCCTGGTCCTGTACACACTGGGAGGGCAGACTCAGAGGGGTTAAATCCTGGTCCTGTACACACTGGGAGGGCAGACTCAGAGGGGTTAAATCCCAGCTGGTCCTGTACACACTGGAAGGGCAGACTCAGAGGGGTTAAATTCTGGTCCTGTACACACTGGGAGGGCAGACTCAGAGGGGTTTAATCCTGGTCCTGTACACACTGGGAGGGCAGACTGATAGGGGTTAAATCCTGGTCCTGTACACACTGGGAGGGCAGACTCAGAGGGGTTTAATCCTGGTCCTGTACACACTGGGAGGGCAGACTGATAGGGGTTAAATCCTGGTCCTGTACACACTAGGAGGGCAGACTCAGAGGGGTTAAATCCTGGTCCTGTACACACTGGGAGGGCAGACTAATAGGGGTTAAATCCTGGTCCTGTACACACTGGGAGGGCAGACTCAGAGGGGTTAAATCCTGGTCCTGTACACACTGGGAGGGCAGACTCAGAGGGGTTAAATCCTGGTCCTGTACACACTAGGAGGGCAGACTCAGAGGGGTTAAATCCCAGCTGGTCATGTACACACTGGGAGGGCAGACACAGAGGGGTTAAATCCTGGTCCTGTACACACTGGGAGGGCAGACTCAGAGGGGTTAAATCCTGGTCCTGTACACACTGGGAGGGCAGACTCAGAGGGGTTTAATCCTGGTCCTGTACACACTGGGAGGGCAGACTCAGAGGGGTTAAATCCTGGTCCTGTACACACTGGGAGGGCAGACTCAGAGGGGTTAAATCCTGGTCCTGTACACACTGGGAGGGCAGACTCAGAGGGGTTAAATCCCAGCTGGTCCTGTACACACTGGAAGGGCAGACTCAGAGGGGTTAAATTCTGGTCCTGTACACACTGGGAGGGCAGACTCAGAGGGGTTTAATCCTGGTCCTGTACACACTGGGAGGGCAGACTGATAGGGGTTAAATCCTGGTCCTGTACACACTGGGAGGGCAGACTCAGAGGGGTTTAATCCTGGTCCTGTACACACTGGGAGGGCAGACTCAGAGGGGTTAAATCCTGGTCCTGTACACACTGGGAGGGCAGACTCAGAGGGGTTAAATCCTGGTCCTGTACACACTGGGAGGGCAGACTAATAGGGGTTAAATCCTGGTCCTGTACACACTGGGAGGGCAGACTCAGAGGGGTTAAATCCTGGTCCTGTACACACTGGGAGGGCAGACTCAGAGGGGTTAAATCCTGGTCCTGTACACACTAGGAGGGCAGACTCAGAGGGGTTAAATCCCAGCTGGTCATGTACACACTGGGAGGGCAGACACAGAGGGGTTAAATCCTGGTCCTGTACACACTGGGAGGGCAGACTCAGAGGGGTTAAATCCTGGTCCTGTACACACTGGGAGGGCAGACTCAGAGGGGTTTAATCCTGGTCCTGTACACACTGGGAGGGCAGACTCAGAGGGGTTAAATCCTGGTCCTGTACACACTGGGAGGGCAGACTCAGAGGGGTTAAATCCTGGTCCTGTACACACTGGGAGGGCAGACTCAGAGGGGTTAAATCCCAGCTGGTCCTGTACACACTGGAAGGGCAGACTCAGAGGGGTTAAATCCTAGTCCTGTACATACTGGGAGGGCAGACTCAGAGGGGTTAAATCCTGGTCCTGTACACACTGGGAGGGCAGACTCAGAGGGGTTAAATCCTGGTCCTGTACACACTGGGAGGGCAGACTCAGAGGGGTTAAATCCTGGTCCTGTACACACTGGGAGGGCAGACTCAGAGGGGTTAAATCCTGGTCCTGTACATACTGGGAGGGCAGACTCAGAGGGGTTAAATCCTGGTCCTGTACACACTAGGAGGGCAGACTCAGAGGGGTTAAATCCTGGTCCTGTACACACTGGGAGGGCAGACTCAGAGGGGTTAAATCCTGGTCCTGTACACACTGGGAGGGCAGACTCAGAGGGGTTAAATCCTGGTCCTGTACACACTGGGAGGGCAGACTCAGAGGGGTTAAATCCTGGTTCTGTACACACTGGGAGGGCAGACTCAGAGGGGTTAAATCCTGGTCCTGTACACACTGGGAGGGCAGACTCAGAGGGGTTTAATCCTGGTCCTGTACACACTGGGAGGGCAGACTCAGAGGGGTTAAATCCTGGTCCTGTACACACTAGGAGGGCAGACTCAGAGGGGTTAAATCCTGGTCCTGTACACACTGGGAGGGCAGACTCAGAGGGGTTAAATCCTGGTCCTGTACACACTGGGAGGGCAGACTCAGAGGGGTTAAATCCTGGTCCTGTACACACTGGGAGGGCAGACTCAGAGGGGTTAAATCCTGGTTCTGTACACACTGGGAGGGCAGACTCAGAGGGGTTAAATCCTGGTCCTGTACACACTGGGAGGGCAGACTCAGAGGGGTTAAATCCTGGTTCTGTACACACTGGGAGGGCAGACTCAGAGGGGTTAAATCCTGGTCCTGTACACACTGGGAGGGCAGACTCAGAGGGGTTAAATCCTGGTTCTGTACACACTGGGAGGGCAGACTCAGAGGGGTTAAATCCTGGTCCTGTACACACTGGGAGGGCAGACTCAGAGGGGTTAAATCCTGGTCCTGTACACACTGGGAGGGCAGACTCAGAGGGGTTAAATCCTGGTCCTGTACACACTGGGAGGGCAGACTCAGAGGGGTTAAATCCTGGTCCTGTACACACTGGGAGGGCAGACTCAGAGGGGTTAAATCCTGGTCCTGTACACACTGGGAGGGCAGACTGATAGGGGTTAAATCCTGGTCCTGTACACACTGGGAGGGCAGACTCAGAGGGGTTAAATCCTGGTCCTGTACACACTGGGAGGGCAGACTCAGAGGGGTTAAATCCTGGTCCTGTACACACTGGGAGGGCAGACTCAGAGGGGTTAAATCCTGGTTCTGTACACACTGGGAGGGCAGACTCAGAGGGGTTAAATCCTGGTCCTGTACACACTGGGAGGGCAGACTCAGAGGGGTTAAATCCTGGTCCTGTACACACTGGGAGGGCAGACTCAGAGGGGTTAAATCCTGGTCCTGTACACACTAGGAGGGCAGACTCAGAGGGGTTAAATCCTGGTCCTGTACACACTGGGAGGGCAGACTCAGAGGGGTTAAATCCTGGTCCTGTACACACTGGGAGGGCAGACTCAGAGGGGTTAAATCCTGGTCCTGTACACACTGGGAGGGCAGACTCAGAGGGGTTAAATCCTGGTTCTGTACACACTGGGAGGGCAGACTCAGAGGGGTTAAATCCTGGTCCTGTACACACTGGGAGGGCAGACTCAGAGGGGTTAAATCCTGGTTCTGTACACACTGGGAGGGCAGACTCAGAGGGGTTAAATCCTGGTCCTGTACACACTGGGAGGGCAGACTCAGAGGGGTTAAATCCTGGTTCTGTACACACTGGGAGGGCAGACTCAGAGGGGTTAAATCCTGGTCCTGTACACACTGGGAGGGCAGACTCAGAGGGGTTAAATCCTGGTCCTGTACACACTGGGAGGGCAGACTCAGAGGGGTTAAATCCTGGTCCTGTACACACTGGGAGGGCAGACTCAGAGGGGTTAAATCCTGGTCCTGTACACACTGGGAGGGCAGACTCAGAGGGGTTAAATCCTGGTCCTGTACACACTGGGAGGGCAGACTCAGAGGGGTTAAATCCTGGTCCTGTACACACTGGGAGGGCAGACTCAGAGGGGTTAAATCCTGGTCCTGTACATACTGGGAGGGACAGCAGGATTGGAATGCTCTCCAATTCCCTACACTTGCCAGGAGGGGTGTGTGATTGGGCTGAGGGGGAGGGTGAGTCCCAGACTGGAATCCTTGTCTCAAACCTTCCTGAGCTGGACTTGTGAGCCGTGTGTAAGAAAAGGTTTAAACTTTCGGAGTAAATCGGGGACCTTCGTTGACATGTCTAAGCCGGATGAGGGGCAGCCCCAGTGCCCACTGTGCCAGGAGATGTTCTCAGACCCCCGTATCCTGCCCTGTCTGCACACCCTGTGTATGAGCTGTCTGACCCAGCTGGAGCCCCTCAGCTCCGGAGGTGAAGCCGTACAGAGCGTCCTGTGCCCCGTGTGTGACTCCGAGGTGCCACTGCCCAGCGGAGGGGTGAAGGAGCTGGTACCGGACATGCTGGCGCAGGACGTGGTACTTCTAGAGCAGCTGCGGGGCGGGGGGCAAGAGATGGCGTGCGACCTCTGCCGAGAGGGAAAGGCGGAGAGACGATGTCAGGACTGCAAGGTGAACATCTGCGGGTTCTGCTGCCAGGCACACAGGTAACGGGCACACACCCAAAATATACACCTGTACTGCCAGCTCCCCCACTGAGTATCCACCCGTACTGCCAGCTCCCCCACTGAGTATCCACCTGTACTGCCAGCTCCCCCACTGAGTATCCACCTGTACTGCCAGCTCCCCCACTGAGTATCCACCTGTACTGCCAGCTCCTCCACTGAGTATCCACCTATACTACCAGCTCCCCCACTGAGTATCCACCTGTACTGCCAGCTCCCCCACTGAGTATCCACCCGTACTGCCAGCTCCCCCACTGAGTATCCACCTGTACTGCCAGCTCCCCCACTGAGTATCCACCTGTACTGCCAGCTCCCCCACTGAGTATCCACCTATACTACCAGCTCCCCCACTGAGTATCCACCTGTACTGCCAGCTCCCCCACTGAGTATCCACCTGTACTGCCAGCTCCCCCACTGAGTATCCACCTGTACTGCCAGCTCCCCCACTGAGTATCCACCTGTACTGCCAGCTCCCCCACTGAGTATCCACCTGTACTGCCAGCTCCCCCACTGAGTATCCACCTGTACTGCCAGCTCCCCCACTGAGTATCCACCTGTACTGCCAGCTCCCCCACTGAGTATCCACCTGTACTGCCAGCTCCCCCACTGAGTATCCACCTGTACTGCCAGCTCCCCCACTGAGTATCCACCTGTACTGCCAGCTCCCCCACTGAGTATCCACCTGTACTGCCAGCTCCCCCACTGAGTATCCACCTGTACTGCCAGCTCCCCCACTGAGTATCCACCTGTACTGCCAGCTCCCTCACTGAGTATCCACCCTTACTGCCAGCTCCCCCACTGAGTATCCACCTGTACTGCCAGCTCCCCCACTGAGTATCCACCTGTACTGCCAGCTCCCCCCACTGAGTATCCACCTGTACTGCCAGCTCCCCCACTGAGTATCCACCTGTACTGCCAGCTCCCCCACTGAGTATCCACCTGTACTGCCAGCTCCCCCACTGAGTATCCACCTGTACTGCCAGCTCCCCCACTGAGTATCCACCTGTACTGCCAGCTCCCCCACTGAGTATCCACCTGTACTGCCAGCTCCCCCACTGAGTATCCACCTGTACTGCCAGCTCCCCCACTGAGTATCCATCCGTACTGCCAGCTCCCCCACTGAGTATCCACCTGTACTGCCAGCTCCCCCGCTGAGTATCCACCTGTACTGCCAGCTCCCCCGCTGAGTATCCACCTGTACTGCCAGCTCCCTCACGGAGTATCCACCTGTACTGCCAGCTCCCCCACTCAATATCCACCTGTACTGCCAGCTCCCTCACTGAGTATCCACCTGTACTGCCAGCTCCCCCACTGAGTATCCACCTATACTGCCAGCTCCTCCACTGAGTATCCACCTGTACTTCCAGCTCCCCCACTGAGTATCCACCTGTACTGCCAGCTCCCCCACTGAGTATCCACCTGTACTGCCAGCTCCCCCGCTGAGTATCCACCTGTACTGCCAGCTCCCCCGCTGAGTATCCACCTGTACTGCCAGCTCCCCCGCTGAGTATCCACCTGTACTGCCAGCTCCCCCGCTGAGTATCCACCTGTACTGCCAGCTCCCTCGCTGAGTATCCACCTGTACTGCCAGCTCCCTCACTGAGTATCCACCCGTACTGCCAGCTCCTCCACTGAGTATCCACCTGTACTGCCAGCTCCCCCACTGAGTATCCACCTGTACTGCCAGCTCCCCCACTGAATATCCACCTGTACTGCCAGCTCCCTCGCTGAGTATCCACCTGTTCTGCCAGCTCCCTCGCTGAGTATCCACCTGTACTGCCAGCTCCCCCACTGAGTATCCACCTGTACTGCCAGCTCCCCCACTGAGTATCCACCTGTACTGCCAGCTCCCCCACTGAGTATCCACCTGTACTGCCAGCTCCCCCACTGAGTATCCACCTGTACTGCCAGCTCCCCCACTGAATATCCACCTGTACTGCCAGCTCCCTCACTGAGTATCCACCTGTTCTGCCAGCTCACCCACTCAATATCCACCTGTACTGCCAGCTCCCCCACTGAGTATCCACCTGTACTGCCAGCTCCCCCACTGAGTATCCACCTGTACTGCCAGCTCCCCCACTGAGTATCCACCTGTACTGCCAGCTCCCCCACTGAGTATCCACCTGTACTGCCAGCTCCCCCACTGAGTATCCACCTGTACTGCCAGCTCCCTCGCTGAGTATCCACCTGTACTGCCAGCTCCCCCGCTGAGTATCCACCTGTACTGCCAGCTCCCCCACTGAGTATCCACCTGTACTGCCAGCTCCCCCCACTGAGTATCCACCTGTACTGCCAGCTCCCCCCACTGAGTATCCACCTGTACTGCCAGCTCCCCCACTGAGTATCCACCTGTACTGCCAGCTCCCCCACTGAGTATCCATCCGTACTGCCAGCTCCCCCACTGAGTATCCACCTGTACTGCCAGCTCCCCCACTGAGTATCCATCCGTACTGCCAGCTCCCCCACTGAGTATCCATCCGTACTGCCAGCTCCTCCACTGAGTATCCACCTGTACTGCCAGCTCCCCCACTGAGTATCCACCTGTACTGCCAGCTCCCCCACTGAGTATCCACCTGTACTGCCAGCTCCCCCACTGAGTATCCATCCGTACTGCCAGCTCCCCCACTGAGTATCCATCCGTACTGCCAGCTCCCCCACTGAGTATCCATCCGTACTGCCAGCTCCCCCACTGAGTATCCATCCGTACTGCCAGCTCCCCCACTGAGTATCCACCCGTACTGCCAGCTCCCCCACTGAGTATCCACCCGTACTGCCAGCTCCCCCACTGAGTATCCACCCGTACTGCCAGCTCCCCCACTGAGTATCCACCCGTACTGCCAGCTCCCCCACTGAGTATCCACCCGTACTGCCAGCTCCCCCACTGAGTATCCACCCGTACTGCCAGCTCCCCCACTGAGTATCCACCCGTACTGCCAGCTCCCCCACTGAGTATCCACCCGTACTGCCAGCTCCCCCACTGAGTATCCACCTGTACTGCCAGCTCCCCCACTGAGTATCCACCTGTACTGCCAGCTCCCCCACTGAGTATCCACCTGTACTGCCAGCTCCCCCACTGAGTATCCACCTGTACTGCCAGCTCCCCCACTGAGTATCCACCTGTACTGCCAGCTCCCCCACTGAGTATCCACCCGTACTGCCATCTCCCCCACTGAATATCCACCCGTACTGCCAGCTCCCCCACTGAGTATCCACCTGTACTGCCAGCTCCCCCACTGAGTATCCACCTGTACTGCCAGCTCCCCCACTGAGTATCCACCTGTACTGCCAGCTCCCCCACTGAGTATCCACCTGTACTGCCAGCTCCCTCACTGAGTATCCACCTGTACTGCCAGCTCCCTCACTGAGTATCCACCTGTACTGCCAGCTCCCTCACTGAGTATCCACCTGTACTGCCAGCTCCCTCACTGAGTATCCACCTGTACTGCCAGCTCCCTCACTGAGTATCCACCTGTACTGCCAGCTCCCTCACTGAGTATCCACCTGTACTGCCAGCTCCCTCACTGAGTATCCACCTGTACTGCCAGCTCCCTCACTGAGTATCCACCTGTACTGCCAGCTCCCTCACTGAGTATCCACCTGTACTGCCAGCTCCCCCACTGAATATCCACCTGTACTGCCAGCTCCCCCACTGAGTATCCACCTGTACTGCCAGCTCCCCCACTGAATATCCACCTGTACTGCCACACTGCATTATAATCTAATGGAGTATACTTTGATAGATTTTATTCTCTTTCCCCTGTACAGACGGCAGAAGCGGACGGCGGGGCACCTCCTGCTTCCCATGTGTGACTTGCCTCCTGGCCTCTCTCTCTCCCCGGCTCCATGTTGTAACCTTCACGCCGCGGAGGAGCTGCGTCTGTTCTGTGAGTCTTGTGGCCAGCCCTCCTGCCGGGACTGCGCCCTTCTCGACCACCAGGGACACGTCATTCGACCGGTGGCCGATGTTGTAGGAAAGCACCGGGATCGGCTCCATAAGGTCCTCGCAGAGGCTGCACCTCAACTCCAGGAGCTGGAGGCTGCAGTTCATGGAGTCCACGGCGTTAAAGAGGCCCTGAATCAGAGAGCCGAGGTCCTGCGAAAGGAGGTGGAGGCCTTTACGGAGAAGTATATACGGGCAGTGTGTGAGCACAGGGCACGACTGCTGCGGGACGTGGACGAGGAGGTGCGTCGGAGGCAGCAGGTGCTAAGTCTCCAAGGTGCACGGATCCAACAGCAGATCTCCGACCTACGCACGGCTACCAGCTTCACTAGAGGCCTACTGACCCGAGGGCCTGACCTGCACCTGGTAAGAGCCCAACACCTGGTACTCAGCCGCCTGAGGGAGCTGAGCCAGGGGGAGCTCAAGATGGGCAACATGGAAGAGGCTACAGGAGTCCAGTTCAGCCCCCAGGAAGAGGCAGGAATGTGTCAAGGATACCCCATGTATGGGGCAGTGAAAGGACGTGGGGTAGATCCAGACAGGAGCGAGGTCCGGGGTGAGGATCCCATGGGTACAAATTACTGGGAAGTCTGGGTTTAAGGAGGGGGTTGAGGTTTGATTATTAAATCCTGTTAACAGACAACAACAAGCATATCAATCCCATCAAAGGACAATGGAAATAAATAGGTCACAATCATTTGGACAAGAGTAACTTTTATTCCCTTTTCAATCAATTGAGGACCAGATACAAATGCTGCCTGGGACAGAGGTGCAGAGTAAGATAACCTCTCATGCACAGCTGTACTAGACAGTCTATACACATAGCCCAGGACAGAGGTGCAGAGTCAGATAACCTCTCATGCACGGCTGTACTAGACAGTCTATACACATAGCCCAGGACAGAGGTGCAGAGTCAGATAACCTCTCATGCACAGCTGTACTAGACAGTCTATACACATAGCCCAGGACAGAGGTGCAGAGTCAGATAACCTCTCATGCACGGCTGTACTAGACAGTCTGTACACATAGCCCGGGACAGAGGTGCAGAGTCAGATAACCTCTCATGCACGGCTGTACTAGACAGTCTATACACATAGCCTGGGACAGAGGTGCAGAGTCAGATAACCTCTCATGCACAGCTGTACTAGACAGTCTATACACATAGCCCAGGACAGAGGTGCAGAGTCAGATAACCTCTCATGCACAGCTGTACTAGACAGTCTATACACATAGCCTGGGACGGAGGTGCAGAGTCAGATAACCTCTCATGCACGGCTGTACTAGACAGTCTATACACATAGCCTGGGACAGAGGTGCAGAGTCAGATAACCTCTCATACACAGCTGTACTAGACAGTCTATACACATAGCCCAGGACAGAGGTGCAGAGTCAGATAACCTCTCATGCACAGCTGTACTAGACAGTCTATACACATAGCCTGGGACAGAGGTGCAGAGTCAGATAACCTCTCATGCACAGCTGTACTAGACAGTCTATACACATAGCCCGGGACAGAGGTGCAGAGTCAGATAACCTCTCATACACAGCTGTACTAGACAGTCTATACACATAGCCCAGGACAGAGGAGCAGAGTCAGATAACCTCTCATGCACAGCTGTACTAGACAGTCTATACACATAGCCCGGGACAGAGGTGCAGAGTCAGATAACCTCTCGTGCACAGCTGTACTAGACAGTCTATACACATAGTCCGGGACAGAGGTGCAGAGTCAGATAACCTCTCATGCACAGCTGTACTAGACAGTCTATACACATAGCCCAGGACAGAGGTGCAGAGTCAGATAACCTCTCATGCACAGCTGTACTAGACAGTCTATACACATAGCTCAGGACAGAGGTGCAGAGTCAGATAACCACTCATGCACAGCTGTACTAGACAGTCTATACACATAGCCCGGGACAGAGGAGCAGAGTCAGATAACCTCTCATGCACGGCTGTATTAGACAGTCTATACACATAGCCTGGGACAGAGGTGCAGAGTCAGATAACCTCTCATGCACGGCTGTACTAGACAGTCTATACACATAGCCTGGACAGAGGTGCAGAGTCAGATAACCTCTCATGCACGGCTGTACTAGACAGTCTATACACATAGCCCAGGACAGAGGAGCAGAGTCAGATAACCTCTCATGCACAGCTGTACTAGACAGTCTATACACATAGCCTGGGACAGAGGTGCAGAGTCAGATAACCTCTCATGCACGGCTGTACTAGACAGTCTATACACATAGCCCGGGACAGAGGTGCAGAGTCAGATAACCTCTCATGCACAGCTGTACTAGACAGTCTATACACATAGCCTGGGACAGAGGTGCAGAGTCAGATAACCTCTCATGCACGGCTGTACTAGACAGTCTATACACATAGCCCAGGACAGAGGTGCAGAGTCAGATAACCTCTCATGCACGGCTGTACTAGACAGTCTGTACACATAGCCCAGGACAGAGGTGCAGAGTCAGATAACCTCTCATGCACAGCTGTACTAGACAGTCTATACACATAGCCCAGGACAGAGGAGCAGAGTCAGATAACCTCTCATGCATGGCTGTACTAGACAGTCTATACACATAGCCCGGGACAGAGGTGCAGAGTCAGATAACCTCTCATGCACAGCTGTACTAGACAGTCTGTACACAAAGCCCGGGACAGAGGTGCAGAGTCAGATAACCTCTCATGCACAGCTGTACTAGACAGTCTATACACATAGCCCGGGACAGAGGTGCAGAGTCAGATAACCTCTCATGCACAGCTGTACTAGACAGTCTATACACATAGCCCGGGACAGAGGTGCAGAGTCAGATAACCTCTCATGCACAGCTGTACTAGACAGTCTATACACATAGCCTGGGACAGAGGTGCAGAGTCAGATAACCTCTCATGCACAGCTGTACTAGACAGTCTATACACATAGCCCAGGACAGAGGTGCAGAGTCAGATAACCTCTCATGCACAGCTGTACTAGACAGTCTGTACACATAGCCCGGGACAGAGGTGCAGAGTCAGATAACCTCTCATGCACAGCTGTACTAGACAGTCTATACACATAGCCCGGGACAGAGGTGCAGAGTCAGATAACCTCTCATGCACAGCTGTACTAGACAGTCTGTACACATAGCCCGGGACAGAGGTGCAGAGTCAGATAACCTCTCATGCACAGCTGTACTAGACAGTCTATACACATAGCCCGGGACAGAGGTGCAGAGTCAGATAACCTCTCATGCACAGCTGTACTAGACAGTCTATACACATAGCCCGGGACAGAGGTGCAGAGTCAGATAACCTCTCATGCACAGCTGTACTAGACAGTCTGTACACATAGCCCAGGACAGAGGTGCAGAGTCAGATAACCTCTCATGCACAGCTGTACTAGACAGTCTATACACATAGCCTGGGACAGAGGTGCAGAGTCAGATAACCTCTCATGCACAGCTGTACTAGACAGTCTATACACATAGCCCGGGACAGAGGTGCAGAGTCAGATAACCTCTCATGCACAGCTGTACTAGACAGTCTATACACATAGCCCAGGACAGAGGTGCAGAGTCAGATAACCTCTCATGCACAGCTGTACTAGACAGTCTATACACATAGCCTGGGACAGAGGTGCAGAGTCAGATAACCTCTCATGCACAGCTGTACTAGACAGTCTATACACATAGCCCGGGACAGAGGTGCAGAGTCAGATAACCTCTCATGCACGGCTGTACTAGACAGTCTATACACATAGCCCGGGACAGAGGTGCAGAGTCAGATAACCTCTCATGCACGGCTGTACTAGACAGTCTTTACACATAGCATGGGACAGAGGTGCAGAGTCAGATAACCTCTCATGCACAGCTGTACTAGACAGTCTATACACATAGCCCAGGACAGAGGTGCAGAGTCAGATAACCTCTCATGCACAGCTGTACTAGACAGTCTATACACATAGCCCAGGACAGAGGTGCAGAGTCAGATAACCTCTCATGCACGGCTGTACTAGACAGTCTATACACATAGCCCGGGACAGAGGTGCAGAGTCAGATAACCTCTCATGCACGGCTGTACTAGACAGTCTATACACATAGCCCGGGACAGAGGAGCAGAGTCAGATAACCTCTCATGCACAGCTGTACTAGACAGTCTATACACATAGCCCAGGACAGAGGTGCAGAGTCAGATAACCTCTCATGCACGGCTGTACTAGACAGTCTATACACATAGCCCATGACAGAGGTGCAGAGTCAGATAACCTCTCATGCACAGCTGTACTAGACAGTCTATACACATAGCCCAGGACAGAGGTGCAGAGTCAGATAACCTCCCATGCACAGCTGTACTAGACAGTCTATACACATAGCCTGGGACAGAGGTGCAGAGTCAGATAACCTCTCATGCACAGCTGTACTAGACAGTCTGTACACATAGCCCAGGACAGAGGTGCAGAGTCAGATAACCTCTCATGCACAGCTGTACTAGACAGTCTATACACATAGCTCAGGACAGAGGTGCAGAGTCAGATAACCTCTCATGCACAGCTGTACTAGACAGTCTATACACATAGCCCGGGACAGAGGTGCAGAGTCAGATAACCTCTCATGCACGGCTGTATTAGACAGTCTATACACATAGCCCATGACAGAGGTGCAGAGTCAGATAACCTCTCATGCACAGCTGTACTAGACAGTCTGTACACATAGCCCGGGACAGAGGTGCAGAGTCAGATAACCTCTCATGCACGGCTGTACTAGACAGTCTATACACATAGCTCAGGACAGAGGTGCAGAGTCAGATAACCTCTCATGCACAGCTGTACTAGACAGTCTATACACATAGCCTGGGACAGAGGTGCAGAGTCAGATAACCTCTCATGCACGGCTGTACTAGACAGTCTGTACACATAGCCCAGGACAGAGGTGCAGAGTCAGATAACCTCTCATGCACAGCTGTACTAGACAGTCTATACACATAGCCCAGGACAGAGGTGCAGAGTCAGATAACCTCTCATGCACAGCTGTACTAGACAGTCTATACACATAGCCCGGGACAGAGGTGCAGAGTCAGATAACCTCTCATGCATGCACGGCTGTACTAGACAGTCTATACACATAGCCCGGGACAGAGGTACAGCGGAACATTCTATTGCTTTCCTTGGTAATCGCGGAACATTCTATTGGTTCCCATACAGAAGCCCCATCTGATTTGTTCCAATAAGGCAGCCTAACTGTCATCCCTGTAAGGTGCCCAGAGAGGTGCAAGTTACACACAGGGTTCGTCACTTTCTAACGGATTCTCTCTGTCTGCAGGTCTCCAGTCCGGAAAGGTGGGAGACCTGAGCGGTTTCACCCTGATCTGTAATGATCTAACGGGGGCTTCCATGGGGCACGGAGGGCAACATCCCAGGGTCAGCATCCTGCACAAGGCCTCTGAGAGGTAACACACTCGCAGTTATATTGAGCGACTGGCCAGCTGACCAGACCCCTGACGCGTTTCATGTTAAAATGGGCTGAGCAGCGAGTACCGCACCTGATGTGGGTCATGGCTTATACTGCTGGATGAGACGGGCTGACTCTATCCACTGTTGGAATATTAATAACCATAAAAATATGAATATGAGTTATTAATTATGAATCATTAAATAATGCAAAATGTATGATTCATATATATATGGGTCCAACTAAAAATACCCATATCAAGAATTCGTTATGTATATAGAGAGTTTGGATGACGTTTTTACAAAAGTAAATACAATTCAACAATTATTAATAAAATAATAATTAATTTATTGAATATAGAATAAACGATAAGCAAAATAGCATAACAACAAAATATAATTTTAGATGTTAATCATAATTCACATGTATGAATTATAACATAAGTAAGTAGGACAAAACATGAATTATGCAGCTCTGTACCTATATCACATACATGTAGTATTTGATTAGTATTTAAAATGGTTAATGATAGTACGCCATAATTACCTACAAATTACCAACATATACTCTGCTTAGGTAAGGTAATACTACTAAATCATATAACTACTCAAGGTGGCTATTTATTAATCTGCTCAGTAAATGATAATGTATGTATTCTAGCTTAGACTTTAAGAATGAGAATCTTAGATAATCTCTGGAGATTAGATGTTACATATTTGGGTAAATAGCTAGACTATAAGGATTTATGGTTCTTGGTAATATCTATAGGATATTCCTCTGGCTTCCTTCTGCAGAAAGGATGACAGATAAACACCAGGCTAAAACATATAGATCCCAGAAATTGTGGGATTTAAGTTAAATTTACCCAAATATATATGCTAATAACATCCATAAAAATGGAGATTATGCTAGAAACAAATTACCACATTTATACATTACCGGCAGAGGTTGGTTTGCAGCGGAGACTCCTTCCATTGAAGAATTGAGTGATGGGAGTTACTCCTGGGACTTAGCTCAATACTATATGTATGGAGATTTCTATTTTTATAATGAACATGTGCTATTAAAAGCCTCATATTCCTGAGTTCTCCCCAGAAGGAGAGAGACTCAGCCCATTTCTAAAACATTCCCAACTCTCACCCCACTAGTGGCAGCTCTCACCCCACTAGTGGCAGCTCTCACCCCACTAGTGGCAGCTCTCACCCCACTAGTGGCAGCTCTCACCCCACTAGTGGCAGCTCTCACCCCACTAGTGGCAGCTCTCACTCCACTAGTGGCAGCTCTCACCCCACTAGTGGCAGCTCTCACCCCACTAGTGGCAGCTCTCACCCCACTAGTGGCAGCTCTCACCCCACTAGTGGCAGCTCTCACCCCACTAGTGGCAGCTCTCACCCCACTAGTGGCAGCTCTCACCCCACTAGTGGCAGCTCTCACCCCACTAGTGGCAGCTCTCACCCCACTAGTGGCAGCTCTCCCAAAATCCTTCCCCCCCCCCAGGTCTCTCAGGTATATCAGGTCTCCCCCCTACACCTCCAGTATCCACTTATCAACCAAACCTTATCTCAGACTCGCACCCTGTTTCTGTAACTTCTAGCCAATTGAATGGATGGGTGTATTTAATGTAACTGAGATAGTATGATCCTAACATCTTGTTTTGAGTGCAACTATTAAAGGAAGTCACCGCTGCCTATTCCAGAGCACTGCAAAAGCCTTACCGTAGATAACTGTATGCAATCTTTTATATATTTTGTATTTGTTTTGGTAGTTGTCTGTTCTGTAAAATACTATTGGCTTGATTTTGTCATGATTTATAGCTATACCTGGATTGTGAGTATAATGTGAGAAAATATATATGTTGAAATATAGATGTGTTAATATCATTTCAAATTAGAGTAAACATATCAATATTCTTATCATTGCACATTAGATAAAAACTTATAATAAAATGTATATCACACTAATAAAACTATTCTAATTAATATGTAGGATTAATTATACTTTACATATTTATTAGTGAAGGTTTGATATAATTATATATTTTAATGGGTGATTTGAATCAACTAGGTGTGTTTGTAATAACCCTTATTATATTCTTCAAATCTAATATCCAAATAATCTCACAGTCTGTGTCTTCAGTTTCTGTCAGGTTGGGTGGGCTAGGAAGCTGAAGAGAAACCCCCCTTCTCCTCCTCTTGTATGTATATAGACACAGCTGGGTCTGCATGAATACAATGAGATGAGGCTTAGAGTCATAAACCTTCCACTAACAATGGCCACCTTATCTGTTCCGGTGATACTATGAACTTATCAGTAAAATATTTGGTTTCAGATAACAAGGTTAGAAAAAGAGTTTCTTTTATCCTCAGGGACACAGAATAAGATTTAAACACCCAGAAGGATGTCCAAAAACTGACCCAAAATGGAGGTTGCTGGCATCCATCTTGTTATCCTTTGCTTCTGCTTTATTCATATGTACCAGTCTCCAGATTACTGTTCAATACCTCTGACACCACAGCTGAGATGTCTGATGATAAATCCTTTCAAATAATGTCCTTTATGTGAAGATAGAGGACAGGTTCAGCAAAATGATAAGTTGTGTTTAATTGAAAGATGTAGGCATTTCAAGAATAAAAATACATCGATATCAGGGGGCGGAAATGTTGTTTAGACTCTTTTCTCTGTATGGCCTTATCTTATATCTAGGATAGCCTTATACCTATCCCATGCATGCTTAAACTCCTTCACTGTATTAACCCCTACCTCTTCTACTGGAAGACTATTCCATGCATCCACTACCCTCTCAGTAATGTAATACTTTCATTAGTCCCTGGCCTTATCTTATATCTAGGATAGCCTTATACCTATCCCACGCATGCTTAAACTCCTTCACTGTATTAACCTCTACCACTTCTGCTGGAAGACTATTCCATACATCCACTACCCTCTAAGTAATGTAATACTTTCATTAGTCCCTGACCTTATCTTATATCTAGGATAACCTTATACCTATCCCATGCATGCTTAAACTCCTTCACTGTATTAACCTCTACCACTTCTACTGGAAGACTATTCCATACATCCACTACCCTCTAAGTAATGTAATACTATCATTAGTCCCTGGCCTTATCTTATATCTAGGATAGCCTTATACCTATCCCATGCATGCTTAAACTCCTTCACTGTTTTAACCTCTACCACTTCTACTAGAAGACTATTCCATACATCCACTACCCTCTCAGTAATGTAATACTTTCATTAGTCCCTGACCTTATATCTAGGATAGCCTTATACCTATCCCACGCATGCTTAAACTCCTTCACTGTATTAACCTCTACCACTTCTACTGGAAGACTATTCCATACATCCACTACCCTCTCAGTAATGTAATACTTTCATTAGTCCCTGGCCTTATCTTATATCTAGGATAGCCTTATACCTATCCCATGCATGCTTAAACTCCTTCACTGTATTAACCTCTACCACTTCTACTGGAAGACTATTCCATACATCCACTACCCTCTCAGTAATGTAATACTTTCATTAGACCCTGGCCTTATCTTATATCTAGGATAGCCTTATACCTATCCCATGCATGCTTAAACTCCCTCACTGTATTAACCTCTACCACTTCTACTGGAAGACTATTCCATACATCCACTACCCTCTCAGTAATGTAATACTTTCATTAGTCCCTGACCTTATCTTATATCTAGGATAGCCTTATACCTATCCCATGCATGCTTAAACTGCTTTACTGTATTAACCTCTACCACTTCTACTGGAAGACTATTCCATACATCCACTACCCTCTCAGTAATGTAATACTTTCATTAGTCCCTGGCCTTACCTTATATCTAGGATAGCCTTATACCTATCCCATGCATGCTTAAACTCCTTCACTGTATTAACCTCTACCACTTCTGCTGGAAGACTATTCCATACATCCACTACCCTCTCATTTATGTTGAGCTATATTCTGAACTCTGCTATTTTGGCCTTACGTTTGAAGTTCCCTTCTCATTTCCCCCTGTTAGTTGTGTGGGGATTGATCCATGTCACCTATTCTCCTCTGTGTCACACAGGCCTCTCCAAACCTCGCTTCAGGATAACCATGATGGCACGTACCACATCTCCTACACCCCCACGGAGCCCGGCGAGCTCGCCATCAGCGTAAACTTAAAGGGCCGCCACATACAGGTGAGCATGTCTGATTGGTAGGCCAGACCTCCCCCCGCCGTGTCAGCACGGTCAGGATATTACCAACACGGCCGATCCAACTGCCATCATAACACCAGTCTCCCAGTTAAAGGACAACTGGAACAAAGACACAAGTACTGGTTAATTAGAGATCACAACAAGTGTAGAAATGGTAGATAACAATGTTTTAATGAAACAATAAAAACAAAGCACCTTACTGAGCCCTCTTTACTCTGTATATCTCTATCAGGGGGAGGACATGTTGTATAGAATCTTTGCTCTGTATAGCTCTATCAGGGGAGGATATGTTGTATAGAATCTTTACTCTGTATAGCTCTATCAGGGGGCGGACATGTTTAGAATCTTTGCTCTGTATAGTTCTATCAGGGGGCGGACATGTTGTATAGAATCTTTGCTCTGTATAGCTCTATCAGGAGGTGGACATGTTGTTTAGTATCTTTGCTCTGTATAGCTCTATCAGGGGGTGGACATGTTGTTTAGTATCTTTGCTCTGTATAGCTCTATCAGGGGGAGGACATGTTGTTTAGTATCTTTGCTCTGTATAGCTCTATCAGGGGCGGACATGTTGTTTAGTATCTTTGCTCTGTATAGCTCTATCAGGGGCAGACATGTTGTTTAGAATCTTTACTCTGTAATGCTCTATCAGGGGCGGACATGTTGTTTAGAATCTTTACTCTGTATAGCTCTATCAGGGGTGGACATGTTGGTTAGAATCTTTGCTCTGTATAGCTCTATCAGGGGATGGACATGTTGTTTAGAATCTTTGCTCTGTATAGCTCTATCAGGGGCGGACATGTTGGTTAGAATCTTTGCTCTGTATAGCTCTATCAGGGGGCGGACATGTTGTTTAGAATCTTTACTCTGTATAGCTCTATCAGGGGTGGACATGTTGTTTAGAATCTTTGCTCTGTATAGCTCTATCAGGGGGCAGACATGTTGTTTAGAATCTTTGCTCTGTATAGCTCTATCAGGGGCGGACATGTTGTTTAGAATCTTTGCTCTGTATAGTTCTATCAGGGGCGGACGTTGTTTAGAATCTTTACTCTGTATAGCTCTATCAGGGGCGGAAATGTTGGTTAGAATCTTTGCTCTGTATAGCTCTATCAGGGGCGGACATGTTGTTTAGAATCTTTGCTCTGTATAGCTCTATCAGGGGTGGACATGTTGTTAGAATCTTTGCTCTGTATAGCTCTATCAGGGGGCGGACATGTTGTTTAGAATCTTTACTCTGTATAGCTCTATCATGGGTGGACATGTTGGTTAGAATCTTTGCTCTGTATAGCTCTATCAGGGGCGGACATGTTTAGAATCTTTGCTCTGTATAGCTCTATCAGGGGGAGGACATGTTGTTTAGAATCTTTGCTCTGTATAGCTCTATCAGGGGGCGGACATGTTGTTTAGAATCTTTGCTCTGTATAGATCTATTTGACCCACAATTCCAAATAACATGTCTGCCTCCTGTTATAGTTAAACAGAGCATAGAAGGTTCAGTAAAGTGCATTATTTATATTTTTTCATTAAAGCATTGTCCTAAATGCCCCCCCCCGCAGGTGCACACATGTTACTCGGTAACTCTCTCCCCTTGTTTTACTCCCAGGGCTCCCCATTCACCGTGGCAGTGAGGGCCAACTCTCGCCCACATCCCGGAATTTACCACTGCTGCTCGTTCTGCTCCAGCGGGGGACGGAAAGACGCCCGATGTGGGTGTGGAGGTACCATGCCAGGTGGGTGTGTGCAAACCACTGAGGCCCCCAAATATACATACTCTTTCAATACATCCTCTCCTAATACACTCCCGACCCACCCCTGCACACACTGACGGCAGAACCTCTTACCTACCTACCCCTGCACACACTGACGGCAGAACCTCTTACCTACCTACCCCTGCACACACTGACGGCAGAACCTCTTACCGACCCACCCCTGCACGCACTGACGGCAGAACCGCTCACCTACCTGCCCTGCACGCACTGACGGCAGAACCGCTCACCTACCTGCCCTGCACGCACTGACGGCAGAACCGCTCACCTACCTGCCCTGCACGCACTGACGGCAGAACCGCTCACCTACCTGCCCTGCACGCACTGACGGCAGAACCGCTCACCTACCTGCCCCTGCACGCACTGACGGCAGAACCGCTCACCTACCTGCCCTGCACGCACTGACGGCAGAACCGCTCACCTACCTGCCCTGCACGCACTGACGGCAGAACCGCTCACCTACCTGCCCTGCACGCACTGACGGCAGAACCGCTCACCTACCTGCCCTGCACGCACTGACGGCAGAACCGCTCACCTACCTGCCCTGCACGCACTGACGGCAGAACCGCTCACCTACCTGCCCCTGCACGCACTGACGGCAGAACCGCTCACCTACCTGCCCTGCACGCACTGACGGCAGAACCGCTCACCTACCTGCCCTGCACGCACTGACGGCAGAACCGCTCACCTACCTGCCCTGCACGCACTGACGGCAGAACCGCTCACCTACCTGCCGTGCACGCACTGACGGCAGAACCGCTCACCTACCTGCCCTGCACGCACTGACGGCAGAACCGCTCACCTACCTGCCCTGCACGCACTGACGGCAGAACCGCTCACCTACCTGCCCCTGCACGCACTGACGGCAGAACCGCTCACCTACCTGCCCTGCACGCACTGACGGCAGAACCGCTCACCTACCTGCCCCTGCACGCACTGACGGCAGAACCACTCACCTACCTGCCCTGCACGCACTGACGGCAGAACCACTCACCTACCTGCCCCTGCACGCACTGACGGCAGAACCACTCACCTACCCGCCCCTGCACGCACTGACGGCAGAACCACTCACCTACCCACCCCTGCACGCACTGACGGCAGAACCGCTCACCTACCTGCCCTGCACGCACTGACGGCAGAACCGCTCACCTACCTGCCCTGCACGCACTGAGAATGAAAACCATTTACACACCCAAAGGTTTTAGACACTACTCGATGCACAGACAGCAGAATACCTTACCTAGCTACCTGTACACAAAGGGCAAAACCACTTATCTACCCACCTCTCCACACACAACCACAAAACAACTTACCTACCACTCTTCCACCACCTCTCTCCTTCCTAGCATGGTTTTACAGGCTCCCCATTTCGCCCTCTTAGGTGGGTACCAAGGCTGCGGGCATGGTCACAGAGGTCATCCTGGTCAGTCCCACTGGTCATGCTGTGGAGGCACCACTGAGAAGTCTGAGTGTCGGGGGGTTAAGGACACAGCCCCCCGACACCTGCTCCGGACTGTGGCTTTGTGAGGAGAATGGGTTAAGTGTGATCTCCCAGTCTGTGTGATCTGAATGCGACTTTCAGCCTCTCCCAGGAACATTGGGAATATAGAATTATCCTCTGGGCGGACCAGACAGACACGAGTGCTAGCAGCAGCCCATCATTCCCCTGTGGATGGTGTATGAAGAGGTGCACATGGCACACTCTCCTCTACCTGCTGCTGATCATTCTCACCCCTGCAGCAAGTCTACTTTTAAATAAAAAAAAAAAACTGAGCAAAAGATTTCTAAAAAAAATCTGCTTTTCCGGGCACTGTTCTTTGGGTGGAGGAAGGCAGTGCAGCATTCTCCCAGAGGTTTGGGGGCTAAATGGCCACCTAGTAGGTGTAACAACAAAAAAAATGCTTCTGTGACCTGTTCAGTACAAAAAAATGTAAAGGATGCAGACTGCAAAAAATGTGATGCTGTGCAAAATCACTGCTTATGCAATGATTAATGACTGAAGGTTTTAATACACATTACATGGCTTTTATAAAAGACCTTTGGGGTCTCCCAGTTTTATTACATTTTATTTTGTCACCAATACTGATGTTTCTCTCCCTTACAATAACATAAGTGAGGCAGATCCAAACTAGATCAATATTTACCATCCGAGCAGTCACCAAACCACTGATCGCCTGTGAGTTCTGCAGTGGGCCACTTCACTGTAAATCTATTTGTGCATGGGCCACATTCATGTTTCATTGAAATAAAATGTATTTATAGAAAAAATAAAAATAATTACTAGGGTTATTATGTTTGTTTCCCCCCCCCCCGCTCATTTACTTTTTATCTGCAGGGAGAGGGGGGAATGTTCCAGCTGTAGGCTCCTATTCACCATCTGAGCACCGGGATGTCAGGGACACCTGGTGCTCTAACAGGTACAGAATGCGAGGGGGCGGAGCTCACCTGCGCAACGGGAGACAGCTCCACCCCCTCGCGCTCTGACCCTGTTGGAGCACCAGTTTGGACATCCCGGTGCACACTTTGTTGGAGCAGCTCAGAGGTGCGGCTACTGCTGCCACTCTCAAGCAGGCCGCACGTCTCTGGCCCGCGACCTATGTCGTACTGTAATAAATGAACCTCTAAAATGCAGATAGGAAAAAAATAGCTGCTGTGCAAGATAATTTCTTATGCAGTGATCAAAGGGAGGGGAGGGGTTGAAACATAGGAATTGTAATACTTACCTCGAGGTCCTGTCCCGGATCCGCTGCTGCGGTTTCAGAGAATGTGCGCATGTGCTTACGCAGTGCAGCACACACTCCTCCACACTACACGCTGCCAATGGCTTAGCTATTGCCATATGGAAGTCTCTTCCATACGGCGGCGCCATCTTAGTTTTTAAAAGCTACTTCCTTGTTTGCTTCCAAGCCTCGTTTTCATCCCAGAGGCGGAGACATGCTTTGGAGGGATATTTAAAGTCTCAGTCTGCATTGAACCTTTGCCTGTGATAATGCCTTGTGCCTATTTGTGCTATTGTGATTCGGTATCCGTTATCTCTTAATCAATCAGTACCACATGTCACTCCAGACCCTGTTCTCATTCATGGTCAGGATGAATATGAATTAGAAGCTATCCTTGACTCCAGAATCTTGGTAAGCGTCTAATTCATGTGTGGAGGAGTGTGCGCTGCATTGGCTTTTGTAAAAGCCCTTGGGTCGTGACGAAGGCAATACTGAGCGATCACCAATGGGTAGGCATTATTTATTGGTGCTGCCAAGTGCCTCGCTAGGGAGGCATTTCAGCATCAGAGCTTTGGAAGCAAACTTTTTAAATGGGTGCTACGATCACTCTGCGTACGACCTGTTGCCTTCAATGAAACCTCATCACGCAGTCCGCAAAACACAAATATTAAATACATTTATTTATAATAAACAAATATATAAAAAGTTTCCCATACATCGAGCCAATCACTGCCATGCCAGACATGTCCCTGGGCTGAGGTTTAACCTCCATGTAGAGTTGGCATGACGTGTCGCTGGGGTCATGGATCAGGGTTTCTCCCGCATGTAGAGTAGGCTGTGTCACGGATCACAGAGCCGGCGTGACGTGTTGCTGGAGTCATGGATTAGTGTTTAGTACCTATGGCGAGCACAGAGTTCCCATCGGCAGCCGTACGTTACACCCCAAACAGCAGGCGGAGGTCGGCGAGGGTGAGTTTGGTGAAGGTGGAGCTGTTTCCAGATAGGACCTTGTTGGCCAATTCTTTCTTCTTCTCCTGAAGCTGCGTAATCTTTTCCTCCACCGTCCCGAGACAGACAAACCTGGGGGTGGACACGATAAATAAACAACTCCGACAAATCTCCACCCCTTCCCGCTAACATAGAGCGCGCGGGAACAGATACAGTTATATACAGCCTAAGACACGATCTGCTAATCAGGAGAGCATCATGGCTGCCGGTCAGAGAAGACCTTACAAAGTACCTGCCAACTGAGCATACTAAGGGTCATTACGGTTTCACTTTCTGTTACATATTGATGCAGAACAATATCCAATAACGAAAATAAAAAAATACATGCAACATAAATATACAAAGGAACATTTAATAACAAAGTAAGAAAACAAATTAAACTGCTGAAATAAAAATACGAAGCCACTGTAGAAATATAAACAAAACAAAAATATTGTAATACAGAGGGTAATAAAGCAATATTCATTATCATATTTATTATCAAGACGGGTCTTATCCAGGGATCTTTATTATCATGACTGGTCTTATCCAGGGATCTTTATTATCAGGACTGGTCTTATCCAGGGATCTTTATTATCAGGACTGGTCTCATCCAGGGATCTTTATTATCAGGACTGGTCTCATCCAGGGATCTTTATTATCAGGACTGGTCTCATCCAGGGATCTTTATTATCAGGACTGGTCTCATCCAGGGATCTTTATTATCAGGACTGGTCTCATCCAGGGATCTTTATTATCAGGACTGGTCTCATCCAGGGATCTTTATTATCAGGACTGGTCTCATACAGGGATATTTATTATCAGGACTGGTCTCATACAGGGATCTTTATTATCAGGACCGGTCTCATCCAGGGATATGTATTATCAGGACCGGTCTCATCCAGGGATATGTATTATCAGGACCGGTCTCATCCAGGGATATGTATTATCAGGACCGGTCTCATCCAGGGATATGTATTATCAGGACCGGTCTCATCCAGGGATATGTATTATCAGGACCGGTCTCATCCAGGGATATGTATTATCAGGACCGGTCTCATCCAGGGATATGTATTATCAGGACCGGTCTCATCCAGGGATATTTATTATCAGGACCGGTCTCATCCAGGGATATTTATTATCAGGACCGGTCTCATCCAGGGATATTTATTATCAGGACTGGTCTCATCCAGGGATATTTATTATCAGGACTGGTCTCATCCAGGGATATTTATTATCAAGACTATTCTCATACAGGGATATTTATTATCAGGACTGGTGTCATCCAGGGATATTTATTATCAGGACTGGTCTCATCCAGGGATATTTATTATCAGGACTGGTCTCATACAGGGATATTTATTATCAAGACTATTCTCATCCAGGGATATTTATTATCAGGACTGGTCTCATCCAGGGATATTTATTATCAGAACTGGTCTCATCCAGGGATATTTATTATCAGGACTGGTCTCATCCAGGGATATTTATTATCAAGACTATTCTCATACAGGGATATTTATTATCAGGACTGGTCTCATACAGGGATATTTATTATCAGGACTGGTCTCATCCAGGGATATTTATTATCAGGACTGGTCTCATCCAGGGATATTTATTATCAGGACTGGTCTCATCCAGGGATATTTATTATCAAGACTATTCTCATACAGGGATATTTATTATCAGGACTGGTGTCATCCAGGGATATTTATTATCAGGACTGGTCTCATCCAGGGATATTTATTATCAGGACTGGTCTCATACAGGGATATTTATTATCAAGACTATTCTCATCCAGGGATATTTATTATCAGGACTGGTCTCATCCAGGGATATTTATTATCAGAACTGGTCTCATCCAGGGATATTTATTATCAGGACTGGTCTCATCCAGGGATATTTATTATCAAGACTATTCTCATACAGGGATATTTATTATCAGGACTGGTCTCATACAGGGATATTTATTATCAGGACTGGTCTCATCCAGGGATATTTATTATCAGAACTGGTCTCATCCAGGGATATTTATTATCAGGACTGGTCTCATACAGGGATATTTATTATCAAGACTATTCTCATACAGGGATATTTATTATCAGGACTGGTCTCATCCAGGGATATTTATTATCAAGACTATTCTCATCCAGGGATATTTATTATCAGGACTGGTCTCATCCAGGGATATTTATTATCAGGACTGGTCTCATCCAGGGATATTTATTATCAAGACTATTCTCATACAGGGATATTTATTATCAGGACTGGTCTCATACAGGGATATTTATTATCAAGACTATTCTCATACAGGGATATTTATTATCAGGACTGGTCTCATACAGGGATATTTATTATCAAGACTATTCTCATCCAGGGATATTTATTATCAGAACTGGTCTCATCCAGGGATATTTATTATCAGGACTGTTCTATCGCAGTGATCTTCATTATCAGGACTGTTCCAAGCTGCCTGGCGCCATCAGTGCTGCGCTGCTATTTAACCCTCTCCCCTGCTCACTTGCTATACCAGACGTGCGCGGCCAGGATTTGGGGGTTTTTGTACATTTTTTCCCCATGGTTTATTTATACTTTTCGTTCATATTTATTCAGTGGCTTCATCACTTATTATCGCAGGTTAATGGGTTTTATTATTATTATATGTTCATTTGTATATTTATAATGTTTTCTGTATAAGTTTTTAATACCTTTTCACAAACTCTTTGTACTTATTCAGTGCACCTTAATAGATCATTATATATATATATATATATATTAGTCTTTATTCTGTGTGGTTTCTAACCCCGTGAGAAGGCTGAACACATTGTTTATAGACCTGTGACTATAGACTGACCTGTGAATAACCACATCCTTACATTGCCCCACGCGGTAGATCCGATCACATGCCTGATCCTCAAGTGCAGGATTCCTGGAAGAAGACAGGGGGCGACATTCAGCGACCATAACCATCAGCCAGTAACATACCACCATCTCTGTGTATACTAGCACGGCAAATCACAGGCCAGATACCTTACCAGTGCATGTCCAACAGGAAGAGGTGGTTTCCTCCAATCAGGTTCAAGCCGACGCCTCCCGCGCAGAGGGAAACAAGCATGACCTGTAAAAAAATCACAAGAGCCGCTGATCAGAGAGAACGAGAAAGAGAGAGACGGGGAAAGAGAGAACGAGAGAGAGAGAGAGACAGACAGACAGACCGGGAAAGAGAGAGAGAGAGCGAGAGAGACAGACAGACCGGGAAAGAGAGAACGAGAGAGGGAGCGAGAGAGACAGACAGACCGGGAAAGAGAGAACGAGAGAGAGAGAGAGAGAGAGAGAGAGAGAGAGAGAGAGAGAGAGGGAGCGAGAGAGAGACAGACAGACCGGGAAAGAGAGAGAGAGAGAGAGAGAGAGAGAGACAGACCGGGAAAGAGAGAGAGCGAGAGAGACCGGAAAAGAGAGAGACCGGGAAAGAGAGAGAACGAGAGAGAGAGAGAGACAGACAGACCGGGAAAGAGAGAGAGAGAGCGAGAGAGACAGACAGACCGGGAAAGAGAGAACGAGAGAGAGAGAGAGAGGGAGCGAGAGAGACAGACAGACCGGGAATGAGAGAACGAGAGAGAGAGAGGGAGCGAGAGACACAGACAGACCGGGAAAGAGAGAACGAGAGAGAGAGACAGACCGGGAAAGAGAGAGAGCGAGAGAGAGACAGACCGGAAAAGAGAGAGACCGGGAAAGAGAGAGAACGAGAGACCGGGAAAGAGAGAGAACAAAAGACCGGGAAAGAGAGAGAAGGAGAGACCGGGAAAGAGAGAGAACGAGAGACCGGGAAAGAGAGAGAATGAGGGACCGGGAAAGAGAGAGAACGAGAGACCGGGAAAGAGAGAGAACGGGAAAGAGTGAGAACGAGAAAGAGAGAGAACGGGAAAGAGTGAGAACGAGAAAGAGAGAGAACGGGAAAGAGTGAGAACGAGAGACCGGGAAAGAGAGAGAACGAGAAAGAGAGAGAACGAGAGACCGGGAAAGAGAGAGAACGAGAGACCGGGAAAGAGAGAGAACGAGAGACCGGGAAAGAGAGAGAACGAGAGACCGGGAAAGAGAGAGAACGAGAGACCGGGAAAGAGAGAGAACGAGAGACCGGGAAAGAGAGAGAACGAGAGACCGGGAAAGAGAGAGAACGAGAGACCGGGAAAGAGAGAGAACGAGAGACCGGGAAAGAGAGAGAACGAGAAAGAGAGAGAACGGGAAAGAGTGAGAACGAGAGACCGGGAAAGAGAGAGAACGAGAGACCGGGAAAGAGTGAGAACGAGAGACCGGGAAAGAGAGAACGAGACAGACAGACATACCGGGAAAGAGAGAATGAGAGAGAGACACACACACACAGATATTCCCACCTGGGGGCCCCTGGGGTTACAGTTGAAATCCTCCACCAGATCCATGCGCAGTTTGGGGCTGACAGAGCCGTCGATGGTGGCGTAAGACAGTCCCATGGATTTCAGGTGCACAGCTACCACCTTCAGCATGCTGGTCCACTGAGACACGATAACACTAACGACAAAACAGAGAGCAATGAGTACACTGCACGATTAAATCACTGCCATGCCCCCCCCCCGGCCGCACTAATAGCGGGATTAATCACTGCCTGCCGTGTCCCGCCCCCCCCTTCCCCCGAACCTCTTTTGGGGCTCTGCGGTGCTACCAATACTCCTCAGTTCTGACAGGAGGGAGTCAATCTGCAGGGAAAAGGAAATTAGTGACATCACAATGACATCATAGGATCATGTGACCAGACTCTCACATACATACATTGTTTACGCTGCACACCAGGTACTGACAAATCCCCACAAACCAGATTATTTTATGCAGGATTAGTATTTTAAGGAAAGCTGTGACCAGGGAGTACCCATCATAAATGGTACAATCCTCTTCATAACCTTGACTGAATGTTAATCATACTGCAAATAATATTGGTGAAGGGGCAGCCATGTCTTGTGCCACTAGATTTATAATGTGGGCGTGCATTGAATTCTTGTAATAATATGAATTATATCCAGTAGACAAATTCTATGTTTCTATGTTTGGGAAGCTGTGTCTTGTGCCACTGGCTTTATTACATGGGTATGCACTAAATGCATGTAATCTTAGTAGAAGTAATATCGGTGATGGGGGCATCCATGTCTTGTGCCACTGGCTTTATTACATTGGTATGCACTAACTGCATGTAATCTTAGTAGAAGTAATATTGGTGAGGGGGGCAGCCATGTCTTGTGCCACTGGCTTTATTACATGGGTATGCACTAAATGCATGTAATCTTAGTAGAAGTAATATCGGTGAGGGGGCAGCCATGTCTTGTGCCACTGGCTTTATTACATGGGTATGCACTAACTGCATGTAATCTTAGTAGAAGTAATATCGGTGATGGGGGCAGCCATGTCTTGTGCCACTGGCTTTATTACATGGCTATGCACTAAATGCATGTGATCTTAGTAGAAGTAATATTGGTGAGGGGGGCAGCCATGTCTTGTGCCACTGGCTTTATTACATGGGTATGCACTAACTGCATGTAATCTTAGTAGAAGTAATATTGGTGATGGGGGCAGCCATGTCTTGTGCCACTGGCTTTATTACATGGGTATGCACTAAATGCATGTAATCTTAGTAGAAGTAATATTGGTGATGGGGGCAGCCATGTCTTGTGCCACTGGCTTTATTACATTGGTATGCACTAAATGCATGTAATCTTAGTAGAAGTAATATTGGTGAGGGGGCAGCCATGTCTTGTGCCACTGGCTTTATTACATGGGTATGCACTAACTGCATGTAATCTTAGTAGAAGTAATATTGGTGAGGGGGCAGCCATGTCTTGTGCCACTGGCTTTATTACATTGGTATGCACTAACTGCATGTAATCTTAGTAGAAGTAATATTGGTGAGGGGGCAGCCATGTCTTGTGCCACTGGCTTTATTACATGGGTATGCACTAAATGCATGTAATCTTAGTAGAAGTAACATTGGTGATGGGGGCAGCCATGTCTTGTGCCACTGGCTTTATTCCATGGCTATGCACTAAATGCATGTGATCTTAGTAGAAGTAATATTGGTGAGGGGGGCAGCCATGTCTTGTGCCACTGGCTTTATTACATGGGTATGCACTAACTGCATGTAATCTTAGTAGAAGTAATATTGGTGATGGGGGCAGCCATGTCTTGTGCCACTGGCTTTATTACATGGGTATGCACTAAATGCATGTAATCTTAGTAGAAGTAATATTGGTGATGGGGGCAGCCATGTCTTGTGCCACTGGCTTTATTACATTGGTATGCACTAAATGCATGTAATCTTAGTAGAAGTAATATTGGTGAGGGGGCAGCCATGTCTTGTGCCACTGGCTTTATTACATGGGTATGCACTAACTGCATGTAATCTTAGTAGAAGTAATATTGGTGAGGGGGCAGCCATGTCTTGTGCCACTGGCTTTATTACATTGGTATGCACTAACTGCATGTAATCTTAGTAGAAGTAATATTGGTGAGGGGGCAGCCATGTCTTGTGCCACTGGCTTTATTACATGGGTATGCACTAAATGCATGTAATCTTAGTAGAAGTAACATTGGTGATGGGGGCAGCCATGTCTTGTGCCACTGGCTTTATTACATGGGTATGCACTAAATGCATGTAATCTTAGTAGAAGTAATATTGGTGATGGGGGCTGTAACGGACCGTCACACCCAGCAAGTCTTTCCTGGACCCTTGCTCTTAGTACCCAAATAGACAGGACATCTAGCAGTTAGGTACAGCAAGATTGAACTACTTTATTTGACAAACAACACAGACTTATAAAAGACATACACATGACATTAGTATACAATGGGGGGAAGGAACTAAACATAGTCCTCCAACTAACTGGGGCTAGGAAAACATTAGACATTCAGTCTGCAAACCAAATTACCATACAGTGAGTAGACACACAGTAAGAAACATAATGTACACAACATAATCAGTTTACCAGTTAATCCAGTTACTACAGAACAATGGATGTTGGAGTAAACTATTGGAGTCACTGTCACATTATAAACCTTCAGAGTGGTCTACTCACCGAATTAAACATTACACATAAACCAATACACTAACAGAATATAACTAACTAACAATATTAACGTATAGTGCTATGGCACATCCCTTGCCCAGGTAGTCCATTCATTTGTGAGTTGGTTGGCAGAAAGGCACGAACAAGCCTTTCTGCAGGGGAAAATGCAAGCCTTTACCATGGGGCCATAGTCCAGAGGCAGCAGACGAGCAACCAGGCTTCTCCAGAACATAGTGGCGAGGTTGGTTCCGCCACAGGGGCAGCCATGTCTTGTGCCACTGGCTTTATTACATTGGTATGCACTAACTGCATGTAATCTTAGTAGAAGTAATATTGGTGATGGGGGCAGCCATGTCTTGTGCCACTGGCTTTATTACATAGGTATGCACTAAATGCATGTAATCTTAGTAGAAGTAATATTGGTGAGGGGGCAGCCATGTCTTGTGCCACTGGCTTTATTACATGGGTATGCACTAACTGCATGTAATCTTAGTAGAAGTAATATTGGTGAGGGGGCAGCCATGTCTTGTGCCACTGGCTTTATTACATTGGTATGCACTAACTGCATGTAATCTTAGTAGAAGTAATATTGGTGAGGGGGCAGCCATGTCTTGTGCCACTGGCTTTATTACATGGGTATGCACTAACTGCATGTAATCTTAGTAGAAGTAACATTGGTGATGGGGGCAGCCATGTCTTGTGCCACTGGCTTTATTACATGGGTATGCACTAAATGCATGTAATCTTAGTAGAAGTAATATTGGTGATGGGGGCAGCCATGTCTTGTGCCACTGGCTTTATTACATTGGTATGCACTAACTGCATGTAATCTTAGTAGAAGTAATATCGGTGATGGGGGCAGCCATGTCTTCTTCCGCTAGCATTATTAATTATTTTGTGTCCTGTGTCTAAGCATACGTTGGGTTTGGTATTTTTGGCAGAATACCACACATACCTTTGTGCTTTTACTCTCGGTCTCAAACAGCTTTGCAGGGAAGTTGGCCCCATTGAGGGAGACTGTAGATTTGGGGTCAGGGGTCTGAAGTTCACACAGAGACAGGGCATTCAGCTGCTCCTCAAGGCTCATGGTTAAACCCTCGCTCTTCAGTTCCAACTGCTCGAGTGTCTGGGGATTGCAAACCAGTGGCACATTACGGAAGCAGACAGACAGTGGAAATAAAAGCTTTGCATTCATTATCCCTAAGATACATCATATCCCTGGACATCAGAACGCAAGACGCTGGAACATGCTAAACCCCGCCCCCTGCCAAGATGGGGGAGACCTCACAGCTCTGGTAGCGCCCCCGCCCCACCAGCCTCTCCCTCACAGCTCTGGTAGCGCCCGCCCCCTGCCTCTCCCTCACAGCTCTGGTAGCGCCCGCCCTCTGCCTCTCCCTCACAGCTCTGATAGCACCCGCCCCCCCTGCCTCTCCCGCACAGCTCTGGTAGCGCCCATGCCCCCCTGCCTCTCCCTCACAGCTCTGATAGCACCCGCCCCCCCTGCCTCTCCCTCACAGCTATGGTAGCGCCCCCCTGCCTCTCCCTCACAGCTCTGGTAGCGCCCGCCCCCTGCCTCTCCCTCACAGCTCTGGTAGCACCCGCTCCCCTGCCTCTCCCTCACAGCTCTGGTAGCGCCTGCCTCTCCCTCACAGCTCTGGTAGCGCCCCCCTGCCTCTCCCTCACAGCTATGGTAGCGCCCCCCCCTGCCTCTCCCTCACAGCTCTGGTAGCGCCCGCCCCCTGCCTCTCCCTCACAGCTCTGGTAGCACCTGCCCCCCCTGCCTCTCCCTCACAGCTATGGTAGCACCCCGCCCCCCTGACTCTCCCTCACAGCTCTGGTAGCACCCCACCCCCCTGACTCTCCCTCACAGCTCTGGTAGCACCCCGCCCCCCTGACTCTCCCTCACAGCTCTGGTAGCACCCCACCCCCCTGACTCTCCCTCACAGCTCTGGTAGCACCTGCCCCCCCTGCCTCTCCCTCACAGCTATGGTAGCACCCCGCCCCCCTGACTCTCCCTCACAGCTCTGGTAGCACCCCACCCCCCTGACTCTCCCTCACAGCTCTGGTAGCACCCCGCCCCCCTGACTCTCCCTCACCGCTCTGGTAGCACCCCGCCCCCCTGACTCTCCCTCACAGCTCTGGTAGCACCCCGCCCCCCTGACTCTCCCTCACAGCTCTGGTAGCACCCCGCCCCCCTGACTCTCCCTCACAGCTCTGGTAGCACCCCGCCCCCCTGACTCTCCCTCACAGCTCTGGTAGCACCCCGCCCCCCTGACTCTCCCTCACAGCTCTGTCTCACACTGTACAATATGAAGGATTACTCACCACCTTGAGCAGAGAGAGGTGGCAGCAGCACTGCCGCAGGCGGAGAAGCAGGGACAGGATGTGTACGGTGCTGGAGCCCTGGGGGGGTGCAGAGGACGGCAGATCACACGCTCCAAACTCACGGGCAACTAGAGCCAGGAAAACACTGTGTTAAAACAGCATGTGACCGAGGGGCTTACACAGTGGTCTCTCTGCACTCAGCCTGCCTGTAAAAATTGCCGGGGAGGGAAGGCCGGGGTGGGAGGGGTTTTGAGAGCAGAGGGACTGTTCCTGGACTCACCTCTGTCGAAGGGATTGTCTCCTCCCCGTGTCGTGTTTGCTCCTCCCCCTTCATGTCTCTTTAAATAACTCTGCAGAGTGGATCTAATGAACAGAGAGGATTAACACTTTCACGGCCAGCAGGCGATACCCAAGTATGCTTCACCACTGCATTAACCCTATCTATCCCCCAGCAGGGCACATTAACCCATTCCATGCCTGATCCTGGCTCAGACAGATGATTGCTGTCATTATTTAGGGTCACACCTGGATCTGGCGAAGATGACATCATACACAGACTGCTCCTGCGCAGACAGGGTCAGCCGGTGAAGTTCGCAGCGTCGCTGGGGAAGCAGCACCTGGAAAATAAAACCCCCCACACAGGATGATGGGCAAAGTGTGTGACGAGCTGCACTGCTCTGGTGTATCTAGGTACCCGGTGCCTCCCTGTGCCTCTCTCCGCCCCTGCAGTGTCCCGGGTGTCTTACTAGGGGTCTCCCTGTGCTCCCCCCCCTAGTCTCTAGGCATCTCCTGGGTGCTCCCCCTGCAGTGTCCCGGGTGCTCCCCCTGCAGTGTCTTGGGTGTCTTACTAGGGGTCTCTCCCTGGTGCTCCCCTCTGCAATGCCCGGGGGTCTGTGGTTACCAGGGGTCTCCCCATGTGGTCCAGCTGGTCCTTGGTTCTGCGGAGCAGGAGGCTCTTGGTCAGGATATTCAGTCTCTCACCACCTTTCCTGCTACCGTTATCCACCTGATTCTTCCACAGCTTGAACTCATCAAACGGGGAGCAACGGAGGAACCTGCAGGTCAGGAGACAGGATTATGGTGCATCGACCTCGGCTGTGTGTGTCTCTACAGTGTGTGCGTGTATCTGGGTCTCCCCCGGTCCTGTGTGTGTCTCTCTATATCACCCCATGCCCCATGTGTGTGTGTATGTATCTGGGTCTCCCCCAGTCCTGTGTGTGTCTCTCTACATCACCCCATGTGTGTGTGTATGTATCTGGGTCTCCCCCGGTCCCGTGTGTGTATCTGGGTCTCTCCCAGTCCTGTGTGTGTCTCTCTATATCACCCCATGCCCCATGTGTGTGTCTCTCTACATCACCCCATGTGTGTGTGTGTGTGTGTGTGTGTGTGTATCTGGGTCTCCCCCCGTCCTGTGTGTGTGTGTATCTGGGTCTCCCCCGGTCCCGTGTGTGTCTCTCTACATCACCCCATGTGTGTGTCTCTCTACATCACCCCATGTGTGTGTGTGTGTGTGTGTGTATCTAGGTCTCCCCCGGTCCCGTGTGTGTGTGTCTCTACAGTGTGTGTATGTATCTGGGTCTCCCCCCGTCCTGTGTGTGTCTCTACAGTGTGTGCGTGTATCTGGGTCTCCCCCCGTCCTGTGTGTGTCTCTCTACATCACCCCATGTGTGTGTGTATGTATCAGGGTCTCCCCCGGTCCCGTGTGTGTGTGTATCTGGGTCTCCCCCGGTCCCGTGTGTGTGTGTATCTGGGTCTCCCCCGGTCCCGTGTGTGTGTGTATCTGGGTCTCCCCCGGTCCCGTGTGTGTGTGTATCTGGGTCTCCCCCGGTCCCGTGTGTGTGTGTATCTGGGTCTCCCCCGGTCCCGTGTGTGTGTGTATCTGGGTCTCCCCCGGTCCCGTGTGTGTGTGTATCTGGGTCTCCCCCGGTCCCGTGTGTGTGTGTATCTGGGTCTCCCCCGGTCCCGTGTGTGTGTGTATCTGGGTCTCCCCCGGTCCCGTGTGTGTGTGTATCTGGGTCTCCCCCGGTCCCGTGTGTGTGTGTATCTAGGTCTCCCCCGGTCCCGTGTGTGTGTGTATCTAGGTCTCCCCCCGTCCTGTGTGTGTCTCTCTACATCACCCCATGTGTGTGTGTATGTATCAGGGTCTCCCCCGGTCCCGTGTGTGTGTGTATCTGGGTCTCCCCCGGTCCCGTGTGTGCGTGTATCTGGGTCTCCCCCGGTCCTGTGTGTGTCTCTCTATATCACCCCATGCCCCATGTGTGTGTGTATGTATCTGGGTCTCCCCCAGTCCTGTGTGTGTCTCTCTACATCACCCCATGTGTGTGTGTATGTATCTGGGTCTCCCCCGGTCCCGTGTGTGTATCTGGGTCTCTCCCAGTCCTGTGTGTGTCTCTCTATATCACCCCATGCCCCATGTGTGTGTCTCTCTACATCACCCCATGTGTGTGTGTGTGTGTGTGTGTGTGTGTGTATCTGGGTCTCCCCCCGTCCTGTGTGTGTGTGTATCTGGGTCTCCCCCGGTCCCGTGTGTGTCTCTCTACATCACCCCATGTGTGTGTCTCTCTACATCACCCCATGTGTGTGTGTGTGTGTGTGTGTGTATCTAGGTCTCCCCCGGTCCCGTGTGTGTGTGTCTCTACAGTGTGTGTATGTATCTGGGTCTCCCCCCGTCCTGTGTGTGTCTCTACAGTGTGTGCGTGTATCTGGGTCTCCCCCCGTCCTGTGTGTGTCTCTCTACATCACCCCATGTGTGTGTGTATGTATCAGGGTCTCCCCCGGTCCCGTGTGTGTGTGTGTATCTGGGTCTCCCCCGGTCCCGTGTGTGTGTGTATCTGGGTCTCCCCCGGTCCCGTGTGTGTGTGTATCTGGGTCTCCCCCGGTCCCGTGTGTGTGTGTATCTGGGTCTCCCCCGGTCCCGTGTGTGTGTGTATCTGGGTCTCCCCCGGTCCCGTGTGTGTGTGTCTGGGTCTCCCCCGGTCCCGTGTGTGTGTGTATCTGGGTCTCCCCCGGTCCCGTGTGTGTGTGTATCTGGGTCTCCCCCGGTCCCGTGTGTGTGTGTATCTGGGTCTCCCCCGGTCCCGTGTGTGTGTGTATCTGGGTCTCCCCCGGTCCCGTGTGTGTGTGTATCTGGGTCTCCCCCGGTCCCGTGTGTGTGTGTATCTGGGTCTCCCCCGGTCCCGTGTGTGTGTGTATCTGGGTCTCCCCCGGTCCCGTGTGTGTGTGTATCTAGGTCTCCCCCGGTCCCGTGTGTGTGTGTATCTAGGTCTCCCCCGGTCCCGTGTGTGTGTGTATCAGGGTCTCCCCCGGTCCCGTGTGTGTGTGTATCAGGGTCTCCCCCGGTCCCGTGTGTGTGTGTATCAGGGTCTCCCCCGGTCCCGTGTGTGTATCTAGGTCTCCCCCCGTCCTGTGTGTGTATCAGGGTCTCCCCCGGTCCCGTGTGTGTGTGTATCTGGGTCTCCCCCGGTCCCGTGTGTGTGTGTGTGTATCTAGGTCTCCCCCGGTCCCGTGTGTGTGTATCTGGGTCTCCCCCGGTCCCGTGTGTGTGTATCTGGGTCTCCCCCGGTCCCGTGTGTGTGTATCTGGGTCTCCCCCGGTCCCGTGTGTGTGTATCTGGGTCTCCCCCGGTCCCGTGTGTGTGTATCTAGGTCTCCCCCGGTCCCGTGTGTGTGTGTATCTAGGTCTCCCCCGGTCCCGTGTGTGTGTATCTAGGTCTCCCCCGGTCCCGTGTGTGTGTGTATCTAGGTCTCCCCCGGTCCCGTGTGTGTGTGTATCTAGGTCTCCCCCGGTCCCGTGTGTGTGTATCTAGGTCTCCCCCGGTCCCGTGTGTGTGTATCTAGGTCTCCCCCGGTCCCGTGTGTGTGTATCTGGGTCTCCCCCAGTCCCGTGTGTGTATCTGGGTCTCCCCCGGTCCCGTGTGTGTGTATCTGGGTCTCCCCCGGTCCCGTGTGTGTATCTGGGTCTCCCCCGGTCCCGTGTGTGTATCTGGGTCTCCCCCGGTCCCGTGTGTGTGTGTATCTAGGTCTCCCCCGGTCCCGTGTGTGTGTATCTGGGTCTCCCCCAGTCCCGTGTGTGTATCTGGGTCTCCCCCGGTCCCGTGTGTGTGTATCTGGGTCTCCCCCGGTCCCGTGTGTGTATCTGGGTCTCCCCCGGTCCCGTGTGTGTATCTGGGTCTCCCCCGGTCCCGTGTGTGTATCTGGATCCCCGTCCGCTGGTACCGTAGCAGGGAGTACATATCCAGCAGGTTGTTCTGGATGGGGGTCCCAGTCACCGCCCATCGCGCTCCTGCTCTCAGCTTGCACACTGCAATGGACGTCTGGACCTTTGGATTTTTAATGTTGTGAGCTTCATCCAGCACGACGCGGGCCCAGGCCAGGCGCAGGAGAGGCGAGGCGGCTGCTGCCTTATCCTAAAAATAACAAGAGCAGCATGTTCAGCTGGGGTCCTGATCTGTCTATCCGTCTATCTCATTCACCCACCGTACGCCTTTTACCTCCAAGTCCTGATCCTTGGCTGGGACGTCTCCTTCCCCCTTCTTAACGGGAATCTCTTTAGACAATAGACTGTATGTGGTGACCACGATGTCATACTGCGCCAGCCTGCACGACACGAACAGAGGTACAGTAACCACGCAACAAAGGGGGAGGCGGGAGGGCAGTGTAACAAAGGGGGAGGCGGGCGGGAGGGAAGGCAGCGTAACAAAGGGGGAGGCGGGAGGGCAGCGTAACAAAGGGGGAGGAGGGAGGGCAGCGCAACAAAGGGGGAGGCGGGAGGGCAGCGTAACAAAGGGGGAGGAGGGAGGGCAGCGCAACAAAGGGGGAGGCGGGCGGGAGGGAAGGCAGCGTAACAAAGGGGGAGGCGGGAGGGCAGCGTAACAAAGGGGGAGGCGGGAGGGCAGCGTAACAAAGGGGGAGGCGGGAGGGCAGTGTAACAAAGGGGGAGGCGGGCGGGAGGGAAGGCAGCGTAACAAAGGGGGAGGCGGGAGGGCAGCGTAACAAAGGGGGAGGCGGGAGGGCAGCGCAACAAAAGGGGGAGGCGGGAGGGCAGCGCAACAAAGGGGGAGGCGGGAGGGAGGGCAGCGTAACCAAGGGGGTCATAGTACTTACACTTTACTGTCCTTCTCGCGGTTTGGCCCGTGATAAAGATAGACGCGTAAGTTACCGTCGCACACTCTCCTCTCCACTTCCTTCTTCCAGTGGTGGACGAGGGACGCTGGGCAGATAATTAAAGTCCCTCGCGAGACGGTCAGAGAGGAATCTTATGGGCAGAGAGAGAAACCTCAAAGCTTGGTAACAGGAGCGGAGGGTTACTCTCCCCCTATATATAACAGGAGCGGAGGGTTACTCTCCCCCTATATATAACAGGAGCGGAGGGTTCCTCTCCCCCTATATATAACAGGAGCGGAGGGTTACTCTCCCCCTATATATAAACCGGAGCGGAGGGTTACTCTCCCTTATATATAACGGAGCGGAGGGTTACTCTCCCCCTATATATAACAGGAGCGGAGGGTTCCTCTCCCCCTATATATAACAGGAGCGGAGGGTTACTCTCCCCCTATATATAAACAGGAGCGGAGGGTTACTCTCCCCCTATATATAACAGGAGCAGAGGGTTACTCTCCCTTATATATAACGGAGCGGAGGGTTACTCTCCCCCTATATATAACAGGAGCGGAGGGTTACTCTCCCCCTATATATAACCAGAGCGGAGGGTTACTCTCCCCCTATATATAACAGGAGCGGAGGGTTACTCTCCCCCTATATATAACAGGAGCGGAGGGTTACTCATCCCCTATATTTAACAGGAGCGGAGGGTTACTCTCCCCCTATATATAACAGGAGCGGAGGGTTACTCTCCCCCTATATATAACCAGAGCGGAGGGTTACTCTCCCCCTATATATAACAGGAGCGGAGGGTTACTCTCCCCCTATATATAACAGGAGCGGAGGGTTACTCATCCCCTATATTTAACAGGAGCGGAGGGTTACTCTCCCCCTATATATAACAGGAGCGGAGGGTTACTCTCCCCCTATATATAACCAGAGCGGAGGGTTACTCTCCCCCTATATATAACCAGAGCGGAGGGTTACTCTCCCCCTATATATAACAGGAGCGGAGGGTTACTCTCCGCCTATATATAACAGGAGCGGAGGGTTACTCTCCCCCTATATATAACAGGAGCGGATGGTTACTCTCCCCCTATATATAACACGAGTGGAGGGTTTTTCCCCCCCTATATATAACAGGAGCGGAGGGTTACTCTCCCCCTATATATAATAGGAGCGGAGGGTTACTCTCCCCTTATATATATAACAGGAGCAGAGGGTTACTCATCCCCTATATATAACAGGAGCAGAGGGTTACTCATCCCCTATATATAACAGGAGCGGAGGGTTACTCATCCCCTATATATAACAGGAGCGGAGGGTTACTCATCCCCTATATATAACAGGAGCGGAGGGTTACTCATCCCCTATATATAACAGGAGCAGAGGGTTACTCTCCCCCTATATATAACCAGAGCGGAGGGTTACTCTCCCCCTATATATAACAGGAGCAGAGGGTTACTCTCCACCTATATATAACAGGAGCGGAGGGTTACTCTCCCCCTATATATAACCAGAGCGGAGGGTTACTCTCCCCCTATATATAACAGGAGCGGAGGGTTACTCTCCCCCTATATATAACAGGAGCGGATGGTTACTCTCCCCCTATATATAACACGAGTGGAGGGTTTTCCCCCCCCTATATATAACAGGAGCGGAGGGTTACTCTCCCCCTATATATAATAGGAGCGGAGGGTTACTCTCCCCTTATATATAACAGGAGCAGAGGGTTACTCATCCCCTATATATAACAGGAGCAGAGGGTTACTCATCCCCTATATATAACAGGAGCGGAGGGTTACTCATCCCCTATATATAACAGGAGCGGAGGGTTACTCATCCCCTATATATAACAGGAGCGGAGGGTTACTCATCCCCTATATATAACAGGAGCAGAGGGTTACTCTCCCCCTATATATAACAGGAGCGGAGGGTTACTCTCCCCCTATATATAACAGGAGCAGAGGGTTACTCTCCACCTATATATAACAGGAGCAGAGGGTTACTCTCCCCCTATATATAACAGGAGCGGAGGGTTACTCTCCCCCTATATATAACAGGAGCGGAGGGTTACTCTCCCCCTATATATAACAGGAGCGGAGGGTTACTCTCCCCCTATATATAACAGGAGCGGAGGGTTACTCATCCCCTATATATAACCGGAGCAGAGGGTTACTGTCCCCCTATATATAACAGGAGCGGAGGGTTACTGTCCCCCTATATATAACAGGAGCGGAGGGTTACTCTCCACCTATATATAACAGGAGCGGAGGGTTACTCTCCCCCTATATATAACAGGAGCGGAGGGTTACTCTCCCCCTATATATAACAGGAGCGGAGGGTTACTCATCCCCTATATATAACAGGAGCGGAGGGTTACTGTCCCCCTATATATAACAGGAGCGGAGGGTTACTGTCCCCCTATATATAACAGGAGCGGAGGGTTACTGTCCCCCTATATATAACAGGAGCGGAGGGTTACTCTCCCCCTATATATAACAGGAGCGGAGGGTTACTGTCCCCCTATATATAACAGGAGCGGAGGGTTACTCTCCCCCTATATATAACAGGAGCGGAGGGTTACTCATCCCCTATATATAACAGGAGCGGAGGGTTACTCATCCCCTATATATAACAGGAGCGGAGGGTTACTCATCCCCTATATATAACAGGAGCAGAGGGTTACTCTCCCCCTATATATAACAGGAGCGGAGGGTTACTCTCCCCCTATATATAACAGGAGCAGAGGGTTACTCTCCACCTATATATAACAGGAGCAGAGGGTTACTCTCCCCCTATATATAACAGGAGCGGAGGGTTACTCTCCCCCTATATATAACAGGAGCGGAGGGTTACTCTCCCCCTATATATAACAGGAGCGGAGGGTTACTCTCCCCCTATATATAACAGGAGCGGAGGGTTACTCATCCCCTATATATAACCGGAGCAGAGGGTTACTGTCCCCCTATATATAACAGGAGCGGAGGGTTACTCTCCCCCTATATATAACAGGAGCGGAGGGTTACTCATCCCCTATATATAACAGGAGCGGAGGGTTACTCTCCCCCTATATATAACAGGAGCAGAGGGTTACTCATCCCCTATATATAACAGGAGCGGAGGGTTACTGTCCCCCTATATATAACAGGAGCGGAGGGTTACTGTCCCCCTATATATAACAGGAGCGGAGGGTTACTCTCCACCTATATATAACAGGAGCGGAGGGTTACTCTCCCCCTATATATAACAGGAGCGGAGGGTTACTCTCCCCCTATATATAACAGGAGCGGAGGGTTACTCATCCCCTATATATAACAGGAGCGGAGGGTTACTGTCCCCCTATATATAACAGGAGCGGAGGGTTACTGTCCCCCTATATATAACAGGAGCGGAGGGTTACTGTCCCCCTATATATAACAGGAGCGGAGGGTTACTCTCCCCCTATATATAACAGGAGCGGAGGGTTACTGTCCCCCTATATATAACAGGAGCGGAGGGTTACTGTCCCCCTATATATAACAGGAGCGGAGGGTTACTCATCCCCTATATATAACAGGAGCGGAGGGTTACTCTCCCCCTATATATAACAGGAGCGGAGGGTTACTGTCCCCCTATATATAACAGGAGCGGAGGGTTACTGTCCCCCTATATATAACAGGAGCGGAGGGTTACTGTCCCCCTATATATAACAGGAGCGGAGGGTTACTCTCCCCCTATATATAACAGGAGCGGAGGGTTACTGTCCCCCTATATATAACAGGAGCGGAGGGTTACTCTCCCCCTATATATAACAGGAGCGGAGGGTTACTCATCCCCTATATATAACAGGAGCGGAGGGTTACTCATCCCCTATATATAACAGGAGCGGAGGGTTACTGTCCCCCTATATATAACAGGAGCGGAGGGTTACTCTCCCCCTATATATAACAGGAGCGGAGGGTTACTCATCCCCTATATATAACAGGAGCGGAGGGTTACTCTCCCCCTATATATAACAGGAGCGGAGGGTTACTGTCCCCCTATATATAACAGGAGCGGAGGGTTACTCTCCCCCTATATATAACAGGAGCGGAGGGTTACTCATCCCCTATATATAACAGGAGCGGAGGGTTACTCATCCCCTATATATAACAGGAGCGGAGGGTTACTCATCCCCCTATATATAACAGGAGCGGAGGGTTACTCTCCCCCTATATATAACGGAGCGGAGGGTTACTCTCCCCCTATATATAACAGGAGCGGAGGGTTACTCTCCCCCTATATATAAACAGGAGCGGAGGGTTACTCTCCCCCTATATATAAACAGGAGCGGAGGGTTACTCTCCCCCTATATATAACCGGAGCGGAGGGTTACTCTCCCCCTATATATAACCGGAGCGGAGGGTTACTCTCCCCCTATATATAACAGGAGCGGAGGGTTACTCTCCCCCTATATATAACAGGAGCGGAGGGTTACTCATCCCCTATACATCCTGATCTGCATGGGAAGCTTGTACCTGTCTTAGAGATCCAGATCTCCAGTTTCTTCTCTTCCTCTCTTTTCTGCCGTTGTTTCTGCATCAGAATCAGCGCTACCATCGTCAGGGTCTTCCCGAGACCCATGTCATCAGCTGTCAGACATACAGCGTTTATCAGTATACAAGATCCATGTCATCAGCTGTCAGACATACAGCGTTTATCAGTATACAAGATCCATGTCATCAGCTGTCAGACATACAGCGTTTATCAGTATACAAGATCCATATCATCAGCTGTCAGACATACAGCGTTTATCAGTATACAAGATCCATGTCATCAGCTGTCAGACATACAGCATTTATCAGTATACAAGATCCATATCATCAGCTGTCAGACATACAGCATTTATCAGTATACAAGATCCATATCATCAGCTGTCAGACATACAGCATTTATCAGTATACAAGATCCATATCATCAGCTGTCAGACATACAGCATTTATCAGTATACAAGATCCATGTCATCAGCTGTTAGACATACAGCATTTATCAGTATACAAGATCCATATCATCAGCTGTCAGACATACAGCGTTTATCAGTATACAAGATCCATGTCATCAGCTGTTAGACATACAGCATTTATCAGTATACAAGATCCATATCATCAGCTGTCAGACATACAGCATTTATCAGTATACAAGATCCATATCATCAGCTGTCAGACATACAGCGTTTATCAGTATACAAGACCCATGTCATCAGCTGTCAGACATACAGCGTTTATCAGTATACAAGATCCATGTCATCAGCTGTCAGACATACAGCGTTTATCAGTATACAAGACCCATGTCATCAGCTGTCAGACATACAGCGTTTATCAGTATACAAGATCCATATCATCAGCTGTCAGACATACAGCGTTTATCAGTATACAAGATCCATATCATCAGCTGTCAGACATACAGCGTTTATCAGTATACAAGATCCATGTCATCAGCTGTCAGACATACAGCGTTTATCAGTATACAAGATCCATGTCATCAGCTGTCAGACATACAGCGTTTATCAGTATACAAGATCCATGTCATCAGCTGTCAGACATACAGCGTTTATCAGTATACAAGACCCATGTCATCAGCTGTCAGACATACAGCGTTTATCAGTATACAAGATCCATATCATCAGCTGTCAGACATACAGCGTTTATCAGTATACAAGATCCATATCATCAGCTGTCAGACATACAGCGTTTATCAGTATACAAGATCCATATCATCAGCTGTCAGACATACAGCATTTATCAGTATACAAGATCCATATCATCAGCTGTCAGACATACAGCATTTATCAGTATACAAGATCCATATCATCAGCTGTCAGACATACAGCATTTATCAGTATACAAGATCCATATCATCAGCTGTCAGACATACAGCGTTTATCAGTATACAAGATCCATGTCATCAGCTGTCAGACATACAGCATTTATCAGTATACAAGATCCATATCATCAGCTGTCAGACATACAGCATTTATCAGTATACAAGATCCATGTCATCAGCTGTCAGACATACAGCATTTATCAGTATACAAGATCCATATCATCAGCTGTCAGACATACAGCATTTATCAGTATACAAGATCCATGTCATCAGCTGTCAGACATACAGCATTTATCAGTATACAAGATCCATGTCATCAGCTGTCAGACATACAGCATTTATCAGTATACAAGATCCATATCATCAGCTGTCAGACATACAGCATTTATCAGTATACAAGATCCATATCATCAGCTGTCAGACATACAGCGTTTATCAGTATACAAGATCCATGTCATCAGCTGTCAGACATACAGCATTTATCAGTATACAAGATCCATATCATCAGCTGTCAGACATACAGCATTTATCAGTATACAAGATCCATGTCATCAGCTGTCAGACATACAGCATTTATCAGTATACAAGATCCATGTCATCAGCTGTCAGACATACAGCGTTTATCAGTATACAAGATCCATGTCATCAGCTGTCAGACATACAGCATTTATCAGTATACAAGATCCATATCATCAGCTGTCAGACATACAGCATTTATCAGTATACAAGATCCATGTCATCAGCTGTCAGACATACAGCATTTATCAGTATACAAGATCCATATCATCAGCTGTCAGACATACAGCATTTATCAGTATACAAGATCCATATCATCAGCTGTCAGACATACAGCATTTATCAGTATACAAGATCCATATCATCAGCTGTCAGACATACAGCATTTATCAGTATACAAGATCCATATCATCAGCTGTCAGACATACAGCATTTATCAGTATACAAGATCCATGTCATCAGCTGTCAGACATACAGCGTTTATCAGTATACAAGATCCATGTCATCAGCTGTCAGACATACAGCGTTTATCAATATACAAGACCCATGTCATCAGCTGTCAGACATACAGCGTTTATCAGTATACAAGATCCATATCATCAGCTGTCAGACACAGGACAGTTTATAGCAGTATAGAAGACACATGACATCCACAGATACTGCAGTGACCCAGAGATTACAGACCATTAACTCAGTGAGCGAGAAGTGGCAATCAGAGTTGGGAAGTGTCCAAATGCTGCCGGCGGGGGTGGGGATGGGTTTGGGGGAAGTGTCTGAGTGCTGCCAGCAGGGGGGGGGGGGGGGGGGGGGGGGGGGAGAAGTGCCAGAGTGCTGCCGCCAGGAGGGGGGGGGGGGGGGGGGTTGAGCGTCAAGAGTGGTGCCGGCAGGGGCGGGGGACCCAGCAGAATTTATAATAACAGTAGCTCCAGCCCCTCACCCAAAATGCCTCCCTGTGGTTTCTGAGCCTCTCTCCATGCCAGCCATGCCAGTGCTTGCTTCTGGTGCAGCAGTAATGGGACCTGGAACACAAAACAGAGCAAGCGGACTTACAGCACTCACTGATGTAGCGCTAGGTGAGAAAGAGAAGTCAGCATGGGACTGAACCATTACTAAACGCAGGAGGCCTTTGCTCCGCTGCAGGGAGAGGTCCGAGGGTTGAGCTAGGACCCATGTGATGCAGACGGTGGGCTCCATACCTTTAGTCCCGCGGGATCCTCTGCGGTGCTCTCTGGGCTGGGGCAGGACTCCAGGCTCTTATGCAAATGGTCAATGGTGTCGCTAGTGGCATTACGCACCGCGGAGAGGCGGTCCTCGGTCATCCTCCCCCCGTACAGGCTCTGCCACTGTGAGGTCACTAACGGGAGATAAACCAGGGATGTGAGGACAATACACGTGGCGTGTGATAACCGCCAGACCGGTACCAGACTCACTACAGAAACACATCTCGCACATGTTGTGACCGACATGCTTACTCAATCTCCTCCACAGTCTCTCGATTAGAATCTAACAAACAATACGTTAACGTAGGTAAGGGCAGGTAAGTGCAGGTCACTCTTACACCCAGGGGTGAAACCCGATCAATCGACAAAAATGTAGACATGACCAAGTGATGAAGAACATGAGTGAGAGAGCGTGTGTATGTCAGTGTAAGTGAGAGCATATGTGTGTGTCAGTGTGAGTGAGAGCATATGTGTGTGTCAGTGTGAGTGAATGTGTGTGTCAGTGTGAGTGAATGTGTGTGTCAGTGTGAGTGAATGTGTGTGTGTCAGTGTGAGTGAATGTGTGTGTCAGTGTGAGTGAGAGCGTATGTGTGTGTCAGTGTGAGTGAGAGCGTATGTGTGTGTCAGTGTGAGTGAGAGCGTATGTGTATGTCAGTGTGAGTGAGAGTGTGTGTGTATGTCACTGTAAGTGAGCATTGTGTGTGTCACTGTGAGTGACAGACTGTCTGTGTATGTGTGTGGATAAAGGGGCTAACTCCTCTGACACTGCCTATACATGTCAAGCAATGCAGGGGTTAACTCCTCTGACACTGCCTATACATGTCAAGCAATGCAGGGGTTAACTCCTCTGACACTGCCTATACATCTCAAGCAATCCAGGGGTTAACTCCTCTGACACTGCCTATATATGTAAAGCAATCCAGGGGTTAACTCCTCTAACACATACTATATATGTAAAGCTATCCAGGGGTTAACTCCTCTGATACATACTATATATGTAAAGCAATCCAGGGGTTAACTCGTCTGACACTAACTATATCTGTCTGCATTTTGTTATAAGTCACTGGTCACATTATGTTTTAGGAAATTGCACAGGGTATTATAATAATAATGTTTTACAATTACTCTCATTCACTTTATGGGTGGGGTCTTTAAACAATATGTTATTATATATATAAGAAGGGCTTTAGTGGGCATATAACAATAACATATTTTTTCTAGTCGCTCATCCATGAGGTGAAAAGAAAGAAATGGTAAGACAAACATGTGGCGAAACCGGCCTCGCCACGTGTCCTTGGAGGGGGCTGCTTGCCCGCCTCTTGCCTTTGGACTATGGACCAGACTTTATGTGAATGTGTTATACCCCAGATAGGAATCCCATGGAGCCCATTCGTATGAAACTGACTGTAAAGACTTTGGCTCCATGGCGATTAAACTGTATTTGTGTGGTCCGAGCGCCATTCACTTAATAATGTGCGCTCAGACCTGAGCTATCTGGGGATATGTGAAATGTCTGTGTGTTATGTGTAAAATGTGACTTTATGTATTTTAAAGTGTTTTGTGTCTTTTTGCAACCATGTGCTTAATGGAGTCTTGTGTCTGTCCTGGGAGATAAGTAATTCAATTATCTCCAGGATAGAAGACTCTGAAACTGGTTTGGGCCAGAAAGCCATGCTTCATTTAGTCACAAAGGACTTTTTACTAACTTTTGAACCCCTTGTCTGATTTGTGCCATTTTTGAATATGTTGTTCCCCTGAATGGATTGATTGTGAATATGTAATTTTATGTGAATGTGATGTATGGTTTTGGAGTTATGAAAGTTATTAATATTGTATAGAACCTGTATATTTTAGCTTGGAGATAATTGAGCTGATACAAAGGTTAACTCAATTATCTCCCAAGCAGAGGAATGTACTGTAATTACTAGGATCCAAGTCTTTGTCCTATTCACTGTGTTTTCCCCAAGTTAAGATTGGATCCTATCTTTAATCCCTGTTTTTGTCACCTCTCCCATTGTCTTATGTAAGTCATTTAGTTTCCTGTGTGTATCTGAGCTGGGCACCTTTGTATCCTGAAAGGTGTGAGGCAGGATTTCCCTTTGTATGTCCTTAGGTTAAATTATAATCCTGTTATAGTTCCTTTGTCTAATCTGGTTTGTCAAGATGTTCAACTGTATATATTCTGTGTTTCTGTATCATTAAAGAGTTCCTGCTTAATCCTCAAAGTGAAGTGTCGTCTCATTATTGGGGGAAGGATTTATGGTATGCTGTTCCAGTTTGACTGCTAGGAGAGTAAACCTATTCGTATGGTTCCTATTCAACTGTCTACAGCATTCATATGCTTGGGAGAATTTATTTGTTTCTCCGGTTTGGTGGTTGTGGTGTCTGCTGCAGTGCTTGGAGTCCTCAGGAAGCGCTAGGAGCATCCTTCAACGGAGGTACCCAGTCGGGGTGCCAGGCGATCCGTTACATTGGTGGCAAGCGGTGGGATGGCGTCCTAGTGCGAGGTAGAGCAGCTCAGAGACACAGTTCGTTTGGAGTTACAAATTGAGGGCAACGCTAGCACACGTGCAGCGCCCCTGGGAGCAGAGGTATCCAGCGACTTGGAGCAGACAAGTATGGAATGCTCTGGCGATGATTGGATGGCCGAGGTGAGGCAGCGAGTGGCACAGTATGGGGATGATTTACCCATGGAGGTACGCCGGGTGATCTGGAACCAGGTCACGGCCGAGCGAAACACAAGGCTGGCCCGAGAATTCCGTCTGGCGAAAGAGAGAGAGTATGCTCAGCGGAAGGAGTGTTACAGCAGCCGAGTAGAGGCTGCATCCGAGGAGGCTAGCCGTCTCCCCCTGAGGCGGCCGCAGGAACCCGAAGTAGGGGTCCTCATAGACTGGTCCTGTGAGGAACCACAACAGGCAGGTGGAGATGGGACTGGCCCAGATCCCCAGCAGCAGCCGGAGTTGCCAGGTGCGGAAGCAGGTGGTCCTTACTCGCAAATGTTGAGGGACCTCACAGACTGGTCCTGGGAAGACCCACAGATGGCAGGTGGAGATGGGATGGCGGTCTCTCTACCGGCCCTACAGGGATGCTGGGCGGTCGACCCAGATCTCCAGCGGCAGTGTGAGTCCCAGGGAGCCGAAGGTGCCGTCCTTCCTCCCCAGCGGCAGTGTGTACCCCAGGAAGCAGAGACCGTCTGTCTCGCACCCCAGCCGCAGGACCAAATATTGAAAGGGGAGACAGTTGGTCCCCCTCTCCACCAGCAAAGAGAGGGTCAGGGAGAGGAGCAGGTTACCCCCTCTCCCCAGCGGCAGTCTACAGTTCAGAGAGAGGAGCTTGTTACACCCTCTCTCCAGCGGCAGCCTAACCCACCAAGGGGAGATGTTAAGCCCCACAACTATGCAGATGGGACTGTAGTCTCTGCACTGGCAGCACCAGGGGTAGGGACGGTCGGTCCTGTCCCCCAGCCACAGAGCAGTGTATCCAGAGGGGAGACAGTCGGTCTCCCCCTCCCACAACCAGGCTCCAACCAGGCTACTTCTGTGGTAGCGCTGGCACCCGGGCAGAGTACCGCTGGTCTCTGCCCACTCAGCAACCCACCAAGGCAGTCTACCAGCCCCCCGCACAGCCGTGGTGAGGCACCTGGACATGGACAAGTTGCTATTTTATCCAGGTGTAGTAACCAGTTATTGTGGGTGGGCTGTATTGCTGTTTGTGCTTCGTGGGTTGGTTGCTGGACTAACCAGGGCACTGACCGGCAGGAGGTCAGATACCCTGTTAGTCTGGATGGTAAAGGGGAGAAATGTGGCGAAACCGGCCTCGCCACGTGTCCTTGGAGGGGGCTGCTTGCCCGCCTCTTGCCTTTGGACTATGGACCAGACTTTATGTGAATGTGTTATACCCCAGATAGGAATCCCATGGAGCCCATTCGTATGAAACTGACTGTAAAGACTTTGGCTCCATGGCGATTAAACTGTATTTGTGTGGTCCGAGCGCCATTCACTTAATAATGTGCGCTCAGACCTGAGCTATCTGGGGATATGTGAAATGTCTGTGTGTTATGTGTAAAATGTGACTTTATGTATTTTAAAGTGTTTTGTGTCTTTTTGCAACCATGTGCTTAATGGAGTCTTGTGTCTGTCCTGGGAGATAAGTAATTCAATTATCTCCAGGATAGAAGACTCTGAAACTGGTTTGGGCCAGAAAGCCATGCTTCATTTAGTCACAAAGGACTTTTTACTAACTTTTGAACCCCTTGTCTGATTTGTGCCATTTTTGAATATGTTGTTCCCCTGAATGGATTGATTGTGAATATGTAATTTTATGTGAATGTGATGTATGGTTTTGGAGTTATGAAAGTTATTAATATTGTATAGAACCTGTATATTTTAGCTTGGAGATAATTGAGCTGATACAAAGGTTAACTCAATTATCTCCCAAGCAGAGGAATGTACTGTAATTACTAGGATCCAAGTCTTTGTCCTATTCACTGTGTTTTCCCCAAGTTAAGATTGGATCCTATCTTTAATCCCTGTTTTTGTCACCTCTCCCATTGTCTTATGTAAGTCATTTAGTTTCCTGTGTGTATCTGAGCTGGGCACCTTTGTATCCTGAAAGGTGTGAGGCAGGATTTCCCTTTGTATGTCCTTAGGTTAAATTATAATCCTGTTATAGTTCCTTTGTCTAATTTGGTTTGTCAAGATGTTCAACTGTATATATTCTGTGTTTCTGTATCATTAAAGAGTTCCTGTTTTAACCCTCAAAGTGAAGTGTCGTCTCATTATTGGGGGAAGGATTTATTGTATGCTGTTCCAGTTTGACTGCTAGGAGAGTAAACCTATTCGTATGGTTCCTATTCAACTGTCTACAGCATTCATATGCTTGGGAGGATTTATTTGTTTCTCCGGTTCAGTGATTGTGGTGTCTGCCAGAGTGCTTGGAGTCCTCAGGAAGCGCTAGGAGCATCCTTCAACGGAGGTACCCAGTCGGGGTGCCAGGCGATCCGTTACAAAACATTATTATGAAAATAGGCTGTGCAATTCCCCAAAACATAATATGTGACCCCTGACCTATAACATGACTCAAATATTGTACATTAAGGGTAAATGCTCAAACATTTAGGGTACATTTTAATCATGGCCAGTCAATACTCGCACCATATCATTTTGCATATAGAGGTGTTCTTGCATTAAATTATCACTTCCAGATAAGTTTAATTTTAGTTTAAATTACCATGACTGTGGGATTTTTTTTTTGAGGGGGGCAGCATTTCATTTTTTGCCCCAGGCAGCACAATGTCTTGGGCCGGCCCTCAATAGAGCCCCCTGGCTCCCTGAATACAGCCCCCTGGCTCCCTGAACACAGCCCCCAGGCTCCCTGAACACAGCCCCCAGGCTCCCTGAATACAGCCCCCAGGCTCCCTGAATACAGCCCCCAGGCTCCCTGAATACAGCCCCCAGGCTCCCTGAATACAGCCCCCAGGCTCTATTCGCAGATCATGGCTGATACATACAAGCCTCGAGTTCAGAGCAGGCTTTCTTCTCACCTCCATACAAATTGCTGTAGTTCTGACTGGAGCTCAGGGGTCTCTCCGGGGCATGCAGACCCTGCGAGCTGAGCTCATGGAAGGACAGCGGCTTTACTCCCTTGGAAGCCTCAGTTGGCCCATGTCTGTTGAACGAGTCTCTTGGATCAGATGGAGTTTGGACTGTACCATCTTGGCTGCTTCCTGTATAACAAGGGGGAATCCAATTAAGGGGGTGTCTATGTGTAACTGCTGGGGAGGGGGCACGATGAGCCCAACGTGTAATAAATGCAGCGGACGATACAGAACATGCAGGAAGCACTATAACAAGTCCTGGTTCTCACCTTGCTCAGCGCTGCCCTCTGTGGAGAGGTTAAGAGATCCCAGAGCATCTTCCAGATCCTGCACCTGCTTAAGGAGCCGCTCCCCCTTGTCTGGTAAAGATTTCAGGTTAACGGACGCTAGAGTGGCCTGAAAGCAAAACAGGGGTCATACAGGACCCCCGCAGACCCTGCGCTGCCCCCCCCCCACATAACCAGACGCTGCGCTGCCCCCCCCCACATAACCAGACCCTGCGCTGCCCCCCCCCCACATAACCAGACGCTGCGCTGCCCCCCCCCACATAACCAGACCCTGCGCTGCCCCCCCCCCCACATAACCAGACCCTGCGCTGCCCCCCCCCACATAACCAGACCCTGCGCTGCCCCCCCCCACATAACCAGACCCTGCGCTGCCCCCCCCACACATAACCAGACCCTGCGCTGCCCCCCCCACATAACCAGACCCTGCGCTGCCCCCCCCACATAACCAGACCCTGCGCTGCCCCCCCACATAACCAGACCCTGCGCTGCCCCCCCCCACATAACCAGACCACCAGACCCTGCGCTGCCCCCCCACATAACCAGACCCTGCGCTGCCCCCCCCACATAACCAGAACCTTCCCCCCCCCGCATAACCAGACCCTGCGCTGCCCCCCCCGCATAACCAGACCCTGCGCTCCCCCCCCCACATTGCCAGACCCTGCGCTGCCCCCCCACCTAACCAGACACTGCGCTGCCCCCCCCACCTAACCAGACACTGCGCTGCCTCCCCCACATAACCAGACCCTGCGCTGCCCCTCCCCCATAACCATACCCTGCGCTGCCCCCCCATAACCAGACCCTGCGCTGCCCCCCCCGCATAACCAGACCCTGCGCTGCCCCCCCCACATAACCAGACCCTCCGCTGCCCCCCCCCGCATAACCAGACCCTGCGCTGCCTCCCCGCATAACCAGACCCTGCGCTGCCCCCCCGCATAACCAGACCCCGCGCTGCCCCCCCCCGCATAACCAGACCCTGCGCTGCCCCCCCCGCATAACCAGACCCTGCGCTGCCCCCCCCACATAACCAGACCCTGCGCTGCCCCCCCCGCATAACCAGACCCTGCGCTGCCACCCGCATAACCAGACCCTGCGCTGTACCCCCTCGCCCCATAACCAGACCCTGCGCTGTACCCCCTCGCCCCATAACCAGACCCTGCGCTGCCTCCCCCCACCATAACCAGACCCTGCGCTGTACCCCAATAACAGGACCCTGCGCTGCCCCCCCCCCCCCATAACAAGACCCTGCACTATCCCCCCCCCCCCCCCCCATATCTCCCTGATGACTGGGTGGACACATACCTTCCTCTGCTGGAGCTGGGCGGTGAGCTGGGCGTGCAGAGCAGCAGGATGATGGCTCACTGGCTGCGCACTGAATCCAGGGAAGGAGGTGATGGTCCTCTGCTTACCCCCGCTGGAGATCCTCTGCTCTGGGTGCTTCTCCTTCCCAGGCTGGGAACTGACAAACACCACATCCTCCTCACCATCCTCTGCTCCCGCGATCCTTCCATCACTGAGGCCAGTGTCCTTCATGTCCGCTGCACGGTCCGTGACTCCTCTGTGCGGCTCTGTCATCTCCTGTGCCATACAGTGGCCCTGGGTATTGGCCTTGCTGTAATCAGAGCCCCCCTCTGCTGCCGACCTACTGCCCCCTACTGTGTCCGCCAGCATCCTTTCCCTGCCTTCAGCCCTCTCTGGCACCTTCTTCTTAACTTTTACCCCAGCCGGCAGATCCTTCTCCCTCCAGGTTTGAAACGAAGCCCTCACCTCCCAGGGGTCACTGGTTCCCATGTTATTCTGGGATCTCTCTCCATTGGGGATACCATGAGTCTCTGGGCTCGGCTTTTCCTTCACTTTAACCTGGTTCCTTTTCTGGTCCTTATCCCGGATCTCCTCCTCTTTGCTGCTGGATTTCTTATCCTCTCCCCTGTGTCTCAGGTCCTTATCCCGGACCTCTTCCTCCTCCTCCTCTTTGCTGTTGGATTTCTTATCCTCTCCCCTGTGTCTCAGGTCCTTATCCCGGACCTCTTCCTCCTCCTCTTTGCTGCTGGATTTCTTGTCCTCTCCCCTGTGTCTCAGGTCCTTATCCCGGACCTCTTCGCTGTTGGATTTCTTATCCTCTCCCCTGTGTCTCAGGTCTTTATCCCGGACCTCTTCCTCCTCCTCTTTGCTGCTGGATTTCTTATCCTCTCCCCTGTGTCTCAGGTTCTTATCCCGGACCTCTTCCTCCTCCTCTTTGCTGCTGGATTTCTTGTCCCCACCACTCCGTTTTGGGATTTTCTCCTCCTCACTGCTGGATTTCCTCTCCCCACTGATCTGCTTCCAAACTGCACATTTTGGGTCTTCGTTCAGTACTTTGAAGGGATTTCTCTCTTTCTTCTCCGGCTTGTTGCCGGGGGGCTGGGAGAAGGGGTTTTGTTTGAGGTTTGAGCCCTGTAAGGTGAGGTACATGAATTAAGATCTGACACTGGATTTCGCTAATTATCCAGCTGCCCTGCTAGTCTGTCCGCAGTCTAACCCTGCTGTGTGTCTACTTAAATCCCTCACATCCAGACGGACGAGCAGGACACATGGGATAATTGGGGAAATAATTACATTATCTGTAGTGTTAGCTCCCTGCGCTATTAGTTGTTCTATAATCTTTCATTAAAAGGGACTTTGTCATCCTAAACACTGCTAATACTGCGCACGTAGAGCGCAAACATGATAAATGATCTTCATTTTGGGTCAGATGAAGGAAGATGTCCACTACCTGATAGATCTATACAAAGTACTTGATTTATAATGAATGTTTTTCTATGTAAAATGTTTACACTTGATGCAATATTTAAAATTTACCCCTGTCTGATCAAAAACCCACTTACTTACTGGAAATCTCTGGCAGCAGCGGGATCTGTGGAGATGCTCTCCTATTGGTCGTCTACACAGAACTTGTCAAGTTAACAAACCAATAGGTGAACACCTTACTAAGCCCCACCCAGACCACAGAGTGGACAAAGCTTAGTCTCTGTACTGAAGTCATGATATCTTCAGAACATGATAGAAAGATCATATAGAATGAGTCGGGGATGGACCCGCAGAGTCATATTGAATGAGTCAGGGATGGACCCGCAGAGTCATAGAGAATGAGTCAGGGATGGACCCGCAGAGTCATAGAGAATGAGTCAGGGATGGACCCGCAGAGTCATATAGAATGAGTCAGGGATGGACCCGCAGTCATATAGAATGAGTCAGGGATGGACCCGCAGTCATATAGAATGAGTCAGGGATGGACCCGCAGAGTCATATAGAATGAGTCAGGGATGGACCCGCAGAGTCATATAGAATGAGTCAGGGATGGACCCACAGAGTCATACAGAATGAGTCAGGGATGGACCCGCAGAGTCATATAGAATGAGTCAGGGATGGACCCGCAGAGTCATAGAGAATGAGTCAGGGATGGACCCGCAGAGTCATATAGAATGAGTCAGGGATGGACCCGCAGAGTCATATAGAATGAGTCAGGGATGGACCCGCAGAGTCATATAGAATGAGTCAGGGATGGACCCGCAGAGTCATATAGAATGAGTCAGGGATGGACCCGCAGAGTCATATAGAATGAGTCAGGGATGGACCCGCAGAGTCATATAGAATGAGTCAGGGATGGACCCGCAGAGTCATATAGAATGAGTCAGGGATGGACCCGCAGAGTCATATAGAATGAGTCAGGGATGGACCCGCAGAGTCATATAGAATGAGTCAGGGATGGACCCGCAGAGTCATATAGAATGAGTCAGGGATGGACCCGCAGAGTCATATAGAATGAGTCAGGGATGGACCCGCAGAGTCATATAGAATGAGTCAGGGATGGACCCGCAGAGTCATATAGAATGAGTCAGGGATGGACCCGCAGAGTCATATAGAATGAGTCAGGGATGGACCCGCAGAGTCATAGAGAATGAGTCAGGGATGGACCCGCAGAGTCATATTGAATGAGTCAGGGATGGACCCACAGAGTCATATAGAATGAGTCAGGGATGGACCCGCAGAGTCATAGAGAATGAGTCAGGGATGGACCCGCAGAGTCATATAGAATGAGTCAGGGATGGACCCGCAGAGGGCTGAGAACAGGCAGGAGAGGAGCTGCTGGTACTTACCTGCCAGGGTACATTCCCACACCACTTCTTCCCATCTGATTTACTCTTCACACAGCGGTAAAACAGTCTGAAAGAAGAAACCGCTGGATTACTGGCAGGTTCCCAAAGCGGACCGCTCACAGCTATGGTACAGGCAGGGGGCTATGGTACATGCAGGGGGCTATGGTACAGGCAGGGGGGCAGCTTAAATCTCATGGAAACTACTGCAAAGGTGATCAATTAACCTTTATGCTAAACACCGCCGATACTGCGACTGTGCCAGCTAAACACCGCGGATACTGCGACTGTGCCAGCTAAACACCGCCGATACTGCGACTGTGCCAGCTAAACACCGCCGATACTGCGACTGTGCCAGCTAAACACCGCCGATACTGCGACTGTGCCAGCTAAACACCGCCGATACTGCGACTGTGCCAGCTAAACACCACCGATACTGCGACTGTGCCAGCTAAACACCGCCGATACTGCGACTGTGCCAGCTAAACACCGCCGATACTGCGACATAATCTTACTGCGGATTTGCAAATCATACCATAGGTGATGTCATAAGCAGGAGACACAAAGGCACATTTAAAACATATATTTCTCTTATTTGATGCATTTGCTGCCAACACAATGTATACAATGCAGTGTGTAGGTAACAGGGTCCCTTTAAAACAAAACCTGCTTAAGTTATATAAATCACATGACACAATATAAGTGGACAGTCTCTCCTGTACACTGGATGCCCGGAGTATTCACAAGCTGACCTGTGGTACATACACACGTGACACACTACATGGACAGTCTCTCCTGTATACCAGGGAGTATTCACAAGCTGACCTGTGTTATACACACACACACACACACACACACACACACACACACGTGACACACTACATGGACAGTCTCTCCTGTATACCAGGGAGTATTCACAAGCTGACCTGTGGTATATACACACGTGGCACATTATCCGTGGACAGTCTCTCCTGTATACCAGGGAGTATTCACAAGCTGACCTGTGGTATATACACACGTGGCACATTATCCGTGGACAGTCTCTCCTGTATACCAGGGAGTATTCACAAGCTGACCTGTGGTACATACACACGTGGCACATTTTCCGTGGACAGTCTCACCTATATACTCCAGAATCCTGTTTGAGCAGAGCTTGAAGTTCCACCACGTATTCCTCATGCAGCAGACAGTGAGATACAGGAACACTGAGCAAGGAGAAAGCAGATTAACAGCTATACACAGAGCATGCTCACCACAGGGGTATCAGAGACTATAATCCTGCCCCTGGGTGACAGCGGGGGGTATCAGAGACTATAATCCTGCCCCTGGGCGACAGCGAGGGGTATCAGAGACTATAATCCTGCCCCGGGTGACAGCGGGGGGTATCAGAGACTATAATCCTGCCCCTGGGTGACAGTGGGGGGTATCAGAGACTATAATCCTGCCCCTGGGTGACAGTGGGGGGTATCAGAGACTATAATCCTGCCCCGGGTGACAGCGGGGGGTATCAGAGACTATAATCCTGCCCCTGGGTGACAGTGGGGGGTATCAGAGACTATAATCCTGCCCCTGGGTGACAGTGGGGGGTATCAGAGACTATAATCCTGCCCCTGGGTGACAGCGGGGGGTATCAGAGACTATAATCCTGCCCCTGGGTGACAGCGGGGGGTATCAGAGACTATAATCCTGCCCCTGGGTGACAGCGGGGGTATCAGAGACTATAATCCTGCCCCTGGGTGACAGCAGGGGTATCAGGGACTATAATCATGCCCCTGGGTGACAGCGGGGGTATCAGAGACTATAATCCTGCCCCTGGGTGACAGCGGGGGTATCAGAGACTATAATCCTGCCCCTGGGTGACAGTGGGGGGTATCAGAGACTATAATCCTGCCCCTGGGTGACAGTGGGGGGTATCAGAGACTATAATCCTGCCCCGGGTGACAGCGGGGGGTATCAGAGACTATAATCCTGCCCCTGGGTGACAGTGGGGGGTATCAGAGACTATAATCCTGCCCCTGGGTGACAGTGGGGGGTATCAGAGACTATAATCCTGCCCCTGGGTGACAGCGGGGGGTATCAGAGACTATAATCCTGCCCCTGGGCGACATCGGGGGGTATCATCTACTATAATCCTGCCCCTGGGTGACAGCGGGGGTATCAGAGACTATAATCCTGCCCCTGGGTGACAGCAGGGGTATCAGGGACTATAATCATGCCCCTGGGTGACAGCGGGGGTATCAGAGACTATAATCCTGCCCCTGGGTGACAGCGGGGGTATCAGAGACTATAATCCTGCCCCTGGGTGACAGCGGGGGTATCAGAGACTATAATCTTGCCCCGGGTGACAGCTGGGGTATCAGAGACTATAATCCTGCCCCTGGGTGACAGTGGGGGGTATCAGAGACTATAATCCTGCCCCTGGGTGACAGTGGGGGGTATCAGAGACTATAATCCTGCCCCTGGGTGACAGCGGGGGGTATCAGAGACTATAATCCTGCCCCTGGGTGACAGTGGGGGGTATCAGAGACTATAATCCTGCCCCTGGGTGACAGCGGGGGGTATCAGAGACTATAATCCTGCCCCTGGGTGACAGCGGGGGGTATCAGAGACTATAATCCTGCCCCTGGGCGACATCGGGGGGTATCATCTACTATAATCCTGCACCTGGGTGACAGTGGGGGGTATCAGAGACTATAATCCTGCCCCTGGGTGACAGCGGGGGGTATCAGAGACTATAATCCTGCCCCTGGGCGACATCGGGGGGTATCATCTACTATAATCCTGCCCCTGGGTGACAGCGGGGGTATCAGAGACTATAATCCTGCCCCTGGGTGACAGCAGGGGTATCAGAGACTATAATCCTGACCCTGGGTGACAGCAGGGGTATCAGAGACTATAATCCTGACCCTGGGTGACAGCGGGGGGTATCAGAGACTATAATCCTGCCCCTGGGTGACAGCGGGGGTATCAGAGACTATAATCCTGACCCTGGGTGACAGCGGGGGTATCAGAGACTATAATCCTGCCCCTGGGTGACAGCGGGGGGTATCAGAGACTATAATCCTGCCCCTGGGTGACAGCGGGGGTATCAGAGACTATAATCCTGCCCCTGGGTGACAGCGGGGGGTATCAGAGACTATAATCCTGCCCCTGGGTGACAGCGGGGGTATCAGAGACTATAATCCTGACCCTGGGTGACAGCGGGGGGTATCAGAGACTATAATCCTGCCCCTGGGTGACAGCGGGGGTATCAGAGACTATAATCCTGACCCTGGGTGACAGCGGGGGTATCATTGTTTGAGTTTAGTGTTTTGGCTGTACAGAGAGATCATGTGATAATGTTCACATACTCAGCCGGCTGAGTGAAGATACACGGCACAGCACGACTGGCACCGCACACATAAAAACTCTTCCCTTTGTTGGGTCCGTCCCGCGTGCCGGTCTTCAGGAAGCAAAGATTTCCTGCAAGGATGAAAAGCGAGAGATGGTCAAATCATACCACTAATACACAGGGCAACAGCCGGGACCCCCCACAGCCAGGCCCCCCCTGCCCGCCCCGCCCACAGCCAGGCTCCCACAGACAGGCCCGCCCACAGCCAGCCCCCCCCCCCCCAGACAGGCACACCCACAGCCGGGCCCTCCCAGACAGGCACACCCACAGCCGGGCTCCCCGACAGGCCCGCCCACAGCTGGGCCGCCCCTGCCCACAGCCGGGCCCCCCCAGACAGGCACACCCACAGCCGGGCCCCCCGACAGGCCCGCCCACAGCCGGGCCCCCCCAGACAGGCACACCCACAGCCGGGCCCCCCGACAGGCCCGCCCACAGGCTGTCTCTGTGCTCCCCGGGAGAATGTCACAAGCTGCATAACCCTTGCAAAGGATGAGGACACGTACCATGCTCTGTGCAGCGCACTCTGTCCATGACTCAGAATTGACCTATGAGAAAAACAACAATCAACCGCCATTGTTCTGGCATTAGCCACAATGGTTTATGGGTAACAACACTTTAAGGTGAATGACAACAAGACTATTGGAGTCATTTGTATATCAATATCTATATCTATAATGTATATACACACACACACACACACGGTGTTCCCCATAACACCCTTCCTGTTAGCGGGTAATGGATTTATACAGACAGGGGGACTATTTGGAATAAATCATATAAGTGAACTAACAGAGGATGTCGAGACATAAAATATACAGGTGGCCTTTACTGCTTCCGCCGGAAGGTTATTCCAGGTATCTACTACTCCTTACAGTGTCGGCCTTTACTGCTTCCGCTGGGAGGTTATTCCAGGTATCTACTACTCTTTACAGTGTTAGCCATAACTGCCTCCGCTGGAAGGTTATTCCATGTATCTACTACTCTTTACAGTGTTAGCCATAACTGCTTCCACTGGGAGGTTATTCCAGGTACCTACTACTCTTTACACTAGATGGTGTAAGGACATGAGGGGTAACTGTTGCAGGGCAGAGGGTAAATGTTTCCATCTTCCTGATTTGAATTGAATGTTTCACGTGCAGAATAAACATGACACAGAGCCTTATTCTCAACAGAGGAAATGACGGAGATTTGAGAAGGGAACAGCAGACTGAGGGTTAACAGAGCTGGAAACATCCAACTGAATGAGAGGAGTGATATCAATATAAACCCCTGTATCTTGGTAATTAGCTCCCGTCCCCCTCTCCTGCCCCAGTCACCCCTCCATCTCACCCTCTCCTGCCCCAGTCACCCCCTCTCCTGCCCCAGTTACCCCTCTCCTGCCCCAGTTACCCCTCTCCTGCCCCAGTTACCCCTCTCCTGCCCCAGTCACCCCTCCATGTCCCCCTCTCCTGCCCCAGTCACCCCTCCATGTCCCCCTCTCCTGCCCCAGTCACCCCTCCATGTCCCCCTCTCCTGCCCCAGTCACCCCTCCATGTCCCCCTCTCCTGCCCCAGTCACCCCTCCATGTCCCCCTCTCCTGCCCCAGTCACCCCCTCTCCTGCCCCAGTCACCCCCTCTCCTGCCCCAGTCACCCCCTCTCCTGCCCCAGTCACCCCCTCTCCTGCCCCAGTCACCCCTCCATCTCACCCTCTCCTGCCCCAGTCACCCCTCCATCTCACCCTCTCCTGCCCCAGTCACCCCTCCATCTCACCCTCTCCTGCCCCAGTCACCCCTCCATCTCACCCTCTCCTGCCCCAGTCACCCCTCCATGTCACACTCACCGGTCTCTCTCACACTCAGTGTTTTGCTTTTGGCGCAGGTGATGACTCATCACACAGCTCCTCCAATCACAGGGCAGCGCGCGCCACGTGATTATCAGCCAATTACGCTGTGGAGTTTCAAAAAAATCCCGGCCAATCACCGTAAACCCTGCGTCACCCAATCACTAGAGACTATCAGTAGACAGGCAGCTGGACTGTCCAATCAGCGTGCAGCAGGGTTATACTGAGTGAGGAAAGGGTTAATAATGTGTCACTGTGCAGCAGGGTTATACTGAGTGAGGAAAGGGTTAATAATGTGTCACTGTGCAGCAGGGTTATACTGAGTGAGGAAAGGGTTAATAATGTGTCACTGTGCAACAGGGTTATACTGAGTGAGGAAAGGGTTAATAATGTGTCACTGGGCAGCAGGGTTATACTGAGTGAGGAAAGGGTTAATAATGTGTCACTGTAGGAGCAGGGTTATACTGAGTGAGGAAAGGGTTAATAATGTGTCACTGTGCAGCAGGGTTATACTGAGTGAGGAAAGGGTTAATAATGTGTCACTGTGCAGCAGGGTTATACTGAGTGAGGAAAGGGTTAATAATGTGTCACTGGGCAGCAGGGTTATACTGAGTGAGGAAAGGATTAATAATGTGTCACTGTGCAGCAGGGTTATACTGAGTGAGGAAAGGGTTAATAATGTGTCACTGTGCAGCAGGGTTATACTGAGTGAGGAAAGGGTTAATAATGTGTCACTGTGCAGCAGGGTTATACTGAGTGAGGAAAGGGTTAATAATGTGTCACTGTGCAGCAGCAGGGTTATACTGAGTGAGGAAAGGGTTAATAATGTGTCACTGTGCAGCAGCAGGGTTATACTGAGTGAGGAAAGGGTTAATAATGTGTCACTGTGCAGCAGCAGGGTTATACTGAGTGAGGAAAGGGTTAATAATGTGTCACTGTGCAGCAGGGTTATACTGAGTGAGGAAAGGGTTAATAATGTGTCACTGTGCAGCAGGGTTATACTGAGTGAGGAAAGGGTTAATAATGTGTCACTGTGCAGCAGGGTTATACTGAGTGAGGAAAGGGTTAATAATGTGTCACTGTGCAGCTGGGTTATACTGAGTGAGGAAAGGGTTAATAATGTGTCACTGTGCAGCAGGGTTATACTGAGTGAGGAAAGGGTTAATAATGTGTCACTGTGCAGCAGGGTTATACTGAGTGAGGAAAGGGTTAATAATGTGTCACTGGGCAGCAGGGTTATACTGAGTGAGGAAAGGGTTAATAAAGTGTCACTGTGCAGCAGGGTTATACTGAGTGAGGAAAGGGTTAATAATGTGTCACTGTGCAGCAGGGTTATACTGAGTGAGGAAAGGGTTAATAATGTGTCACTGGGCAGCAGGGTTATACTGAGTGAGGAAAGGGTTAATAATGTGTCACTGTGCAGCTGGGTTATACTGAGTGAGGAAAGGGTTAATAATGTGTCACTGTGCAGCTGGGTTATACTGAGTGAGGAAAGGGTTAATAATGTGTCACTGTGCAGCAGGGTTATACTGAGTGAGGAAAGGGTTAATAATGTGTCACTGGGCAGCAGGGTTATACTGAGTGAGGAAAGGGTTAATAAAGTGTCACTGTGCAGCAGGGTTATACTGAGTGAGGAAAGGGTTAATAAAGTGTCACTGTGCAGCAGGGTTATACTGAGTGAGGAAAGGGTTAATAATGTGTCACTGGGCAGCAGGGTTATACTGAGTGAGGAAAGGGTTAATAAAGTGTCACTGTGCAGCAGGGTTATACTGAGTGAGGAAAGGGTTAATAATGTGTCACTGTGCAGCTGGGTTATACTGAGTGAGGAAAGGGTTAATAATGTGTCACTGTGCAGCTGGGTTATACTGAGTGAGGAAAGGGTTAATAATGTGTCACTGTGCAGCAGGGTTATACTGAGTGAGGAAAGGGTTAATAATGTGTCACTGTGCAGCAGGGTTATACTGAGTGAGGAAAGGGTTAATAATGTGTCACTGTGCAGCAGCAGGGTTATACTGAGTGAGGAAAGGGTTAATAATGTGTCACTGTGCAGCAGGGTTATACTGAGTGAGGAAAGGGTTAATAACGTGTCACTGTGCAGCAGGGTTATACTGAGTGAGGAAAGGGTTAATAACGTGTCACTGGGCAGCAGGGTTATACTGAGTGAGGAAAGGGTTAATAATGTGTCACTGTGCAGCAGGGTTATACTGAGTGAGGAAAGGGTTAATAATGTGTCATGTGCAGCAGGGTTATACTGAGTGAGGAAAGGGTTAATAATGTGTCACTGTGCAGCAGGGTTATACTGAGTGAGGAAAGGGTTAATAATGTGTCACTGTAGCAGCAGGGTTATACTGAGTGAGGAAAGGGTTAATAATGTGTCACTGTGCAGCAGGGTTATACTGAGTGAGGAAAGGGTTAATAATGTGTCACTGTGCAGCTGGGTTATACTGAGTGAGGAAAGGGTTAATAATGTGTCACTGTGCAGCAGGGTTATACTGAGTGAGGAAAGGGTTAATAATGTGTCACTGGGCAGCAGGGTTATACTGAGTGAGGAAAGGGTTAATAATGTGTCACTGTGCAGCAGGGTTATACTGAGTGAGGAAAGGGTTAATAATGTGTCATGTGCAGCAGGGTTATACTGAGTGAGGAAAGGGTTAATAATGTGTCACTGTGCAGCAGGGTTATACTGAGTGAGGAAAGGGTTAATAATGTGTCACTGTAGCAGCAGGGTTATACTGAGTGAGGAAAGGGTTAATAATGTGTCACTGTGCAGCAGGGTTATACTGAGTGAGGAAAGGGTTAATAATGTGTCACTGTGCAGCTGGGTTATACTGAGTGAGGAAAGGGTTAATAATGTGTCACTGTAGCAGCAGCAGGGTTATACTGAGTGAGGAAAGGGTTAATAATGTGTCACTGTGCAGCTGGGTTATACTGAGTGAGGAAAGGGTTAATAATGTGTCACTGTAGCAGCAGCAGGGTTATACTGAGTGAGGAAAGGGTTAATAATGTGTCACTGTGCAGCAGCAGGGTTATACTGAGTGAGGAAATGGTTAATAATGTGTCACAGTGCAGCAGCAGGGTTATACTGAGTGAGGAAAGGGTTAATAATGTGTCACTGTGCAGCAGCAGGGTTATACTGAGTGAGGAAAGGGTTAATAATGTGTCACTGTGCAGCAGGGTTATACTGAGTGAGGAAAGGGTTAATAATGTGTCACTGTAGCAGCAGGGTTATACTGAGTGAGGAAAGGGTTAATAATGTGTCACTGTGCAGCAACAGGGTTATACTGAGTGAGGAAAGGGTTAATAATGTGTCACTGTGCAGCAGGGTTATACTGAGTGAGGAAAGGGTTAATAATGTGTCACTGTGCAGCTGGGTTATACTGAGTGAGGAAAGGGTTAATAATGTGTCACTGTAGCAGCTGCAAGGTTATACTGAGTGAGGAAAGGGTTAATAATGTGTCACTGTAGCAGCAGGGTTATACTGAGTGAGGAAAGGGTTAATAATGTGTCACTGTGCAGCAGCAGGGTTATACTGAGTGAGGAAAGGGTTAATAATGTGTCACTGTAGCAGCAGGGTTAAACTGAGTGAGGAAAGGGTTAATAATGTGTCACTGTAGCAGCAGGGTTATACTGAGTGAGGAAAGGGTTAATAATGTGTCACTGTAGCAGCTGCAGGGTTATACTGAGTGAGGAAAGGGTTAATAATGTGTCACTGTAGCAGCTGCAGGGTTATACTGAGTGAGGAAAGGGTTAATAATGTGTCACTGTAGCAGCAGCAGGGTTATACTGAGTGAGGAAAGGGTTAATAATGTGTCACTGTGCAGCAGGGTTATACTGAGTGAGGAAAGGGTTAATAATGTGTCACTGTAGCAGCAGGGTTATACTGAGTGAGGAAAGGGTTAATAATGTGTCACTGGGCAGCAGGGTTATACTGAGTGAGGAAAGGGTTGATAATGTGTCACTGTAGCAGCAGGGTTATACTGAGTGAGGAAAGGGTTAATAATGTGTCACTGTGCAGCAACAAGGTTATACTGAGTGAGGAAAGGGTTAATAATGTGTCACTGTGCAGCAGGGTTATACTGAGTGAGGAAAGGGTTAATAATGTGTCAATGTAGCAGCAGGGTTATACTGAGTGTGGAAAGGGTTAATAATGTGTCACTGTGCAGCAGGGTTATACTGAGTGAGGAAAGGGTTAATAATGTGTCACTGTAGGAGCAGGGTTATACTGAGTGAGGAAAGGGTTAATAATGTGTCACTGTAGCAGCAGCAGGGTTATACTGAGTGAGGAAAGTGTTAATAATGTGTCACTGTGCAGCAGCAGGGTTATACTGAGTGAGGAAAGGGTTAATAATGTGTCACTGTAGGAGCAGGGTTATACTAAGTGAGGAAAGGGTTAATAATGTGTCACTGTGCAGCAGGGTTATACTGAGTGAGGAAAGGGTTAATAATGTGTCACTGTGCAGCAGGGTTATACTGAGTGAGGAAAGGGTTAATAATGTGTCACTGGGCAGCAGGGTTATACTGAGTGAGGAAAGGGTTAATAATGTGTCACTGTGCAGCAGGGTTATACTGAGTGAGGAAAGGGTTAATAATGTGTCACTGGGCAGCAGGGTTATACTGAGTGAGGAAAGGGTTAATAATGTGTCACTGTGCAGCAGGGTTATACTGAGTGAGGAAAGGGTTAATAATGTGTCATGTGCAGCAGGGTTATACTGAGTGAGGAAAGGGTTAATAATGTGTCACTGTGCAGCAGGGTTATACTGAGTGAGGAAAGGGTTAATAATGTGTCACTGTAGCAGCAGGGTTATACTGAGTGAGGAAAGGGTTAATAATGTGTCACTGTGCAGCAGGGTTATACTGAGTGAGGAAAGGGTTAATAATGTGTCACTGTGCAGCTGGGTTATACTGAGTGAGGAAAGGGTTAATAATGTGTCACTGTAGCAGCAGCAGGGTTATACTGAGTGAGGAAAGGGTTAATAATGTGTCACTGTGCAGCTGGGTTATACTGAGTGAGGAAAGGGTTAATAATGTGTCACTGTAGCAGCAGCAGGGTTATACTGAGTGAGGAAAGGGTTAATAATGTGTCACTGTGCAGCAGCAGGGTTATACTGAGTGAGGAAATGGTTAATAATGTGTCACTGTGCAGCAGCAGGGTTATACTGAGTGAGGAAAGGGTTAATAATGTGTCACTGTGCAGCAGCAGGGTTATACTGAGTGAGGAAAGGGTTAATAATGTGTCACTGTGCAGCAGGGTTATACTGAGTGAGGAAAGGGTTAATAATGTGTCACTGTAGCAGCTGCAGGGTTATACTGAGTGAGGAAAGGGTTAATAATGTGTCACTGTGCAGCAGGGTTATACTGAGTGAGGAAAGGGTTAATAATGTGTCACTATGCAGCTGGGTTATACTGAGTGAGGAAAGGGTTAATAATGTGTCACTAGCAGCTGCAAGGTTATACTGAGTGAGGAAAGGGTTAATAATGTGTCACTGTAGCAGCAGGGTTATACTGAGTGAGGAAAGGGTTAATAATGTGTCACTGTGCAGCAGCAGGGTTATACTGAGTGAGGAAAGGGTTAATAATGTGTCACTGTAGCAGCAGGGTTAAACTGAGTGAGGAAAGGGTTAATAATGTGTCACTGTAGCAGCAGGGTTATACTGAGTGAGGAAAGGGTTAATAATGTGTCACTGTAGCAGCTGCAGGGTTATACTGAGTGAGGAAAGGGTTAATAATGTGTCACTGTAGCAGCTGCAGGGTTATACTGAGTGAGGAAAGGGTTAATAATGTGTCACTGTAGCAGCAGCAGGGTTATACTGAGTGAGGAAAGGGTTAATAATGTGTCACTGTGCAGCAGGGTTATACTGAGTGAGGAAAGGGTTAATAATGTGTCACTGTAGCAGCAGGGTTATACTGAGTGAGGAAAGGGTTAATAATGTGTCACTGGGCAGCAGGGTTATACTGAGTGAGGAAAGGGTTGATAATGTGTCACTGTAGCAGCAGGGTTATACTGAGTGAGGAAAGGGTTAATAATGTGTCACTGTGCAGCAACAAGGTTATACTGAGTGAGGAAAGGGTTAATAATGTGTCACTGTGCAGCAGGGTTATACTGAGTGAGGAAAGGGTTAATAATGTGTCAATGTAGCAGCAGGGTTATACTGAGTGTGGAAAGGGTTAATAATGTGTCACTGTGCAGCAGGGTTATACTGAGTGAGGAAAGGGTTAATAATGTGTCACTGTAGGAGCAGGGTTATACTGAGTGAGGAAAGGGTTAATAATGTGTCACTGTAGCAGCAGCAGGGTTATACTGAGTGAGGAAAGTGTTAATAATGTGTCACTGTGCAGCAGCAGGGTTATACTGAGTGAGGAAAGGGTTAATAATGTGTCACTGTAGGAGCAGGGTTATACTAAGTGAGGAAAGGGTTAATAATGTGTCACTGTGCAGCAGGGTTATACTGAGTGAGGAAAGGGTTAATAATGTGTCACTGTGCAGCAGGGTTATACTGAGTGAGGAAAGGGTTATGTGTCACTGTGCAGCAGGGTTATACTGAGTGAGGAAAGGGTTAATAATGTGTCACTGTAGCAGCAGCAGGGTTATACTGAGTGAGGAAAGGGTTAATAAAGTGTCACTGTGCAGCAGCAGGGTTATACTGAGTGAGGAAAGGCTTAATAATGTGTCACTGTGCAGCAGGGTTATACTGAGTGAGGAAAGGGTTAATAATGTGTCACTGTAGCAGCTGCAAGGTTATACTGAGTGAGGAAAGGGTTAATAATGTGTCATGTAGCAGCAGGGTTATACTGAGTGAGGAAAGGGTTAATAATGTGTCACTGTGCAGCAGCAGGGTTATACTGAGTGAGGAAAGGGTTAATAATGTGTCACTGTAGCAGCAGGGTTAAACTGAGTGAGGAAAGGGTTAATAATGTGTCACTGTAGCAGCAGGGTTATACTGAGTGAGGAAAGGGTTAATAATGTGTCACTGTGCAGCAGGGTTATCCTGAGTGAGGAAAGGGTTAATAATGTGTCACTGTAGCAGCTGCAGGGTTATACTGAGTGAGGAAAGGGTTAATAATGTGTCACTGTAGCAGCAGCAGGGTTATACTGAGTGAGGAAAGGGTTAATAATGTGTCACTGTGCAGCAGGGTTATACTGAGTGAGGAAAGGGTTAATAATGTGTCACTGTAGCAGCAGGGTTATACTGAGTGAGGAAAGGGTTAATAATGTGTCACTGGGCAGCAGGGTTATACTGAGTGAGGAAAGGGTTGATAATGTGTCACTGTAGCAGCAGGGTTATACTGAGTGAGGAAAGGGTTAATAATGTGTCACTGTGCAGCAACAGGGTTATACTGAGTGAGGAAAGGGTTAATAATGTGTCACTGTGCAGCAGGGTTATACTGAGTGAGGAAAGGGTTAATAATGTGTCACTGTAGCAGCAGGGTTATACTGAGTGAGGAAAGGGTTAATAATGTGTCACTGTGCAGCAGGGTTATACTGAGTGAGGAAAGGGTTAATAATGTGTCACTGTGCAGCAGGGTTATACTGAGTGAGGAAAGGGTTAATAATGTGTCACTGTGCAGCAGGGTTATACTGAGTGAGGAAAGGGTTATGTGTCACTGTGCAGCAGGGTTATACTGAGTGAGGAAAGGGTTAATAATGTGTCACTGTAGCAGCAGCAGGGTTATACTGAGTGAGGAAAGGGTTAATAAAGTGTCACTGTGCAGCAGCGGGGTTATACTGAGTGAGGAAAGGCTTAATAATGTGTCACTGTGCAGCAGGGTTATACTGAGTGAGGAAAGGGTTAATAATGTGTCACTGTGCAGCAGGGTTATACTGAGTGAGGAAAGGATTAATAATGTGTCACTGTGCAGCAGGGTTATACTGCGTGAGGAAAGGGTTAATAAGGTGTCACTGTGCAGCAGGGTTATACTGAGTGAGGAAAGGGTTAATAATGTGTCACTGTAGCAGCAGGGTTATACTGAGTGAGGAAAGGGTTAATAATGTGTCACTGTGCAGCAGGGTTATACTGAGTGAGGAAAGGGTTAATAATGTGTCACTGTAGGAGCAGGGTTATACTGAGTGAGGAAAGGGTTAATAATGTGTCACTGTGCAGCAACAGGGTTATACTGAGTGCGGAAAGGGTTAATAATGTGTCACTGTGCAGCAGGGTTATACTGAGTGAGGAAAGGGTTAATAATGTGTCACTGTGCAGCAGGGTTATACTGAGTGAGGAAAGGCTTAATAATGTGTCACTGTGCAGCAGGGTTATACTGAGTGAGGAAAGGGTTAATAATGTGTCACTGTGCAGTAGGGTTATACTGAGTGAGGAAAGGGTTAATAATGTGTCACTGTGCAGCAGGGTTATACTGAGTGAGGAAAGGGTTAATAATGTGTCACTGTGCAGCAGGGTTATACTGAGTGAGGAAAGGGTTAATAATGTGTCACTGTGCAGCAGGGTTATACTGAGTGAGGAAATGGTTAATAATGTGTCACTGTGCAGCAGGGTTATACTGAGTGAGGAAAGGGTTAATAATGTGTCACTGTGCAGCTGGGTTATACAGAGTGAGGAAAGGGTTAATAATGTGTCACTGTGCAGCAGCAGGGTTATACTGAGTGAGGAAAGGGTTGATAATGTGTCACTGTAGCAGCAGGGTTATACTGAGTGAGAAAAGGGTTAATAATGTGTCACTGTGCAGCAACAGGGTTATACTGAGTGAGGAAAGGGTTAATAATGTGTCACTGTGCAGCAGGGTTATACTGAGTGAGGAAAGGGTTAATAATGTGTCACTGTGCAGCAGGGTTATACTGAGTGAGGAAAGGGTTAGTAGTGTGTCACTGTATTTGCAGGGTTATACTGAGTGAGGAAAGGCTTAATAATGTGTCACTGTGCAGCAGGGTTATACTGAGTGAGGAAAGGGTTAATAATGTGTCACTGTGCAGCAGGGTTATACTGAGTGAGGAAAGGGTTAATAATGTGTCACTGTGCAGCAGGGTTATACTGAGTGAGGAAAGGCTTAATAATGTGTCACTGTGCAGCTGGGTTATACTGAGTGAGGAAAGGGTTAATAATGTGTCACTGTGCAGCAGGGTTATACTGAGTGAGGAAAGGGTTAATAATGTGTCACTGTGCAGCAGGTTTATACTGAGTGAGGAAATGGTTAATAATGTGTCACTGTGCAGCAACAGGGTTATACTGAGTGAGGAAAGGGTTGATAATGTGTCACTGTAGCAGCAGGGTTATACTAAGTGAGGAAAGGGTTAATAATGTGTCACTGTGCAGCAACAGGGTTATACTGAGTGAGGAAAGGGTTAATAATGTGTCACTGTGCAGCAGGGTTATACTGAGTGAGGAAAGGGTTAATAATGTGTCACTGTGCAGCAGGGTTATACTGAGTGAGGAAAGGGTTAGTAGTGTGTCACTGTATTCGCAGGGTTATACTGAGTGAGGAAAGGGTTAATAAAGTGTCACTGTGCAGCAGCAGGGTTATACTGAGTGAGGAAAGGCTTAATAATGTGTCACTGTGCAGCAGCAGGGTTATACTGAGTGAGGAAATGGTTAATAATGTGTCACTGTGCAGCAGCAGGGTTATACTGAGTGAGGAAAGGGTTAATAATGTGTCACTGTGCAGCAGGGTTATACTGAGTGAGGAAAGGGTTAATAATGTGTCACTGTGCAGCAGGGTTATACTGAGTGAGGAAAGGGTTAATAATGTGTCACTGTGCAGCAGGGTTATACTGAGTGAGAAAAGGGTTAATAATGTGTCACTGTGCAGCAGGGTTATACTGAGTGAGGAAAGGGTTAATAATGTGTCACTGTAGGAGCAGGGTTATACTGAGTGAGGAAAGGGTTAATAATGTGTCACTGTGCAGCAGGGTTATACTGAGTGAGGAAAGGGTTAATAATGTGTCACTGTGCAGCAGGGTTATACTGAGTGAGGAAAGGGTTAATAATGTGTCACTGTAGCAGCAGCAGGGTTATACTGAGTGAGGAAAGGGTTAATAAAGTGTCACTGTGCAGCAGCAGGGTTATACTGAGTGAGGAAAGGCTTAATAATGTGTCACTGTGCAGCAGGGTTATACTGAGTGAGGAAAGGGTTAATAATGTGTCACTGTAGCAGCTGCAAGGTTATACTGAGTGAGGAAAGGGTTAATAATGTGTAATGTAGCAGCAGGGTTATACTGAGTGAGGAAAGGGTTAATAATGTGTCACTGTGCAGCAGCAGGGTTATACTGAGTGAGGAAAGGGTTAATAATGTGTCACTGTAGCAGCAGGGTTAAACTGAGTGAGGAAAGGGTTAATAATGTGTCACTGTAGCAGCAGGGTTATACTGAGTGAGGAAAGGGTTAATAATGTGTCACTGTGCAGCAGGGTTATACTGAGTGAGTAAAGGGTTAATAATGTGTCACTGTAGCAGCTGCAGGGTTATACTGAGTGAGGAAAGGGTTAATAATGTGTCACTGTAGCAGCAGCAGGGTTATACTGAGTGAGGAAAGGGTTAATAATGTGTCACTGTGTAGCAGGGTTATACTGAGTGAGGAAAGGGTTAATAATGTGTCACTGTAGCAGCAGGGTTATACTGAGTGAGGAAAGGGTTAATAATGTGTCACTGGGCAGCAGGGTTATACTGAGTGAGGAAAGGGTTGATAATGTGTCACTGTAGCAGCAGGGTTATACTGAGTGAGGAAAGGGTTAATAATGTGTCACTGTGCAGCAACAGGGTTATACTGAGTGAGGAAAGGGTTAATAATGTGTCACTGTGCAGCAGGGTTATACTGAGTGAGGAAAGGGTTAATAATGTGTCACTGTAGCAGCAGGGTTATACTGAGTGAGGAAAGGGTTAATAATGTGTCACTGTAGGAGCAGGGTTATACTGAGTGAGGAAAGGGTTAATAATGTGTCACTGTGCAGCAGGGTTATACTGAGTGAGGAAAGGGTTAATAATGTGTAACTGTGCAGCAGGGTTATACTGAGTGAGGAAAGGGTTATGTGTCACTGTGCAGCAGGGTTATACTGAGTGAGGAAAGGGTTAATAATGTGTCACTGTAGCAGCAGCAGGGTTATACTGAGTGAGGAAAGGGTTAATAAAGTGTCACTGTGCAGCAGCAGGGTTATACTGAGTGAGGAAAGGCTTAATAATGTGTCACTGTGCAGCAGGGTTATACTGAGTGAGGAAAGGGTTAATAATGTGTCACTGTGCAGCAGGGTTATACTGAGTGAGGAAAGGGTTAATAATGTGTCACTGTGCAGCAGGGTTATACTGCGTGAGGAAAGGGTTAATAAGGTGTCACTGTGCAGCAGGGTTATACTGAGTGAGGAAAGGGTTAATAATGTGTCACTGTAGCAGCAGGGTTATACTGAGTGAGGAAAGGGTTAATAATGTGTCACTGTGCAGCAGGGTTATACTGAGTGAGGAAAGGGTTAATAATGTGTCACTGTAGGAGCAGGGTTATACTGAGTGAGGAAAGGGTTAATAATGTGTCACTGTGCAGCAACAGGGTTATACTGAGTGAGGAAAGGCTTAATAATGTGTCACTGTGCAGCAGCAGGGTCATACTGAGTGAGGAAATGGTTAATAATGTGTCACTGTGCAGCAGCAGGGTTATACTGAGTGAGGAAAGGGTTAATAATGTGTCACTGTGCAGCAGGGTTATACTGAGTGAGGAAAGGCTTAATAATGTGTCACTGTGCAGCAGGGTTATACTGAGTGAGGAAAGGGTTAATAATGTGTCACTGTGCAGCAGGGTTATACTGAGTGAGGAAAGGGTTAATAATGTGTCACTGTGCAGCAGGGTTATACTGAGTGAGGAAAGGGTTAATAATGTGTCACTGTGCAGCAACAGGGTTATACTGAGTGAGGAAAGGGTTGATAATGTGTCACTGTAGCAGCAGGGTTATACTGAGTGAGGAAAGGGTTAATAATGTGTCACTGTGCAGCAACAGGGTTATACTGAGTGAGGAAAGGGTTAATAATGTGTCACTGTGCAGCAGGGTTATACTGAGTGAGGAAAGGGTTAATAATGTGTCACTGTGCAGCAGGGTTATACTGAGTGAGGAAAGGGTTAGTAGTGTGTCACTGTATTCGCAGGGTTATACTGAGTGAGGAAAGGGTTAATAAAGTGTCACTGTGCAGCAGCAGGGTTATACTGAGTGAGGAAAGGCTTAATAATGTGTCACTGTGCAGCAGCAGGGTTATACTGAGTGAGGAAATGGTTAATAATGTGTCACTGTGCAGCAGCAGGGTTATACTGAGTGAGGAAAGGGTTAATAATGTGTCACTGTGCAGCAGGGTTATACTGAGTGAGGAAAGGGTTAATAATGTGTCACTGTGCAGCAGGGTTATACTGAGTGAGGAAAGGGTTAATAATGTGTCACTGTGCAGCAGGGTTATACTGAGTGAGAAAAGGGTTAATAATGTGTCACTGTGCAGCAGGGTTATACTGAGTGAGGAAAGGGTTAATAATGTGTCACTGTGCAGCAGGGTTATACTGAGTGAGGAAATGGTTAATAATGTGTCACTGTGCAGCAGGGTTATACTGAGTGAGGAAATGGTTAATAATGTGTCACTGTGCAGCAGGGTTATACTGAGTGAGGAAAGGGTTAATAATGTGTCACTGTGCAGCAGGGTTATACTGAGTGAGGAAAGGGTTAATAATGTGTCACTGTGCAACAGGGTTATACTGAGTGAGGAAAGGCTTAATAATGTGTCACTGTGCAGCTGGGTTATACTGAGTGAGGAAAGGGTTAATAACGTGTCACTGTGCAGCAGGGTTATACTGAGTGAGGAAAGGGTTAATAATGTGTCACTGTGCAGCAGGGTTATACTGAGTGAGGAAAGGGTTAATAATGTGTCACTGTGCAGCAGGGTTATACTGAGTGAGGAAAGGGTTAATAATGTGTCACTGTGCAGCAGGGTTATACTGAGTGAGGAAAGGGTTAATAATGTGTCACTGTGCAGCAGGGTTATACTGAGTGAGAAAAGGGTTAATAATGTGTCACTGTGCAGCAGGGTTATACTGAGTGAGGAAAGGGTTAATAATGTGTCACTGTGCAGCAGCAGGGTTATACAGAGTGAGGAAAGGGTTAATAATGTGTCACTGTGCAGCAGGGTTATACAGAGTGAGGAAAGCGTTAATAATGTGTCACTGTGCAGCTGGGTTATACTGAGTGAGGAAAGGGTTAATAATGTGTCACTGTGCAGCAGGGTTATACTGAGTGAGGAAATGGTTAATAATGTGTCACTGTGCAGCAGGGTTATACTGAGTGAGGAAAGGGTTAATAATGTGTCACTGTGCAGCAGGGTTATACTGAGTGAGGAAAGGGTTAATAATGTGTCACTGTGCAACAGGGTTATACTGAGTGAGGAAAGGCTTAATAATGTGTCACTGTGCAGCTGGGTTATACTGAGTGAGGAAAGGGTTAATAACGTGTCACTGTGCAGCAGGGTTATACTGAGTGAGGAAAGGGTTAATAATGTGTCACTGTGCAGCAGGGTTATACTGAGTGAGGAAAGGGTTAATAATGTGTCACTGTGCAGCAGGGTTATACTGAGTGAGGAAAGGGTTAATAATGTGTCACTGTGCAGCAGGGTTATACTGAGTGAGGAAAGGGTTAATAATGTGTCACTGTGCAGCAGGGTTATACTGAGTGAGAAAAGGGTTAATAATGTGTCACTGTGCAGCAGGGTTATACTGAGTGAGGAAAGGGTTAATAATGTGTCACTGTGCAGCAGCAGGGTTATACAGAGTGAGGAAAGGGTTAATAATGTGTCACTGTAGGTACATTTTGTATTATGTGTTATTTACACACTGCATTTGGGGGTAATCCTAAGACCAGACCCAAAGAGAGGAACCAGAAAGACATTTTATTTGCTGATAAAATGTGGAGGAAAGTGTGAGTGTAACATTCATCCATATCATACACTGCACCTCTGTACAAACATGCTATACCATTGTGATCTAGGGTTATATCTAAGAACAATAGATACGGAGGGGGCGGGGGGGGGGGGACATAGGGTACTACAGTCAAAACAGGGGGGGGGGGGGCGGTGTCACTAATAAATTCCACCTGTTTAATAAATATAGGGTGCCTTCATAAAAATGTTACTTTATATCTAATACATAGATATATATTGGTGGGGTGGGCGTGTAATCTGCTCTCACAATGGAAGGTCATTTGCACATTAGAAGAGGTTGTAAACAAGGTTACAGAGATGACAGATTGTGGGAACAAACCTCCCACAGGCCTTCCTACTTACATCCAATGTCACTTTAACAGGGAATGTTTCCTCCAATCATACAGACAATGTAACTTTATAACACTGAATGTTTCCTCCAATCATACAGACAATGTAACTTTATAACACGGAATGTTTCCTCCAATCATACAGACAATGTCACTTTATAACACGGAATGTTTCCTCCAATCATACAGACAATGTCACTTTATAACACTGAATGTTTCCTCCAATCATACAGACAATGTCACTTTATAACACGGAATGTTTCCTCTAATCATACAGACAATGTCACTTTATAACACGGAATGTTTCCTCCAGTCATACAGACAATGTCACTTTATAACACGGAATGTTTCCTCCAATCATACAGACAATGTCACTTTATAACACGGAATGTTTCCTCCAATCATACGGACAATGTCACTTTAACACGAAATGTTTCCTCCAATCATACAGACAATGTCACTTTATAACACGGAATGTTTCCTCCAATCATACAGACAATGTCACTTTATAACACTGAATGTTTCCTCCAATCATACAGACAATGTAACTTTATAACACTGAATGTTTCCTCCAATCATACAGACAATGTCACTTTATAACACGGAATGTTTCCTCCAGTCATACAGACAATGTCACTTTATAACACGGAATGTTTCCTCCAGTCATACAGACAATGTCACTTTATAACACGGAATGTTTCCTCCAGTCATACAGACAATGTCACTTTATAACACTGAATGTTTCCTCTAATCATACAGACAATGTCACTTTATAACACTGAATGTTTCCTCCAATCATACAGACAATGTAACTTTATAACACGGAATGTTTCCTCCAATCATACAGACAATGTTACTTTATAACACTGAATGTTTCCTCCAATCATACAGACAATGTAACTTTATAACACTGAATGTTTCCTCTAATCATACAGACAATGTCACTTTATAACACGGAATGTTTCCTCCAGTCATACAGACAATGTCACTTTATAACACTGAATGTTTCCTCCAATCATACAGACAATGTCACTTTATAACACGGAATGTTTCCTCTAATCATACAGACAATGTCACTTTATAACACGGAATGTTTCCTCCAGTCATACAGACAATGTCACTTTATAACACGGAATGTTTCCTCCAGTCATACAGATAATGTCACTTTATAACACTGAATGTTTCCTCTAATCATATAGACAATGTTACTTTATAACACGGAATGTTTCCTCCAATCATACAGACAATGTCACTTTATAACACGGAATGTTTCCTCCAATCATACAGACAATGTCACTTTATAACACTGAATGTTTCCTCCAGTCATACAGACAATGTAACTTTATAACACGGAATGTTTCCTCTAATCATACAGACAATGTCACTTTATAACACGGAATGTTTCCTCCAGTCATACAGATAATGTCACTTTATAACACTGAATGTTTCCTCTAATCATATAGACAATGTAACTTTATAACACTGAATGTTTCCTCTAATCATACAGACAATGTCACTTTATAACACGGAATGTTTCCTCCAATCATACAGACAATGTCACTTTATAACACTGATCGGTCTATTCACTAAAATTCAAGTACAGCTAGAGGAGGTTGACTTTCATTTCATTCGTGCCCCCTGAGTAATGAGACTAAGTCGATCTCAGCTGTATAATCAGAAATAGCTTTGATCATTTCACCTCCCATTACTTTTAGTGGGGAACATTCAAACCTGGCTTTTTGATCAAAGTCAAACTCTGGTGCTGAAAGTCGTCCTCCAAAGTTGAATTTTATTTAATAGACCCGTGAATGTTACAGTTTTGGCATCTGGGGCTAGGTTTAGGGGATTAGGGTTAGCATCAGACCACTACCCCAAATCCCAACAAGGAAATGCCATTAACAATGTACATGAATTACAAGAAGCTAATCACAAGAGGGAAGCCTGTAATAAGCGATGCTAACTAGCATTACCTTGTAGTACATATATCTAACCACAAGAGGGAAGCCTGTAATAAGGGATGCTAACTAGCATTACCTTGTAGTACATATATCTAACCACAAGAGGGAAGCCTGTAATAAGTGATGCTAACTAGCATTACCTTGTAGTACATATATCTAACCACAAGAGGGAAGCCTGTAATAAGTGATGCTAACTAGCATTACCTTGTAGTACATATATCTATGCACAAGAGGGAAGCCTGTAATAAGCGATGCTAACTAGCATTACCTTGTAGTACATATATCTAACCACAAGAGGGAAGCCTGTAATAAGTGATGCTAACTAGCATTACCTTGTAGTACATATATCTAACCACAAGAGGGAAGCCTGTAATAAGCGATGCTAACTAGCATTACCTTGTAGTACATATATCTAACCACAAGAGGGAAGCCTGTAATAAGTGATGCTAACTAGCATTGCCTTGTAGTACATATATCTAACCACAAGAGGGAAGCCTGTAATAAGTGATGCTAACTAGCATTACCTTGTAGTACATATATCTAACCACAAGAGGGAAGCCTGTAATAAGGGATGCTAACTAGCATTGCCTTGTAGTACATATATCTAACCACAAGAGGGAAGCCTGTAATATGGGATGCTAACTAGCATTACCTTGTAGTACATATATCTAACCACAAGATGGTGATCAAGTGGAAAATTATAAAATACTCAATATGTTGTGTTTATTTCCTATAACCCTAACCCCCTAATTCTAACCTCAACCCCCTAACCCTAACCCCCTAATTATAACCTCAACCCCCTAACCCTAACCCCCTAATCCTAACCTCAACCCCTAACCCCCTAATCTTAACCCAAACCTCCTTATCCTAACCTCAACCCCTAACCCCCTAATCTTAACCCAAACCCCTAATCCTAACACCCTAATTCTAACTTCAACCCCCTAACCCTAACCCCCTAATCCTAACCCTCTAATCCTAACCCCATAATCCTAACCTCAACCCCCTAACCCTAACCCCCTAATCCTAACCTCAACCCCTAACCTTAACCCAAACCCCCTAATCCTAACCTCAACCCCTAACCCCCTAATCTTAACCCAAACCCCCTAATCCTAACCCTCTAATTCTAACTTCAATCCCCTAACCCTAACCCCCTAATTCTAACCCTAACCCCCTAATGCTAACCCCATAATCCTAACCTCAACCCCCTAACCCCCTAATTCTATCCCCATAATCCTAACCTCAACCCCCTAACCCTAACCCCCTAATCCTAACCCCGTAATCCTAACCCCCTATTCCTAACCCCCTAATCCTAACCCCCTAACCTTAACCCCCTAATTCTATCCCCATAATCCTAACCTCAACCCCCTAACCCTAACCCCCTAACCCCCTAATCCTAACCCCCTAATCCTAACCCCCTAATCCTTACCCCCTAATCCTAACCCCCTAACCCTAACCCCCTAATCCCCTATTCCTAACCCGCTAATCCTAACCCCCTAATCCTAACCCCCTAATCCTAACCCGCTAATCCTAACACCCTAACCCCCTAATCTTAACCCCCTAATCCTAACCCCCTAATCCTAACCCGCTAATCCTAACACCCTAACCCCCTAATCCTAACCCCCTAATCGCAGATACTTCCAAACTGTAACAAACACAAACACCTGACAATTACACAAGCATACAATTACACAAACACACAGATCTGGCAATTACACAAACATACAATTACACAAACACACAGATCTGACAAACACACAGACACAACTATTACACAAACATACAGATCTGACAATCGCTCAAACACACAATTACACAAACACAAAGATCTAACAATTACACAAACACACAATTACACAAACATACAGATCTGACAATTACACAACCACACAGACCCGACAATTACACAAACACACAATTGCACAAACATACAAATCTGACAATTATAAATACATACAATTACACAAAAATACAGACCTGACAATTGCACAAAAACACAGTTACACCAGTCCGACAATTACCTTGACACAGCTGCAGATTTACAAACATACAATTAGAAAGATTATCTGGTTACACAGATTCATACACTGTTAAATATATTTATACATGAGACTGTGTACATATAACTAGTGTTGAGAAAACCCGAACCGCACTGTTCGGGTTCGTACAGAACATTACGGTTTTTGGACCCCGGACCCGAACACGGACATTCCACTGTATGTTCGTGTTGGAGTTCAAGGTTCGGCAATTACATTGTATGTAATGCTATGGGCTTTCTATAAACCGAAATAGATTCCCCATTCATACCAATAGGCCTATTTTGGTTTATAGAAAGCCAATAGCATTACATGTATTACATCTGAGAGTCAAATAGAACCGTCAAATACTGTGCTTACAGCGCACTTTGAAAAATTCTAATAGTTTTGGGTGGTAAATAGTACATTTGCGTCTTGCGGTGCACTTCATATCTGAGAGTCAATAGAACAGTCCAATACTCTTTGAAAAATTCTGGCTACCTCCTCCTCCTCCTCCTCCTCCTCCTCCTCTTCTTCCTCCTCCTCCTCCTCCTCCTCTTCTTCCTCCTCCTCCAGCGCCGCTTCCACCTACACCGCCACGGTCACTGCCTCCTCAACCTATGGGTCACTTAGTATAAACTGAACGAGAATACCCTGCACTCCAACCCTCTCTCAAATGGATAGTTCTGTTGATCCTCCTGGCAGCCATGCTTTAGATTTAGATTTATGTTCTTCCAAAGCTAAAATCAAAGATTCCATCTAGTGCTATTTTATGGCTCAGCTGTATTTGTAATTTGTATGTATTTTATGTTATTTGAAGTTATTTCCCTATTCACATTTGCTTGCAGGGCACTTGTCCTACTCTTACCCACATTTTACTTCATTTTGCAGCCCTCTAGCCCTTTCCAGGACTAAGCTGTGTTTAGGTGATACAGTCACAGTATAAGCAGTGTTTGGGTGATACAGTCACAGTATAAGCAGTGTTTGGGTGATACAGTCACAGTATAAGCAGTGTTCAGGTGATACAGTCACAGTATAAGCAGTGTTTAGCTGATACAGTCACAGTATAAGCAGTGTTTAGGTGATACAGTCACAGTATAAGCACTGTTTTGCTGATACAGTCACAGGATAAGCAGTGTTTAGGTGATACAGTCACAGTATAAGCAGTGTTTAGGTGATACAGTCACAGTATAAGCAGTGTTTAGGTGACACAGTCACAGTATAAGCAGTGTTTGGGTGATACAGCCACAGTATAAGCAGTGTTTGGGTGATACAGTCACAGTACAAGCAGTGTTTGGGTGATACAGTCACAGTATAAGCAGTGTTTAGGTGACACAGTCACAGTATAAGCAGTGTTTGGGTGATACAGCCACAGTATAAGCAGTGTTTGGGTGATACAGTCACAGTATAAGCAGTGTTTAGATGATACAGTCACAGTACAAGCAGTGTTTGGGTGATACAGTCACAGTATAAGGGGTGTTTAGGTGATACAGTCACAGTATGAGCAGTGTTTCGGTGATACAGTCACAGTATAAGCAGTGTTTAGATGATACAGTCACAGTATACGCAGTGTTTGTGTGATACAGTCACAATATAAGCAGTGTTTAGATGATACAGTCACAGTATAAGCAGTGTTTGGGTAATACAGTCACAGTATAAGCTGTGTTTGGGTGATACAGTCACAGTATAAGCTGTGTTTGGGTGATACAGTCACAGTATAAGCAGTGTTGAGGTGATACAGTCACAGTATAAGCAGTGTTGAGGTGATACAGTCACAGTATAAGCAGTGTTTGGGTGATACAGCCACAGTATAATCAGTGTTTGGGTGATACAGTCACAGTATAAGTAGTGTTTGTGTGATACAGTCACAATATAAGCAGTGTTTAGATGATACAGTCACAGTATAAGCAGTGTTTGGGTGATACAGTCACAGTATAAGCAGTGTTTGAGTGATACAGTCACAGTATAAGCAGTGTTTAGGTGATACAATCATAGTATAAGCAGTGTTTGGGTGATACAGTCACAGTATAAGCAGTGTTTAGGTGATACAGTCACAGTATAAGCAGTGTTTGGGTGATACAGTCACAGTCTAAGCAGTGTTTGGGTGATACAGTCACAGTATAAGCAGTGTTTAGATGATACAGTCACAGTATAAGCAGTGTTTGGGTGATACAGTCACAGTATAAGCAGTGTTTGGGTGATACAGTCACAGTATAAGCAGTGTTTGGGTGATACAGTCACAGTATAAGCAGTGTTTGGGTGATACAGTCACAGTATAAGCAGTGTTTGGGTGATACAGTCACAGTATAAGCAGTGTTTGGGTGATACAGTCACAGTATAAGCAGTGTTTGGGTGATACAGTCACAGTATAAGCAGTGTTTGGGTGATACAGTCACAGTATAAGCAGTGTTTAGGTGATACAGTCACAGTATAAGCAGTGTTTGGGTGATACAGTCACAGTATAAGCAGTGTTTGGGTGACACAGTCACAGTATAAGCAGCGTTTAGGTGACACAGTCACAGTATAAGCAGTGTTTGGGTGATACAGTCACAGTATAAGCAGTGTTTGGGTGATACAGTCCCAGTATAAGCAGTGTTTGGGTGATATAGTCACAGTATAAGCAGTGTTTGAGTGATACAGTCACAGTATAAGCAGTGTTTAGGTGATACAGTCACAGTATAAGCAGTGTTTAGGTGATACAGTCACAGTATAAGCAGTGTTTGGGTGATACAGTCACAGTATAAGCAGTGTTTGGGTGATACAGTCACAGTATAAGCAGTGTTTGTGTGATACAGTCACTGTATAAGCAGTGTTTAGGTGACACAGTCACAGTATAAGCAGTGTTTGGGTGATACAGTCACAGTATAAGCAGTGTTTAGGTGATACAGTCACAGTACAAGCAGTGTTTGGGTGATACAGTTACAGTATAAGCAGTGTTTGGGTGATACAGTCACAGTATAAGCAGTGTTTGGGTGATACAGTCACAGTATAAGCAGTGTTTAGGTGATACAGTCACAGTATAAGCAGTGTTTAGGTGACACAGTCACAGTATAAGCAGTGTTTGGGTGATACAGTCACAGTATAAGCAGTGTTTGGGTGATACAGTCACAGTATAAGCAGTGTTTGGGTGATACAGTCACAGTATAAGCAGTGTTTAGGTGATACAGTCACAGTATAAGCAGTGTTTGGGTGATACAGTCACAGTATAAGCTGTGTTTGGGTGATACAGTCACAGTATAAGCAGTGTTTGGGTGATACAGTCACAGTATAAGCAGTGTTTGGGTGATACAGTCACAGTATAAGCAGTGTGTGGGTGATACAGTCACAGTATAAGCAGTGTTTGGGTGATACAGTCACAGTATAAGCAGTGTTTGGGTGATACAGTCACAGTATAAGCAGTGTTTAGGTGATACAGTCACTGTATAAGCAGTGTTTGGGTGATACAGTCACAGTGTAAGCAGTGTTTGGGTGATACAGTCACAGTATAAGCAGTGTTTGGGTGATACAGTCACAGTATAAGCTGTGTTTGGGTGATACAGTCACAGTATAAGCAGTGTTTGGGTGATACAGTCACAGTATAAGCAGTGTTTGGGTGATACAGTCACAGTATAAGCAGTGTTTAGGTGATACAGTCACAGTATAAGCAGTGTTTGGGTGATACAGTCACAGTATAAGCAGTGTGTGGGTGATACAGTCACAGTATAAGCAGTGTTTGGGTGATACAGTCACAGTATAAGCAGTGTTTGGGCGATACAGTCACAGTATAAGCAGTGTTTAGGTGATACAGTCACAGTATAAGCAGTGTTTGGGTGATACAGTCACAGTATAAGCAGTGTTTGGGTGATACAGTCACAGTATAAGCAGTGTTTAGGTGATACAGTCACAGTATAAGCAGTGTTTGGGTGATACAGTCACAGTATAAGCAGTGTTTAGGTGATACAGTCACAGTATAAGCAGTGTTTGGGTGATACAGTCACAGTATAAGCAGTGTTTAGGTGATACAGTCACAGTATAAGCAGTGTTTAGGTGATAAAGTCACAGTATAAGCAGTGTTTGGGTGATACAGTCACAGTATAAGCTGTGTTTGGGTGATACAGTCACAGTATAAGCAGTGTTTGGGTGATACAGTCACAGTATAAGCAGTGTTTGGGTGATACAGTCACAGTATAAGCAGTGTTTAGGTGATACAGTCACAGTATAAGCAGTGTTTGGGTGATACAGTCACAGTATAAGCAGTGTGTGGGTGATACAGTCACAGTATAAGCAGTGTTTGGGTGATACAGTCACAGTATAAGCAGTGTTTGGGTGATACAGTCACAGTATAAGCAGTGTTTAGGTGATACAGTCACAGTATAAGCAGTGTTTAGGTGATAAAGTCACAGTATAAGCAGTGTTTAGGTGATACAGTCACAGTATAAGCAGTGTTTGGGTGATACAGTCACAGTATAAGCAGTGTTTGGGTGATACAGTCACAGTATAAGCAGTGTTTGGGTGATACAGTCACAGTATAAGCAGTGTTTGGGTGATACAGTCACAGTATAAGCAGTGTTTGGGTGATACAGTCACAGTATAAGCAGTGTTTGGGTGATACAGTCACAGTATAAGCAGTGTTTAGGTGATAGTCACAGTATAAGCAGTGTTTGGGTGATACAGTCACAGTATAAGCAGTGTTTGGGTGATACAGTCACAGTATAAGCAGTGTTTAGGTGATACAGTCACAGTATAAGCAGTGTTTGGGTGATACAGTCACAGTATAAGCAGTGTGTAGGTGATACAGTCACAGTATAAGCAGTGTTTGGGTGATACAGTCACAGTATAAGCAGTGTTTAGGTGATACAGTCACAGTATAAGCAGTGTTTAGGTGATACAGTCACAGTATAAGCAGTGTTTAGGTGATACAGTCACAGTATAAGCAGTGTTTGAGTGATACAGTCACAGTATAAGCAGTGTTTAGGTGATACAGTCACAGTATAAGCAGTGTTTGGGTGATACAGTCACAGTATAAGCAGTGTTTAGGTGATACAGTCACAGTATAAGCAGTGTTTGGGTGATACAGTCACAGTATAAGCAGTGTTTGGGTGATACAGTCACAGTATAAGCAGTGTTTGGGTGATACAGTCACAGTATAAGCAGTGTTTGGGTGATACAGTCACAGTATAAGCAGTGTTTGGGTGATACAGTCACTGTATAAGCAGTGTTTGGGTGATACAGTCACTGTATAAGCAGTGTTTAGGTGATACAGTCACAGTATAAGCAGTGTTTGGGGTGATACAGTCACAGTATAAGCAGTGTTTAGGTGATACAGTCACAGTATAAGCAGTGTTTAGGTGATACAGTCACAGTATAAGCAGTGTTTAGGTGATACAGTCACAGTATAAGCAGTGTTTAGGTGATACAGTCACAGTATAAGCAGTGTTTGGGTGATACAGTCACAGTATAAGCAGTGTTTGGGTGATACAGTCACTGTATAAGCAGTGTTTAGGTGATACAGTCACAGTATAAGCAGTGTTTGGGTGATACAGTCACAGTATAAGCAGTGTTTGGGTGATACAGTCACTGTATAAGCAGTGTTTAGGTGATACAGTCACAGTATAAGCAGTGTTTAGGTGATACAGTCACAGTATATGCAGTGTTTGGGTGACACAGTCCCAGTATAAGCAGTGTGTGGGTGACACAGTCCCAGTATAAGCAGTGTTTGGGTGATACAGTCACAGTATAAGCAGTGTTTGGGTGATACAGTCACAGTATAAGCAGTGTTTAGGTGATACAGTCACAGTATAAGCAGTGTTTAGGTGATACAGTCACAGTATAAGCAGTGTTTAGGTGATAAAGTCACAGTATAAGCAGTGTTTGGGTGATACAGTCACAGTATAAGCAGTGTTTGGGTGATACAGTCACAGTATAAGCAGTGTTTGGGTGATACAGTCACAGTATAAGCAGTGTTTGGGTGATACAGTCACAGTATAAGCAGTGTTTAGTTGATACAGTCACAGTATAAGCAGTGTTTAGGTGATACAGTCACAGTATAAGCAGTGTTTAGGTGATACAGTCACAGTATAAGCAGTGTTTAGGTGATACAGTCACAGTATAAGCAGTGTTTAGGTGACACAGTCACAGTATAAGCAGTGTTTGGGTGACACAGTCAAAGTATAAGCAGTGTTTGGGTGATACAGTCACAGTATAAGCCGTGTTTAGGTGATACAGTCACAGTATAAGCAGTGTTTAGGTGATACAGTCACAGTATAAGCAGTGTTTGGGTGATACAGTCACAGTATAAGCAGTGTTTGGGTGACACAGTCACGGTATAAGCAGTGTTTGGGTGATACAGTCACAGTATAAGCAGTGTTTATGTGATACAGTCACAGTATAAGTAGTGTTTAGGTGATACAGTCACAGTATAAGCAGTGTTTGGGTGATACAGTCACAGTATAAGCAGTGTTTAGGTGTTACAGTCACAGTATAAGTGTTTGGGTGATACAGTCACAGTATAAGCAGTGTTTAGGTGATACAGTCACAGTATAAGCAGTGTTGGGTGATACAGTCACAGTATAAGCAGTGTTTAGGTGATACAGTCACAGTATAAGCAGTGTTTGGGTGATACAGTCACAGTATAAGCAGTGGTTGGGTGACACAGTCACAGTATAAGCAGTGGTTGGGTGACACAGTCACAGTATAAGCAGTGGTTGGGTGATACAGTCACAGTATAAGCAGTGTTTAGGTGATACAGTCACAGTATAAGCAGTGTTTAGGTGATACAGTCACAGTATAAGCAGTGTTTGGGTGATACAGTCACAATATAAATCAGCTGCCCCAGTGACACATCTTGTGTTCTCTCCCTCTGTATTGTGTTTGCAGGCTGGTGGTTTCAGTCCATGAAGCTTTCTATCAGTTGCACCGTCAGGGGGATCAGGAAGAGAACGGGAAGCAGGGCCGGACTGGGAGAAAAATTCGTCCCGGGCATTTTTTGATCACAGCGGCCCACTAAGAAGGGGGCGGGGCAGAGGAGGTGTGTTTTGTCATCACCAATGACAAACACGCTCCCTCTCAAAGTGAGCATATTGGTTCAATGCTCTTCCAGGGCAGACCATGCGCAGAGCTCTGCTGAAGAGCTCTAGCATGAGAAAAAAGCCCTGTATGTGTTCTGCACAGTGCAAGCAAATGTAATAACAAGCTGCACTGTGTTTCCTTGCAACTTGTCTCTGGTGTCTCTATAAATGGATACCAGGAGACAAAAATGCCAGGAAAGAGTATTGAGCATGTGTTTGGAGCCTGCTTGTGGGATTGCGTGTGTGTAGAGTGAGCTGATTGTGGTGTGGTATTGTGTAATAAGGTCGGTTTTAGTTGTGTTGTGTTTGTGGTGTAATGTGATGCATATGTGGCTAGGGGCTGTAGAGAATGTGTGTATAGGGGATATAGCAAGTGTGTGCATACAGGATATAGTGTGTGTGTGTGAATATATATATATAGATTTAGTGTGTGTTTAGGGGTGTAGTATGTGTTTGCTTACAAGGAATCTAGTGTGTGTATATATACATATATATATATATATATGAGTCTAGTGTGTGTTTGAAGGACCCAGAATGTGTATAGGAGATCTAGTGAGTGTGTGTTTATAACGGTTTCAGAGTGTATATAGGGATCTAGTGTGTGTATGTGTGTAGATGATCCAGAGTTGGGTAAGGGATCTAGTGTGTGTCTGGAATGTAATGTGTTTAGGGGTGCAGTATGTGTGTGAGGGGTGCTGTGTGTGTATATATATATATGGAAGTATTGTGTATGTCTGTTGTGCAGTGTTTTGGGGGGTTCTGTGTGTGTGTGAGGGGTGCAGTATGTGTGTGTGAGGGGGGCGGTGTGATGAGGGGGGCGGTGTGTGAGGGGGGCGGTGTGTGAGAGTGATGTGTGTGAGTGCGTGAGTGCTGTGTATGATGTGTGTGAGAGTGCTGTGTGTGAGAATGCTGTGTGTGAAACCTCCGTGCAGTGTGTGACAGAGAAACCTCCGTGCAGTGTGTGACAGAGAAACCTCCGCGCAGTGTGACAGAGAAACCTCCGTGCAGTGTGTGACAGAGAAACCTCCGCGCAGTGTGTGACAGAGAGACCTCCGCGCAGTGTGTGACAGAGAGACCTCCGTGCAGTGTGTGACAGAGAAAACTCCGTGCAGTGTGACAGAGAAACCTCCGTGCAGTGTGACAGAGAAACCTCCGCGCAGTGTGTGACAGAGAAACCTCCGCGCAGTGCGTGACAGAGAAACCTCCGTGCAGTGTGTGACAGAGAAAACTCCGTGCAGTGTGACAGAGAAACCTCCGTGCAGTGTGACAGAGAAACCTCCGTGCAGTGTGTGACAGAGAAACCTCCGTGCAGTGTGACAGAGAAACCTCCGTGCAGTGTGTGACAGAGAAACCTCCGTGCTGTGTGTGACAGAGAAACCTCCGTGCAGTGTGACAGAGAAACCTCCGTGCAGTGTGACAGAGAAACCTCCGTGCAGTGTGACAGAGAAACCTCCGTGCAGTGTGACAGAGAAACCTCCGTGCAGTGTGACAGAGAAACCTCCGTGCAGTGTGACAGAGAAACCTCCGCGCAGTGTGACAGAGAAACCTCCGCGCAGTGTGACAGAGAAACCTCCGTGCAGTGTGACAGAGAAACCTCCGTGCAGTGTGTGACAGAGAAACCTCCGTGCAGTGTGACAGAGAAACCTCCGTGCAGTGTGACAGAGAAACCTCCGTGCAGTGTGTGACAGAGAAACCTCCGCGCAGTGTGATAGAGAAACCTCCGCGCAGTGTGACAGAGAAACCTCCGTGCAGTGTGTGACAGAGAAACCTCCGTGCAGTGTGACAGAGAAACCTCCGTGCAGTGTGTGACAGAGAAACCTCCGTGCAGTGTGACAGAGAAACCTCCGTGCAGTGTGTGACAGAGAAACCTCCGTGCAGTGTGTGACAGAGAAACCTCCGTGCAGTGTGTGACAGAGAAACCTCCGTGCAGTGTGACAGAGAAACCTCCGCGCAGTGTGATAGAGAAACCTCCGTGCAGTGTGACAGAGAAACCTCCGTGCAGTGTGTGACAGAGAAACCTCCGTGCAGTGTGTGACAGAGAAACCTCCGTGCAGTGTGTGACAGAGAAACCTCCGTGCAGTGTGTGACAGAGAAACCTCCGCGCAGTGTGTGACAGAGAAACCTCCGTGCAGTGTGTGACAGAGAAACCTCCGTGCAGTGTGTGATAGAGAAACCTCCGTGCAGTGTGACAGAGAAACCTCCGTGCAGTGTGACAGAGAAACCTCCGTGCAGTGTGTGACAGAGAAACCTCCGTGCAGTGTGACAGAGAAACCTCCGTGCAGTGTGTGACAGAGAAACCTCCGTGCAGTGTGACAGAGAAACCTCCGTGCAGTGTGACAGAGAAACCTCCGTGCAGTGTGACAGAGAAACCTCCGTGCAGTGTGTGACAGAGAAACCTCCGTGCAGTGTGACAGAGAAACCTCCGTGCAGTGTGTGACAGAGAAACCTCCGCGCAGTGTGTGACAGAGAAACCTCCGTGCACTGTGACAGAGAAACCTCCGTGCAGTGTGACAGAGAAACCTCCGTGCAGTGTGACAGAGAAACCTCCGTGCAGTGTGTGACAGAGAAACCTCCGTGCAGTGTGTGACAGAGAAACCTCCGTGCAGTGTGTGACAGAGAAACCTCCGTGCAGTGTGTGACAGAGAAACCTCCGCGCAGTGTGACAGAGAAACCTCCGTGCAGTGTGTGACAGAGAAACCTCCGCGCAGTGTGACAGAGAAACCTCCGTGCAGTGTGACAGAGAAACCTCCGTGCAGTGTGACAGAGAAACCTCCGTGCAGTGTGTGACAGAGAAACCTCCGTGCAGTGTGACAGAGAAACCTCCGCGCAGTGTGTGACAGAGAAACCTCCGTGCAGTGTGACAGAGAAACCTCCGTGCAGTGTGACAGAGAAACCTCCGCGCAGTGTGTGACAGAGAAACCTCCGTGCAGTGTGATAGTGAAACCTCCGTGCAGTGTGTGACAGAGAAACCTCCGTGCAGTGTGTGACAGAGAAACCTCCGCGCAGTGTGTGACAGAGAAACCTCCGCGCAGTGTGACAGAGAAACCTCCGTGCAGTGTGACAGAGAAACCTCGTGCAGTGTGACAGAGAAACCTCCGCGCAGTGTGACAGAGAAACCTCCGTGCAGTGTGACAGAGAAACCTCCGTGCAGTGTGACAGAGAAACCTCCGTGCAGTGTGACAGAGAAACCTCCGTGCAGTGTGACAGAGAAACCTCCGTGCAGTGTGTGACAGAGAAACCTCCGTGCAGTGTGACAGAGAAACCTCCGTGCAGTGTGTGACAGAGAAACCTCCGTGCAGTGTGACAGAGAAACCTCCGTGCAGTGTGTGATAGAGAAACCTCCGTGCAGTGTGTGACAGAGAAACCTCCGCGCAGTGTGTGACAGAGAAACCTCCGTGCAGTGTGTGACAGAGAAACCTCCATGCAGTGTGACAGAGAAACCTCCGTGCAGTGTGTGACAGAGAAACCTCCGTGCAGTGTGACAGAGAAACCTCCGCGCAGTGTGTGACAGAGAAACCTCCGTGCAGTGTGACAGAGAAACCTCCGTGCAGTGTGACAGAGAAACCTCCGCGCAGTGTGTGACAGAGAAACCTCCGTGCAGTGTGTGACAGAGAAACCTCCGTGCAGTGTGACAGAGAAACCTCCGCGCAGTGTGACAGAGAAACCTCCGCGCAGTGTGTGACAGAGAAACCTCCGTGCAGTGTGATAGTGAAACCTCCGTGCAGTGTGTGACAGAGAAACCTCCGTGCAGTGTGTGACAGAGAAACCTCCGCGCAGTGTGTGACAGAGAAACCTCCGCGCAGTGTGACAGAGAAACCTCCGTGCAGTGTGACAGAGAAACCTCCGTGCAGTGTGACAGAGAAACCTCCGCGCAGTGTGACAGAGAAACCTCCGTGCAGTGTGACAGAGAAACCTCCGTGCAGTGTGACAGAGAAACCTCCGTGCAGTGTGACAGAGAAACCTCCGTGCAGTGTGACAGAGAAACCTCCGTGCAGTGTGTGACAGAGAAACCTCCGTGCAGTGTGACAGAGAAACCTCCGTGCAGTGTGTGACAGAGAAACCTCCGCGCAGTGTGACAGAGAAACCTCCGTGCAGTGTGTGACAGAGAAACCTCCGTGCAGTGTGACAGAGAAACCTCCGTGCAGTGTGACAGAGAAACCTCCGTGCAGTGTGTGACAGAGAAACCTCCGTGCAGTGTGACAGAGAAACCTACGTGCAGTGTGTGACAGAGAAACCTCCGTGCAGTGTGTGACAGAGAAACCTCCGTGCAGTGTGTGACAGAGAAACCTCCGTGCAGTGTGACAGAGAAACCTCCGTGCAGTGTGTGACAGAGAAACCTCCGTGCTGCCTGTGCGGCTCCCCGTGCAGTGTGACAGAGAAACCTCCGTGCAGTGTGTGACAGAGAAACCTCCGTGCAGTGTGATAGAGAAACCTCCGTGCAGTGTGTGACAGAGAAACCTCCGTGCAGTGTGATAGAGAAACCTCCGTGCAGTGTGACAGAGAAACCTCCGCGCAGTGTGATAGAGAAACCTCCGTGCAGTGTGACAGAGAAACCTCCATGCAGTGTGATAGAGAAACCTCCGTGCAGTGTGATAGAGAAACCTCCGTGCAGTGTGACAGAGAAACCTCTGTGCAGTGTGATAGAGAAACCTCCATGCAGTGTGATAGAGAAACCTCCGTGCAGTGTGATAGAGAAACCTCCGTGCAGTGTGTGACAGAGAAACCTCCGTGCAGTGTGTGATAGAGAAACCTCCGTGCAGTGTGACAGAGAAACCTCCGTGCAGTGTGACAGAGAAACCTCTGTGCAGTGTGACAGAGAAACCTCTGTGCAGTGTGTGATAGAGAAACCTCCGTGCAGTGTGACAGAGAAACCTCCGTGCAGTGTGTGACAGAGTAACCTCCGTGCAGTGTGTGACAGAGTAACCTCCGTGCAGTGTGACAGAGAAACCTCCGTGCAGTGTGTGACAGAGAAACCTCCGTGCAGTGTGTGACAGAGAAACCTCCGTGCAGTGTGACAGAGAAACCTCCGTGCAGTGTGATAGAGAAACCTCCGCGCAGTGTGTGACAGAGAAACCTCCGCGCAGTGTGACAGAGAAACCTCCGTGCAGTGTGACAGAGAAACCTCCGTGCAGTGTGACAGAGAAACCTCCGCGCAGTGTGTGACAGAGAAACCTCCGTGCAGTGTGACAGAGAAACCTCCGCGCAGTGTGACAGAGAAACCTCCGTGCAGTGTGACAGAGAAACCTCCGTGCAGTGTGACAGAGAAACCTCCGTGCAGTGTGTGACAGAGAAACCTCCGAGCAGTGTGACAGAGAAACCTCCGCGCAGTGTGTGATAGAGAAACCTCCGTGCAGTGTGTGACAGAGAAACCTCCGAGCAGTGTGACAGAGAAACCTCCGTGCAGTGTGACAGAGAAACCTCCGTGCAGTGTGACAGAGAAACCTCCGTGCAGTGTGTGACAGAGAAACCTCCGTGCAGTGTGTGACAGAGAAACCTCCGTGCAGTGTGTGACAGAGAAACCTCCGTGCAGTGTGTGACAGAGAAACCTCCGCGCAGTGTGACAGAGAAACCTCCGTGCAGTGTGTGACAGAGAAACCTCCGCGCAGTGTGACAGAGAAACCTCCGTGCAGTGTGACAGAGAAACCTCCGTGCAGTGTGTGACAGAGAAACCTCCGTGCAGTGTGTGATAGAGAAACCTCCGTGCAGTGTGTGACAGAGAAACCTCCGTGCAGTGTGTGACAGAGAAACCTCCGTGCAGTGTGACAGAGAAACCTCCGTGCAGTGTGTGATAGAGAAACCTCCGTGCAGTGTGTGACAGAGAAACCTCCGCGCAGTGTGTGACAGAGAAACCTCCGTGCAGTGTGTGACAGAGAAACCTCCGTGCAGTGTGACAGAGAAACCTCCGTGCAGTGTGTGACAGAGAAACCTCCGTGCAGTGTGACAGAGAAACCTCCGCGCAGTGTGTGACAGAGAAACCTCCGTGCAGTGTGACAGAGAAACCTCCGTGCAGTGTGACAGAGAAACCTCCGCGCAGTGTGTGACAGAGAAACCTCCGTGCAGTGTGTGACAGAGAAACCTCCGTGCAGTGTGACAGAGAAACCTCCGCGCAGTGTGTGACAGAGAAACCTCCGCGCAGTGTGACAGAGAAACCTCCGCGCAGTGTGACAGAGAAACCTCCGTGCAGTGTGTGACAGAGAAACCTCCGTGCAGTGTGTGACAGAGAAACCTCCGTGCAGTGTGTGACAGAGAAACCTCCGTGCAGTGTGTGACAGAGAAACCTCCGTGCAGTGTGTGACAGAGAAACCTCCGTGCAGTGTGTGACAGAGAAACCTCCGCGCAGTGTGTGACAGAGAAACCTCCGTGCAGTGTGTGACAGAGAAACCTCCGCGCAGTGTGACAGAGAAACCTCCGCGCAGTGTGTGACAGAGAAACCTCCGTGCAGTGTGATAGTGAAACCTCCGTGCAGTGTGTGACAGAGAAACCTCCGTGCAGTGTGTGACAGAGAAACCTCCGCGCAGTGTGTGACAGAGAAACCTCCGCGCAGTGTGACAGAGAAACCTCCGTGCAGTGTGACAGAGAAACCTCCGTGCAGTGTGACAGAGAAACCTCCGTGCAGTGTGACAGAGAAACCTCCGCGCAGTGTGACAGAGAAACCTCCGTGCAGTGTGACAGAGAAACCTCCGTGCAGTGTGACAGAGAAACCTCCGTGCAGTGTGTGACAGAGAAACCTCCGTGCAGTGTGACAGAGAAACCTCCGTGCAGTGTGTGACAGAGAAACCTCCGCGCAGTGTGACAGAGAAACCTCCGTGCAGTGTGTGACAGAGAAACCTCCGTGCAGTGTGACAGAGAAACCTCCGTGCAGTGTGTGACAGAGAAACCTCCGTGCAGTGTGTGACAGAGAAACCTCCGTGCAGTGTGTGACAGAGAAACCTCCGTGCAGTGTGACAGAGAAACCTCCGTGCAGTGTGACAGAGAAACCTCCGTGCAGTGTGTGACAGAGAAACCTCCGTGCAGTGTGACAGAGAAACCTCCGTGCAGTGTGTGACAGAGAAACCTCCGTGCAGTGTGACAGAGAAACCTCCACGCAGTGTGTGACAGAGAAACCTCCGTGCAGTGTGACAGAGAAACCTCCGTGCAGTGTGACAGAGAAACCTCCGTGCAGTGTTTGACAGAGAAACCTCCGTGCAGTGTGACAGAGAAACCTACGTGCAGTGTGTGTGTGGCGAAAGCGAAAGTTCTGTTATGTCCACTTGTTGTATATACAAATTTAGCTCCATTTGTGAGTTTGTTCATTACTAATGGCCTGCTGGTTTTGAGATGGCTCCAGGGTGTCTCAGGATGTATCCCAGAGACAATAGGACAATGGGCTATAGCCTGAGACATCCTGGCAAGTTATGGATTAGGGGTAATTGGTTTAAGAGTTCAAGGGAGGGGATCTTAATTAGGGTCAGGAAGGTTATCAGTCAGGGCTATTTCAATGTAATTATAATTCTAATGTTTGTTGTCATTGGGAGTTGATAGTGTATTTGGTGTGCTGGGGGAAGCTGGGGTGGGATTATACTGTAATCCATTTATCTCTCCAGATGTGGGGAGGAGTTCTGGCAGAGCATAAAAATAATGATTTGAAAGCTGAATAAAGACACTGATTTTACCCCTTCATGAAGTCTCGGCTCATGTTTGGGGAACTGGGATTTTATATTCACTTTGCATCATATTTCGGCTGTTTACTCGGGAGTAAGCTGCACAGGGCTCATTTATTATATATGGGTTCCTTTACACTGGTGGCAAGCGGCGGGATTTCTCCCGAATGGATGTATTTCATTTAACCGAAAAGGAAGTGAATGGCGCATAGATACGAACGGCTGAAACGAACAACACTTAAAGAACTGCTGGAAGCTCGAGGCATAATGGCAAGCAACAAGACGAAATCCACGATAATAGCCGAATTACTGGAGAGCGACCGAACCAGCGAGGTACAAATGGCGAACGCAGAAGAAACAGAGTTTCAGAAAGATGTGAGATGGAGACTCAGCTTGGTAGGACCGAATCCTGCACCAGAGATTGTGGTACAAATCATGGCACAAGCTTCGGAAGCAGAGAGTCGCCGGGAAGCACGGGAGACCAGAGAAAGATCACCACAAATGGATATACTGTCACTACCAGGATCATCTGTGGGGCGGCCACGTAAGATAAATTATGCTGCTTTTAAAAATTTTATAGAAAGCGAAATGGATATTGATAATTATCTGCAGGACTTTGAAAGACAGTGTGTATTAGAAGATGTGGATAAAACTAATTGGCCTGCAATATTGAGCAGCAAGCTATCAGGCAGAGCAGCAGAAGCCTTTAGAGCAGTACCTGATGTGGACATGCAAAATTATGAAAAAGTGAAGGAGATTTTGTTAGCCCGTTATGCAGTTACACCGGAGGCACACAGGAGAAAATTCCGGTCGCTCCGCAAGCAGGGCAAAGACTCTTACACAGAGTGGGCATTCCGCATGCATCGCGCTGCCAGTAACTGGATGCAGGGATGCCAGGCAACTACACTGGAGGATGCATTACAATTGTTATTATTGGAGCAGTTTTTTGACCACACTCCTACAGATACCAGGGATTGGGTCAGAGACAGAAAGCCGCTGTCAGTAGAAGAGGCAGCACGTCTAGCAGACGAATTTCATGAGAGCAGACGGAAAGATCACAACTGTGGAGCTTCAGGATTTCGACTGCGGTATCACGCTCAAGCTCCAGCACCGCAACCGAAACCAGTACCACCGGTGAGTCAACCTACTTCCACTGGGGTTCAGAAAACTGCACCGATGTGTTTTGGGTGTAAGCAGGTGGGACACATAAAACCTAATTGTCCACACCGTAATACTGATCGATGGGGGCGAGCACCAGCCCCACCAACGAGAGCAGCTGCTCATTGTGTACAAGAGGATTACAACTATTCTATGCAAGGGGGTGACCACACTAATTCAGAGAATTGGTCCATGCTACACGAGGTCAACCCAGTTCAAGCAGCAGATGACAATCGGGCGCACCATCGTCAGACCGTGCGACTTAATGGGCAGGAAGCCAGAGGACTGAGAGACACTGGAGCTACGATAACTCTGGTACAACCACACCGTGTCAAACCATCCCAACATACTGGACGCTCCGTGGCTGTAAGGGTGGCGGGAGGGGCTATTCACAAGTTACCCACTGCCATGGTACACATTGACTGGGGCACCGGGGCTAAGGCTGTGGAGGTGGGCATCATGCCAGAGTTACCGGCGGAGGTTTTGCTGGGAAACGATTTGGGGTGCTTGACTTCTCAATTTATACAGCCGACTACAGCAGGAGCGCTCCCAGTCACAACCAGACAACAGGCACGAGCTATGGACACCTCACACTCCCCGGATGACCCGGTAGGCACTAATAATGCTTCTGTAGATTCTAGTCCTAACATGTATTGGGGCACTCCCACCGACTTTGGGCAGGCTCAGAGGGAGGATAGCACTTTAAGTGGGTACAGGAGGGAGGCAGATAAACCCCAGGGAGACGTAGGACAGGAAAGGTTCCAGTGGGAAAAAGGTTTGCTATATCGGATAACAGAGGGGGCGGGAGGAGGAGCCCGACAGGTGATGAAAAAACAGTTAGTGGTACCCCGCAAATATAGGGCAGAGTTATTACGGATTAGCCACGATATACCCTTAGCAGGACATCTAGGGATTAAGAAAACCCGAGATAGGTTGACTCAGACATTTTTTTGGCCAGGTGTTACCCAAGATTTACAAAATTATTGTAGAACCTGTGATGTATGCCAAAAAGTAGGAAAGAGGGGTGACCACCCCCGAGCGAAATTAAGACCTCTTCCCATAATAGAGGAACCTTTTTTCAGAGTGGCAGTGGATTTGGTAGGACCCCTTAGTAAGCCTAGTCCATCGGGTAAGAAATATATTCTTACGGTGGTGGACTATGCTACACGCTACCCGGAAGCTATAGCCTTACCTAATATCACTGCTGAAACCGTAGCTGAAGCTCTCATCAAAGTATTTACTCGAGTTGGGTTCCCTAGGGAAATAGTATCCGACCAAGGGACCCAATTCACAGCGGTAGTTACTCAGCAGCTCTGGCAGAGCTGCGGAGTAAAACCCATACTGAGTTCTCCCTATCATCCCCAGACGAACGGGCTCTGCGAACGTTTTAATGGCACTCTAAAACAGATGCTAATCACGTTCACAGAGACCTGGCGGAACTGGGAAAAGTTCCTTCCCCACCTGCTGTTCGCATACCGGGAGGTACCCCAGGCATCCACCGGATTCTCTCCTTTCGAACTGTTATATGGAAGGAGAGTCCGAGGACCCCTGGACCTGGTCCGCGAGCACTGGGAAGGGGATATGGGAGAATCAGGCACGCCGATAGTACCATTTGTTTTAGAGTTGAGAGACCGACTGCAGGCGCTTACTCAATCGGTAAGGGGAAACCTGCAGGCGGCTCAACAACGTCAGAAACACTGGTACGATAGGAGAGCTAGAGATCGTATTCTAGAGATAGATCAAAAAGTGTTAGTCCTCAAACCGACCAAAACAGATAAGTTACAGGCCTCTTGGCAAGGGCCCTACAAAGTAGTAGCCAGGGTCAGCGACACTACGTACATAGTAACAGATTGTAACAATGAAAGGATCCGCAGGTCCTTTCATGTTAATATGTTGAAACCCTACTTTGAGAGGCCAGAGGAAGTCTCTGCAGTATGCGCTCCGGCGCTTGAAGATAGTGAGGGTATTCCCTTGCCCAACTTGCTCCACAAAGAACCCACCAGGGTGGAGCAGGTTGGACTAGGACCGGAGTTGAAACCAGAGGAAAGGGCACAGGCTACTCAGCTGTTACGGGAATTTCGGGATATGTTTTCTGCTCTCCCGGGCTACACGACGCTGGCAGTCCACCGGGTGGAGACCCCAGGTCAGGTACCTTTGAGACAGCAACCATACAGAATTCCTGAGGCAGTTAGAGATAGCATGTTAAAAGAGATTCAGGAGATGCTGGATCTAAGGGTTATAGAACCCTCGCAGAGCCCTTGGGCCTCCCCAGTGGTATTAGTACCAAAGAAAGATGGTACCACGCGGTTTTGTGTGGATTACAGCAGGCTTAATGACCGTACGGTCACGGATGCCTACCCCATGCCCAGGGTAGATGAGTTATTAGACCGTATGGCCGGGGGTAATTACTTGACCACTATTGACCTGTGCAAGGGGTATTGGCAAATCCCCTTGGAGCCTGATGCTATTCCTAAGTCTGCATTCGTCACCCCATTTGGCTTGTACCAATTTAAGGTCATGCCATTTGGGATGAAGAATGCCCCAGCTACTTTTCAAAGGATGGCAGACCGGCTCTTAGAGGGATTTCAGGGCTTCGCCTGTGCTTATCTAGATGACATAGCCATTTACAGCAGCACTTGGGAGGCCCACCTGGAGCACATTTCTGTAGTACTCAAGCGAATTCAAGAGGCAGGATTAACCTTGAAACCAGAAAAATGTCATGTAGGCATGGCCGAGGTCCAATACCTAGGCCATAGGGTAGGGTCAGGCAAGCAGAGGCCTGAGCCAGCTAAAATTGAGGCTATCACGCAGTGGCCCCAACCACGCACCAAGACACAGGTTATGGCCTTTCTGGGAACAGCTGGCTATTATAGGAAATTTGTGTCAGATTATAGCGCCACAGCCAAACCCCTTACCGATCTTACCAAAAAGTCGTTACCTAGGCAAGTAGTATGGTCTCCGGAGTGTGAGGAGGCCTTCCAGAAACTCAAGCTTGCGTTAAGTAAAACACCTGTATTGGCGGCACCTGACCACACTAAAAGATTCCTCGTTCACACAGATGCCTCAATGTTCGGACTGGGAGCCGTGTTAAGTCAAGTGGGGGACGATGGCCTGGAGCATCCGGTAGCATATCTGTGCCGAAAACTTATACCCAGAGAGGTCAGTTATGCCACCGTTGAGAAAGAGTGTTTGGCATTAGTCTGGGCCCTGAAGAAATTACAGCCTTATTTATATGGACAATCTTTCACGGTTATGACGGATCATAACCCCCTCATCTGGCTCAACAGAGTAGCCGGAGATAACCCCAGACTGCTAAGATGGAGCTTGGCACTGCAACCCTATAATTTCACAATGCAGTACCGGCCAGGGAAGCAGAATGCCAACGCAGATGGGTTATCCCGGCAAACAGAACTGGAAAAACAAAGTTTAACAGCGGACATCCCCAAGCCAACCCGTTAGGGTCTAGGTGGGTATGCCGTCCCATGGAACTAAGGGGGAGCTATGTGGCGAAAGTTCTGTTATGTCCACTTGTTGTATATACAAATTTAGCTCCATTTGTGAGTTTTTGCATTACTAATGGCCTGCTGTTTTGAGATGGCTCCAGGGTGTCTCAGGATGTATCCCAGAGACAATAGGACAATGGGCTATAGCCTGAGACATCCTGGCAAGTTATGGATTAGGGGTAATTGGTTTAAGAGTTCAAGGGAGGGGATCTTAATTAGGGTTATCAGTCAGGGCTATTTCAATGTAATTATAATTCTAATGTTTGTTGTCATTGGGAGTTGATACTGTATTTGGTGTGCTGGGGGAAGCTGGGGTGGGATTATACTGTAATCCATTTATCTCTTCAGATGTGGGGAGGAGTTCTGGCAGAGCATAAAAATAATGATTTGAAAGCTGAATAAACACACTGATTTTACCCCTTCATGAAGTCTCGGCTCATGTTTGGGGAACTGGGATTTTATATTCACTTTGCATCATATTTCGGCTGTTTATTCGGGAGTAAGCTGCACAGGGCTCATTTATTATATATGGGTTCCTTTACAGTGTGACAGAGAAACCTCCGTGCAGTGTGACAGAGAAACCTCCGTGCAGTGTGACAGAGAAACCTCCGTGCAGTGTGACAGAGAAACCTCCGTGCAGTGTGTGACAGAGAAACCTCCGTGCAGTGTGTGATAGAGAAACCTCCGTGCAGTGTGTGACAGAGAAACCTCCGTGCAGTGTGTGATAGAGAAACCTCCGTGCAGTGTGACAGAGAAACCTCCGTGCAGTGTGACAGAGAAACCTCCGTGCAGTGTGACAGAGAAACCTCCGCGCAGTGTGTGACAGAGAAACCTCCGTGCAGTGTGTGACAGAGAAACCTCCGTGCAGTGTGTGACAGAGAAACCTCCGTGCAGTGTGTGACAGAGAAACCTCCGTGCAGTGTGTGACAGAGAAACCTCCGTGCAGTGTGTGACAGAGAAACCTCCGTGCAGTGTGACAGAGAAACCTCCGCGCAGTGTGACAGAGAAACCTCCGTGCAGTGTGTGACAGAGAAACCTCCGTGCAGTGTGTGACAGAGAAACCTCCGTGCAGTGTGTGACAGAGAAACCTCCGTGCAGTGTGTGACAGAGAAACCTCCGTGCAGTGTGTGACAGAGAAACCTCCGTGCAGTGTGTGACAGAGAAACCTCCGTGCAGTGTGACAGAGAAACCTCCGTGCAGTGTGTGACAGAGAAACCTCCGCGCAGTGTGACAGAGAAACCTCCGTGCAGTGTGTGACAGAGAAACCTCCGTGCAGTGTGTGATAGAGAAACCTCCGTGCAGTGTGTGACAGAGAAACCTCCGTGCAGTGTGACAGAGAAACCTCCGTGCAGTGTGTGACAGAGAAACCTCCGCGCAGTGTGACAGAGAAACCTCCGCGCAGTGTGACGGAGGAGACCGACCAGCTGGAACCAATGGCCTACTCCGCCTGCTGCCCACTGCGTAGAGGAGGAGGAATGTTGGGGCGTCCTACATGAGGCAAACCCTGTTCAAGCTGCCCACCGCGATAACCGCCAACAACACCGACAACTGGTTAAAGTAAACGGGAAGGAAGTCAGTGGTCTACGGGATACCGGGTCGACCATGACATTGCTCCAAAAACACTTGGTGCCAGAGATTCAGCACACTGGAGACACCGTGGTTGTAAGAGTAGCCGGAGGCGCGGTGTTTCGCCTACCCGTTGCCCGGGTACATTTGGATTGGGGAGTGGGCGCCCGACATGTGAATGTGGGGATCATGAGGGACTTACCGGCGGATGTCCTCCTTGGAAATGACTTGGCGCCCTTTGTTTCTGCCTACGCTCCCATGGATCCCTCTGAAGCGAACGCTGTCACGACCCGTGCCGCCGAGACCGGCCCACCGGCTGCTGAGACCCAGATGCTTCATTTATGGACTGGGGGCTGTGCTGAGCCAGGTCTGGGAAGATGGAGGAGAGCACCCTGTCGCATACCTCAGCAGAAAGCTACTACCCCGGGAAGTGAGTTATGCGGCAGTGGAGAAGGAGTGTTTGGCCCTGGTCTGGGCATTAAAGAAATTGAGCCCCTATTTGTACGGGCAGGAGTTCTCGCTCATCACGGACCACAACCCCCTTGTCTGGCTTAACCGGGTCTCAGGAGACAATGGTAGACTGCTGCGGTGGAGCTTAGCTTTACAACCTTACAACTTCACCATCAGCTACCGACCCGGTAAGCAGAACGGGAATGCGGATGGATTGTCCCGGCAAACCAACTTCCATAGTACCTCCTAGTCCGGTCATCCCCAAGTTGACCCGCCACAGGGTCAAGCCGGGTCTGCCGGAGTGTTCCACAAGAGGGGAGCCGTGTGACAGATCCAGGCTATCTGGGGATATTATGTGATACGAATGGGAAATGTTCGACCATTATAAAGTTATGTGTTTTTAGTGTTGAAATTAAAATGGCAATTTGCCTCTGTCCTGGAGATAATTGAATTACTTCCCAATTATCTCCAGGGCAGGGGGGAGGAAATCATAATGCCTGCTGGGAATAATCTGTGTCTGTGGGTCCTAAATTGGCTTATGTCTGTCTATTGTTACAGTCTCCCATTGGGTCCCCTAGGGGAGTGTCCACCAAGTGGGAGACCTGGATAAATACGGGCGTGTAGCCCACAGTAAAAGCAGCTCATGTTTTACCCTCAACACAGAGCGTGGTCTCGTTATTGGGGGGGGGGGGGGAGATCTACTAAACGGCGGTTTGTGCATCTGATGCTGAGGGTACTGTAACACAGTGTGACAGAGAAACCTCCATGCAGTGTGTGACAGAGAAACCTCTGCGCAGTGTGTGACAGAGAAACCTCCGTGCAGTGTGACAGAGAAACCTCCGCGCAGTGTGACAGAGAAACCTCCGCGCAGTGTGTGACAGAGAAACCTCCGCGCAGTGTGACAGAGAAACCTCCGCGCAGTGTGACAGAGAAACCTCTGTGCAGTGTGATAGAGAAAGCTCCGCGCAGTGTGTGACAGAGAAACCTCCGTGCAGTGTGTGACAGAGAAACCTCCATGCAGTGTGATAGAGAAACCTCCGTGCAGTGTGACAGAGAAACCTCCGTGCAGTGTGTGACAGAGAAACCTCCGTGCAGTGTGACAGAGAAACCTCCGTGCAGTGTGATAGAGAAACCTCCGTGCAGTGTGTGACAGAGAAACCTCCGCGCAGTGTGATAGAGAAACCTCCGTGCAGTGTGACAGAGAAACCTCCGCGCAGTGTGACAGAGAAACCTCCGTGCAGTGTGACAGAGAAACCTCCGTGCAGTGTGACAGGGAAACCTCTGTGCAGTGTGACAGAGAAACCTCCGTGCAGTGTGACAGAGAAACCTCCATGCAGTGTGACAGAGAAACCTCCGCGCAGTGTGTGACAGAGAAACCTCTGTGCAGTGTGATAGAGAAACCTCCGTGCAGTGTGATAGAGAAACCTCCGTGCAGTGTGTGACAGAGAAACCTCCGTGCAGTGTGATAGAGAAACCTCCGTGCAGTGTGTGACAGAGAAACCTCCGTGCAGTGTGACAGAGAAACCTCCGTGCAGTGTGACAGAGAAACCTCCGTGCAGTGTGACAGAGAAACCTCCATGCAGTGTGACAGAGAAACCTCCGTGCAGTGTGACAGAGAAACCTCCGCGCAGTGTGTGACAGAGAAACCTCCGTGCAGTGTGATAGAGAAACCTCCGTGCAGTGTGATAGAGAAACCTCCGTGCAGTGTGTGACAGAGAAACCTCCGTGCAGTGTGTGACAGAGAAACCTCCGTGCAGTGTGACAGAGAAACCTCCGTGCAGTGTGACAGAGAAACCTCCGTGCAGTGTGTGACAGAGAAACCTCCGTGCAGTGTGACAGAGAAACCTCCGCGCAGTGTGACAGAGAAACCTCCGTGCAGTGTGTGACAGAGAAACCTCCGCGCAGTGTGACAGAGAAACCTCCGTGCAGTGTGTGATAGAGAAACCTCCGTGCAGTGTGTGACAGAGAAACCTCCGCGCAGTGTGACAGAGAAACCTCCGCGCAGTGTGACAGAGAAACCTTTGCGCAGTGTGACAGAGAAACCTCCGTGCAGTGTGACAGAGAAACCTCCGTGCAGTGTGACAGAGAAACCTCCGTGCAGTGTGACAGAGAAACCTCCGTGCAGTGTGATAGAGACACCTCCGTGCAGTGTGACAGAGAAACCTCCGTGCAGTGTGACAGAGAAACCTCCGTCTAGTGTGACAGAGAAACCTCCGTGCAGTGTGACAGAGAAACCTCCGTGCAGTGTGACAGAGAAACCTCCGTGCAGTGTGTCAGAGAAACCTCCGCGCAGTGTGATAGAGAAACCTCCGTGCAGTGTGACAGAGAAACCTCCGCGCAGTGTGTCAGAGAAACCTCCGTGCAGTGTGATAGAGAAACCTCCGTGCAGTGTGACAGAGAAACCTCCGTGCAGTGTGTCAGAGAAACCTCCGCGCAGTGTGATAGAGAAACCTCCGTGCAGTGTGACAGAGAAACCTTTGCGCAGTGTGACAGAGAAACCTCCGTGCAGTGTGACAGAGAAACCTCCGTCTAGTGTGACAGAGAAACCTCCGTGCAGTGTGACAGAGAAACCTCCGTGCAGTGTGACAGAGAAACCTCCGTGCAGTGTGTCAGAGAAACCTCCGCGCAGTGTGATAGAGAAACCTCCGTGCAGTGTGACAGAGAAACCTCCGCGCAGTGTGTCAGAGAAACCTCCGTGCAGTGTGATAGAGAAACCTCCGTGCAGTGTGACAGAGAAACCTCCGTGCAGTGTGTCAGAGAAACCTCCGCGCAGTGTGATAGAGAAACCTCCGTGCAGTGTGACAGAGAAACCTTTGCGCAGTGTGACAGAGAAACCTCCGTGCAGTGTGACAGAGAAACCTCCGTGCAGTGTGACAGAGAAACCTCCGTGCAGTGTGATAGAGACACCTCCGTGCAGTGTGACAGAGAAACCTCCGTGCAGTGTGACAGAGAAACCTCCGTGCAGTGTGACAGAGAAACCTCCGTGCAGTGTGACAGAGAAACCTCCGTGCAGTGTGACAGAGAAACCTCCGTGCAGTGTGACAGAGAAACCTCCGTGCAGTGTGACAGAGAAACCTCCGCGCAGTGTGACAGAGAAACCTCCGCGCAGTGTGACAGAGAAACCTTTGCGCAGTGTGACAGAGAAACCTCCGTGCAGTGTGACAGAGAAACCTCCGTGCAGTGTGACAGAGAAACCTCCGTGCAGTGTGACAGAGAAACCTCCGTGCAGTGTGATAGAGACACCTCCGTGCAGTGTGACAGAGAAACCTCCGTGCAGTGTGACAGAGAAACCTCCGTCAAGTGTGACAGAGAAACCTCCGTGCAGTGTGACAGAGAAACCTCCGTGCAGTGTGACAGAGAAACCTCCGTGCAGTGTGACAGAGAAACCTCCGTGCAGTGTGTCAGAGAAACCTCCGCGCAGTGTGATAGAGAAACCTCCGTGCAGTGTGACAGAGAAACCTCCGTGCAGTGTGACAGAGAAACCTCCGTCTAGTGTGACAGAGAAACCTCCGTGCAGTGTGACAGAGAAACCTCCGTGCAGTGTGACAGAGAAACCTCCGTGCAGTGTGTCAGAGAAACCTCCGCGCAGTGTGATAGAGAAACCTCCGTGCAGTGTGACAGAGAAACCTCCGCGCAGTGTGTCAGAGAAACCTCCGTGCAGTGTGATAGAGAAACCTCCGTGCAGTGTGACAGAGAAACCTCCGTGCAGTGTGTCAGAGAAACCTCCGCGCAGTGTGATAGAGAAACCTCCGTGCAGTGTGACAGAGAAACCTTTGCGCAGTGTGACAGAGAAACCTCCGTGCAGTGTGACAGAGAAACCTCCGTGCAGTGTGACAGAGAAACCTCCGTGCAGTGTGATAGAGACACCTCCGTGCAGTGTGACAGAGAAACCTCCGTGCAGTGTGACAGAGAAACCTCCGTGCAGTGTGACAGAGAAACCTCCGTGCAGTGTGACAGAGAAACCTCCGTGCAGTGTGACAGAGAAACCTCCGTGCAGTGTGACAGAGAAACCTCCGTGCAGTGTGACAGAGAAACCTCCGCGCAGTGTGACAGAGAAACCTCTGCGCAGTGTGACAGAGAAACCTTTGCGCAGTGTGACAGAGAAACCTCCGTGCAGTGTGACAGAGAAACCTCCGTGCAGTGTGACAGAGAAACCTCCGTGCAGTGTGACAGAGAAACCTCCGTGCAGTGTGATAGAGACACCTCCGTGCAGTGTGACAGAGAAACCTCCGTGCAGTGTGACAGAGAAACCTCCGTCAAGTGTGACAGAGAAACCTCCGTGCAGTGTGACAGAGAAACCTCCGTGCAGTGTGACAGAGAAACCTCCGTGCAGTGTGTCAGAGAAACCTCCGCGCAGTGTGATAGAGAAACCTCCGTGCAGTGTGACAGAGAAACCTCCGCGCAGTGTGTCAGAGAAACCTCCGTGCAGTGTGATAGAGAAACCTCCGTGCAGTGTGACAGAGAAACCTCCGTGCAGTGTGTCAGAGAAACCTCCGCGCAGTGTGATAGAGAAACCTCCGTGCAGTGTGACAGAGAAACCTTTGCGCAGTGTGACAGAGAAACCTCCGTGCAGTGTGACAGAGAAACCTCCGTGCAGTGTGACAGAGAAACCTCCGTGCAGTGTGATAGAGACACCTCCGTGCAGTGTGACAGAGAAACCTCCGTGCAGTGTGACAGAGAAACCTCCGTGCAGTGTGACAGAGAAACCTCCGTGCAGTGTGACAGAGAAACCTCCGTGCAGTGTGACAGAGAAACCTCCGTGCAGTGTGACAGAGAAACCTCCGTGCAGTGTGACAGAGAAACCTCCGTGCAGTGTGATAGAGACACCTCCGTGCAGTGTGACAGAGAAACCTCCGTGCAGTGTGACAGAGAAACCTCCGCGCAGTGTGATAGAGAAACCTCCGAGCAGTGTGTGACAGAGAAACCTCCGTGCAGTGTGACAGAGAAACCTCCGCGCAGTGTGACAGAGAAACCTCCGTGCAGTGTGTGATAGAGAAACCTCCGCGCAGTGTGATAGAGAAACCTCCGTGCAGTGTGTGACAGAGAAACCTCCGTGCAGTGTGTGACAGAGAAACCTCCGCGCAGTGTGTGATAAAGAAACCTCCGTGCAGTGTGACAGAGAAACCTCCGTGCAGTGTGTGACAGAGAAACCTCCGTGCAGTGTGTGACAGAGAAACCTCCGTGCAGTGTGACAGAGAAACCTCCGCGCAGTGTGATAGAGAAACCTCCGCGCAGTGTGTGACAGAGAAACCTCCGTGCAGTGTGTGACAGAGAAACCTCCGTGCAGTGTGTGACAGAGAAACCTCCGTGCAGTGTGACAGAGAAACCTCCGTGCAGTGTGTGACAGAGAAACCTCCGTGCAGTGTGTGACAGAGAAACCTCCGTGCAGTGTGACAGAGAAACCTCCGTGCAGTGTGATAGAGAAACCTCCGCGCAGTGTGATAGAGAATCCTCCGCGCAGTGTGTGACAGAGAAACCTCCGCGCAGTGTGACAGAGAAACCTCCGTGCAGTGTGACAGAGAAACCTCCGTGCAGTGTGTGACAGAGAAACCTCCGTGCAGTGTGCGACAGAGAAACCTCCGTGCAGTGTGACAGAGAAACCTCCGTGCAGTGTGTAATAGAGAAACCTCCGTGCAGTGTGACAGAGAAACCTCCGTGCAGTGTGTGACAGAGAAACCTCCGTGCAGTGTGATAGAGAAACCTCCGTGCAGTGTGATAGAGAAACCTGCGTGCAGTGTGACAGAGAAACCTCCGTGCAGTGTGATAGAGAAACCTCCGTGCAGTGTGTGACAGAGAAAACTCCGTGCAGTGTGTGATAGAGAAACCTCCGTGCAGTGTGACAGAGAAACCTCCGTGCAGTGTGTGACAGAGAAACCTCCGTGCAGTGTGACAGAGAAACCTCCGTGCAGCGTTACAGAGAAACCTCCGTGCAGTGTGATAGAGAAACCTCCGTGCAGTGTGACAGAGAAACCTCCGTGCAGTGTGATAGAGAAACCTCCGCGCAGTGTGACAGAGAAACCTCCGTGCAGTGTGTGACAGAGAAACCTCCGTGCAGTGTGACAGAGAAACCTCCGTGCAGTGTGACAGAGAAACCTCCGTGCAGTGTGTGACAGAGAAACCTCCGTGCAGTGTGATAGAGAAACCTCCGTGCAGTGTGTGACAGAGAAACCTCCGTGCAGTGTGCGACAGAGAAACCTCCGCGCAGTGTGATAGAGAAACCTCCGTGCAGTGTGAGAGAGAAACCTCCGCGCAGTGTGTGACAGGGAAACCTCCGTGCAGTGTGACAGATAAACTTCAGCGCAGTGTGTGATAGAGAAACCTCCGTGCAGTGTGATAGAGAAACCTCCGTGCAGTGTGTGACAGAGAAACCTCCGTGCAGTGTGCGACAGAGAAACCTCCGCGCAGTGTGATAGAGAAACCTCCGTGCAGTGTGAGAGAGAAACCTCCGCGCAGTGTGTGACAGGGAAACCTCCGTGCAGTGTGACAGAGAAACTTCAGCGCAGTGTGTGATAGAGAAACCTCCGTGCAGTGTGACAGAGAAACCTTTGCGCAGTGTGACAGAGAAACCTCCGTGCAGTGTGTGACAGAGAAACCTCCGTGCAGTGTGATAGAGAAACCTCCGTGCAGTGTGACAGAGAAACCTCCGTGCAGTGTGACAGAGAAACCTCCGCGCAGTGTGTGACAGAGAAACCTCCGCGCAGTGTGATAGAGAAAACTCCGCGCAGTGTGGGACAGAGAAACCTTTGCGCAGTGTGACAGAGAAACCTCCGTGCAGTGTGACAGAGAAACCTCCGTGCAGTGTGACAGAGAAACCTCCGTGCAGTGTGACAGAGAAACCTCCGTGCAGTGTGAAAGAGACACCTCCGTGCAGTGTGACAGAGAAACCTCCGCGCAGTGTGATAGAGAAACCTCCGTGCAGTGTGACAGAGAAACCTCCGTGCAGTGTGAGACAGAGAAACCTCCGTGCAGTGTGTGACAGAGAAACCTCCGTGCAGTGTGACAGAGAAACCTCCGTGCAGTGTGAGACAGAGAAACCTCCGTGCAGTGTGTGACAGAGAAACCTCCGTGCAGTGTGTGACAGAGAAACCTCCGTGCAGTGTGACAGAGAAACCTCCGTGCAGTGTGACAGAGAAACCTCCGTGCAGTGTGATAGAGACACCTCCGTGCAGTGTGACAGAGAAACCTCCGTGCAGTGTGACAGAGAAACCTCCGCGCAGTGTGATAGAGAAACCTCCGAGCAGTGTGTGACAGAGAAACCTCCGTGCAGTGTGACAGAGAAACCTCCGAGCAGTGTGTGACAGAGAAACCTCCGTGCAGTGTGACAGAGAAACCTCCGTGCAGTGTGACAGAGAAACCTCCGTGCAGTGTGACAGAGAAACCTCCATACAGTGTGTGACAGAGAAACCTCCGTGCAGTGTGACAGAGAAACCTCCGTGCAGTGTGTGACAGAGAAACCTCCGTGCAGTGTGACAGAGAAACCTCCGTGCAGTGTGACAGAGAAACCTCCGTGGAGTGTGACAGAGAAACCTCCGCGCAGTGTGATAGAGAAACCTCCGTGCAGTGTGTGACAGAGAAACCTCCGTGCAGTGTGATAGAGAAACCTCCGTGCAGTGTGACAGAGAAACCTCCGTGCAGTGTGTGACAGAGAAACCTCCGTGCAGTGTGACAGAGAAACCTCCGTGCAGTGTGACAGAGAAACCTCCGTGCAGTGTGACAGAGAAACCTCCGTGCAGTGTGACAGAGAAACCTCCGTGCAGTGTGTGACAGAGAAACCTCCGTGCAGTGTGTGACAGAGAAACCTCCGTGCAGTGAGTGACAGAGAAACCTCCGTGCAGTGTGACAGAGAAACCTCCGCGCAGTGTGTGACAGAGAAACCTCCGTGCAGTGTGATAGAGAAACCTCCGTGCAGTGTGACAGAGAAACCTCCGCGCAGTGTGTGACAGAGAAACCTCCGTGCAGTGTGACAGAGAAACCTCCGTGCAGTGTGATAGAGAAACCTCCGTGCAGTGTGTGACAGAGAGAAACCTCCGTGCAGTGTGTGACAGAAAAACCTCCATGCAGTGTGACAGAGAAACCTCCGTGCAGTGTGTGACAGAGAAACCTCCGTGCAGTGTGACAGAGAAACCTCCGTGCAGTGTGATAGAGAAACCTCCGTGCAGTGTGACAGAGAAACCTCTGGGCAGTGTGACAGAGAAACCTCCGTGCAGTGTGACAGAGAAACCTCCGCGCAGTGTGACAGAGAAACCTCCGTGCAGTGTGATAGAGAAACCTCCGTGAAGTGTGACAGAGAAACCTCCGTGCAGTGTGACAGAGAAACCTCCGTGCAGTGTGACAGAGAAACCTCCGTGCAGTGTGTCAGAGAAACCTCCGCGCAGTGTGATAGAGAAACCTCCGTGCAGTGTGACAGAGAAACCTCCGCGCAGTGTGACAGAGAAACCTCCGTGCAGTGTGACAGAGAAACCTCCGTGCAGAGTGTCAGAGAAACCTCCGTGCAGAGTGTCAGAGAAACCTCCGCGCAGTGTGACAGAGAAACCTCCGCGCAGTGTGACAGAGAAACCTCCGTGCAGTGTGACAGAGAAACCTCCGTGCAGTGTGACAGGAAAACCTCTGTGCAGTGTGACAGAGAAACCTCCGTGCAGTGTGACAGAGAAACCTCCGTGCAGTGTGACATAGAAACCTCCGCGCAGTGTGTGACAGAGAAACCTCCGTGCAGTGTGATAGAGAAACCCCCGTGCAGTGTGATAGAGAAACCTCCGTGCAGTGTGTGACAGAGAAACCTCCGTGCAGTGTGATAGAGAAACCTCCGTGCAGTGTGTGACAGAGAAACCTCCGTGCAGTGTGACAGAGAAACCTCTGTGCAGTGTGACAGAGAAACCTCCGTGCAGTGTGACAGAGAAACCTCCATGCAGTGTGACAGAGAAACCTCCGTGCAGTGTGACAGAGAAACCTCCGCGCAGTGTGTGACAGAGAAACCTCCGTGCAGTGTGATAGAGAAACCTCCGTGCAGTGTGATAGAGAAACCTCCGTGCAGTGTGTGACAGAGAAACCTCCGTGCAGTGTGATAGAGAAACCTCCGTGCAGTGTGTGACAGAGAAACCTCCGTGCAGTGTGATAGAGAAACCTCCGTGAGGTGTGTGACAGAGAAACCTCCGTGCAGTGTGACAGAGAAACCTCTGTGCAGTGTGACAGAGAAACCTCCGTGCAGTGTGACAGAGAAACCTCCATGCAGTGTGACAGAGAAACCTCCGTGCAGTGTGACAGAGAAACCTCCGCGCAGTGTGTGACAGAGAAACCTCCGTGCAGTGTGATAGAGAAACCTCCGTGCAGTGTGATAGAGAAACCTCCGTGCAGTGTGATAGAGAAACCTCCGTGCAGTGTGTGACAGAGAAACCTCCGTGCAGTGTGACAGAGAAACCTCCGCGCAGTGTGACAGAAAAACCTCCGTGCAGTGTGACAGAGAAACCTCCGCGCAGTGTGTGACAGAGAAACCTCCGAGCAGTGTGTGACAGAGAAACCTCCGTGCAGTGTGTGATAGAGAAACCTCCGTGCAGTGTGTGACAGAGAAACCTCCGTGCAGTGTGTGACAGAGAAACCTCCGTGCAGTGTGATAGAGAAACCTCCGTGCAGTGTGACAGAGAAACCTCCGTGCAGTGTGACAGAGAAACCTCCGCGCAGTGTGACAGAGAAACCTCCGTGCAGTGTGACAGAGAAACCTCCGTGCAGTGTGTGATAGAGAAACCTCCGTGCAGTGTGTGACAGAGAAACCTCCGCGCAGTGTGTGACAGAGAAACCTCCGTGCAGTGTGTGACAGAGAAACCTCCATGCAGTGTGACAGAGAAACCTCCGCGCAGTGTGTGATAGAGAAACCTCCGTGCAGTGTGTGACAGAGAAACCTCCGTGCAGTGTGTGACAGAGAAACCTCCGTGCAGTGTGACAGAGAAACCTCCGTGCAGTGTGTGACAGAGAAACCTCCGTGCAGTGTGTGATAGAGAAACCTCCATGCAGTGTGACAGAGAAACCTCCGTGCAGTGTGTGATAGAGAAACCTCCATGCAGTGTGACAGAGAAACCTCCGTGCAGTGTGTGACAGAGAAACCTCCATGCAGTGTGACAGAGAAACCTCCATGCAGTGTGTGACAGAGAAACCTCCGTGCAGTGTGACAGAGAAACCTCCGCGCAGTGTGTGACAGAGAAACCTCCGCGCAGTGTGACAGAGAAACCTCCGTGCAGTGTGTGACAGAGAAACCTCCGTGCAGTGTGACAGAGAAACCTCCGTGCAGTGTGACAGAGAAACCTCCGTGCAGTGTGGCATATCCTGGCATATTAATTGGAATAATCCTAACATATTAATTGTCATAATCCTGGCATATTAATTGGCATAACCCTGGCATATTAATTGGAATAATCCTGACATATTAATTGGCATAACCCTGGCATATTAATTGGCATAACCCTGGCATATTAATTGGCATAACCCTGGTATATTAATTGGCATAACCCTGGCATATTAATTGGCATAACCTTGGTATATTAATTGGCATAACCCTGGTATATTAATTGGCATAACCCTGGCATATTAATTGGCATAATCCTGGTATATTAATTGGCATAATCCTGGTATATTAATTGGCATAACCCTGACATATTAATTGGCATAACCCTGGTATATTAATTGGCATAACCCTGGTATATTAATTGGCATAACCCTGACATATTAATTGGCACAATTCTAGCATATTAATTGGCATAACCCTGGTATATTAATTGGCATAACCCTGACATATTAATTGGCATAATCCTGACATATTGAGTGACAAAATCCTGGCATATTAATTGGCATAATCCTGACACATTGAGTGACAAAATCCTGGCATATTAATTGGCACAATCCTGGCATATTAATTGGCATAACCCTGGCATATTAATTGGCATAACCCTGGTATATTAATTGGCATAACCCTGACATATTAATTGGAATAATCCTGGCATATTAATTGGCGTAACCCTGACATATTAATTGGCATAATCCTGGCATATTAATTGGCATATTGAGGGGCTAAATCCTGGCATATTGAGGGGCAAAATCCTGGCATATTAATTGGCATATTGAGGGGCTATATCCTGGCATATTAATTGGCATATTGAGGGGCTAAATCCTGGCATATTGAGGGGCAGAATCCTTGCATATTAAATGGCTAAATCCTGGCATATTAATTTGCATAACCCTGGTATATTAATTGGCATAACCCTGGTATAATAATTGGCATAACCCTGACATATTAATTGGAATAATCCTGACATATTAATTGGCAAAATCCTGACATATTGAGTGACAAATTCCTGGCATATTAATTGGCATAATCCTGACATATTAATTGGCAAATTTCTGGCATATTAATTGGCACAATCCTGGCATATTAATTGGCATAACCCTGGTATATTAATTGGAATAATCCTGGCATATTAATTGGCATAATCCTGGTATATTAATTGGCATAACCATGACATATTAATTGGCATAACCCTGACATATTAATTGGCATTACCCTGGCATATTAATTGGCAAAATCCTGACATATTGAGTGACAAATTCCTGGCATATTAAATGGCAAATTCCTGGCATATTAATTGGCATAATCCTGATATATTGAGTGACAAAATCCTGGCATATTAATAAGCATAACCCTTACATATTAATTGGCATAACCCTTACATATTAATTGGCAAATTCCTGGCATATTAATTGGCAAATTCCTGGCATATTAATTAGCAAATTCCTGGTATATTAATTGGAATAATCCTGGCATATTAATTGGCGTAACCCTGACATATTAATTGGCATAATCCTGGCATATTAATTGGCATATTGAGGGGCTAAATACTGGCATATTGAGGGGCAAAATCCTGGCATATTAATTGGCATATTGAGGGGCTAAATCCTGGCATATTAATTGGCATATTGAGGGGCTAAATCCTGGCATATTGAGGGGCAGAATCCTTGCATATTAAATGGCTAAATCCTGGCATATTAATTTGCATAACCCTGGTATATTAATTGGCATAACCCTGGTATAATAATTGGCATAACCCTGACATATTAATTGGAATAATCCTGACATATTAATTGGCAAAATCCTGACATATTGAGTGACAAATTCCTGGCATATTAATTGGCATAATCCTGACATATTAATTGGCAAATTTCTGGCATATTAATTGGCAAATTTCTGGCATATTAATTGGCACAATCCTGGCATATTAATTGGCATAACCCTGGTATATTAATTGGAATAATCCTGGCATATTAATTGGCATAATCCTGGTATATTAATTGGCATAACCATGACATATTAATTGGCATAACCCTGACATATTAATTGGCATTACCCTGGCATATTAATTGGCAAAATCCTGACATATTGAGTGACAAATTCCTGGCATATTAAATGGCAAATTCCTGGCATATTAATTGGCATAATCCTGATATATTGAGTGACAAAATCCTGGCATATTAATAAGCATAACCCTTACATATTAATTGGCATAACCCTTACATATTAATTGGCAAATTCCTGGCATATTAATTGGCAAATTCCTGGCATATTAATTAGCAAATTCCTGGCATATTAATTAGCATAACCCTGACATATTAATTGGCATAACCCTGGCATATTAATTGGCATAATCCTAGCATATTAATTGGCATAACCCTGGTATATTAATTGACATAACCCTGACATATTAACTGGCATAACCCTGGCATATTAATTAGCATAACCCTGACATATTAATTGGCATAACCCTGGCATATTAATTGGCATAATCCTAGCATATTAATTGGCATAACCCTGGTATATTAATTGACATAACCCTGACATATTAATTGGCATAACCCTGGCATATTAATTGGGATAATCCTGGCATATTAATTGGCACAATCCTGGCATATTAATTGGCATAACCCTGGCATATTAATTGGCATAATCCTGGCATATTAATTGGCACAATCCTGGCATATTAATTGGCATAACCCTGACATATTAATTGGCATAAACCTGGTTTATTAATTGGCATAACCCTGGTATATTAATTGGCATAACCCTGACATATTAATTGGAATAATCCTGGCATATTAATTGGCATAACCCTGACATATTAATTGGCATAATCCTGGCATATTAATTGGCATATTGAGGGGCTAAATCCTGGCATATTGAGGGGCAAAATCCTGGCATATTAATTGGCATATTGAGGGGCTAAATCCTGGCATATTGAGGGGCAGAATCCTCGCATATTAAATGGCTAAATCCTGGCATATTGATTGGCATAACCCTGGTATATTAATTGGCATAACCCTGGTATAATAATTGGCATAACCCTGACATGTTAATTGGAATAATCCTGACATATTAATTGGCAAAATCCTGACATATTGAGTGACAAATTCCTGGCATATTAATTGGCATAGACCTGACATATTAATTGGCAAATTCCTGGCATATTAATTGGCACAATCCTGGCATATTAATTGGCATAACCCTGGTATATCAATTGGCAAAATCCTTGTATATTAAATGGCACAACACTGACATATTAATTGGCAAATTCCTGGCATATTAATTGGCATAACCCTGACATATTAATTGGCATAACCCTGGCATATTAATTGGCAAAATCCTGGCATATTAATTGGCATATTGAGAAGCTAAATCCTGGCATATTGAGGGGCAAAATCCTGGCATATTGAGGGGCAGAATCCTTGCATATTAAATGGCTAAATCCTGGCATATTAATTGGCATAACCCTGGTATATTAATTGGCATAACCCTGGTATAATAATTGGCATAACCCTGACATATTAATTGGAATAATCCTGACATATTAATTGGCAAAATCCTGACATATTGAGTGACAAATTCCTGGCATATTAATTGGCATAATCCTGACATATTAATTGGCAAATTTCTGGCATATTAATTGGCACAATCCTGGCATATTAATTGGCATAACCCTGGTATATTAATTGGAATAATCCTGGCATATTAATTGGCATAATCCTGGTATATTAATTGGCATAACCCTGACATATTAATTGGCATAACCCTGACATATTAATTGGCATTACCCTGGCATATTAATTGGCAAAATCCTGACATATTGAGTGACAAATTCCTGGCATATTAATTGGCATAATCCTGACATATTAATTGGCAAATTTCTGGCATATTAATTGGCACAATCCTGGCATATTAATTGGCATAACCCTGGTATATTAATTGGAATAATCCTGGCATATTAATTGGCATAATCCTGGTATATTAATTGGCATAACCCTGACATATTAATTGGCATAACCCTGACATATTAATTGGCATTACCCTGGCATATTAATTGGCAAAATCCTGACATATTGAGTGACAAATTCCTGGCATATTAAATGGCAAATTCCTGGCATATTAATTGGCATAATCCTGATATATTGAGTGACAAAATCCTGGCATATTAATTAGCATAACCCTTACATATTAATTGGCATAACCCTTACGTATTAATTGGCAAATTCCTGGCATATTAATTGGCAAATTCCTGGCATATTAATTAGCAAAATCCTGGTATATTAATTGGCATAATCCTGGTATATAAATTGGCATAACCCTGACATATTAATTGGCATAACCCTGACATATTAATTGGGATAATCCTGACATATTAATTGGCAAAATCCTGACATATTGAGTGACAAATTCCTGGCATATTAAATGGCACAACCCTGACATATTAATTGGCAAATTCCTGGCATATTAATTGGCATAACCCTGACATATTAATTGGCATAACCCTGGCATATTAATTGGCAAAATCCTGGCATATTAATTGGCATATTGAGAAGCTAAATCCTGGCATATTGAGGGGCAAATTCCTGGCATATTAATTGGCATATTGAGTGGCTAAATCCTGGCATATTGAGGGGCAGAATCCTGGCATATTAAATGGCTAAATCCTGGCATATTCAGTGTCAGAATCCTGGCATATTGAGTGGCTAAATCCTGGCATATTGAGTGGCTAAATCCTGGAATATTAATTAGCATAACCCTTACATATTAATTGGCATAACCCTTACGTATTAATTGGCAAATTCCTGGCATATTAATTGGCAAATTCCTGGCATATTAATTAGCAAAATCCTGGTATATTAATTGGCATAATCCTGGTATATAAATTGGCATAACCCTGACATATTAATTGGCATAACCCTGACATATTAATTGGGATAATCCTGACATATTAATTGGCAAAATCCTGACATATTGAGTGACAAATTCCTGGCATATTAAATGGCACAACCCTGACATATTAATTGGCAAATTCCTGGCATATTAATTGGCATAACCCTGACATATTAATTGGCATAACCCTGGCATATTAATTGGCAAAATCCTGGCATATTAATTGGCATATTGAGAAGCTAAATCCTGGCATATTGAGGGGCAAATTCCTGGCATATTAATTGGCATATTGAGTGGCTAAATCCTGGCATATTGAGGGGCAGAATCCTGGCATATTAAATGGCTAAATCCTGGCATATTCAGTGTCAGAATCCTGGCATATTGAGTGGCTAAATCCTGGCATATTGAGTGGCTAAATCCTGGAATATTGAGTGGCAAAATCCTGGCATATTGAGGGGCAAAATACTGGCATATTGAGGGGCAAAATACTGGAATATTAATTGGCAAATTCCTGGCATATTGAGGGGCAAAATACTGGCATATTGATAGGCAAAAGAATGGCATTTTGAGGGGCAAAATACTGACATATTAAATGGCATATTGAGGGGCAAAATTCTGGCATATTAAATGGCATATTGGGGGAAAAAATACTGGCATATTAAATGGGAAAAGAATGGCACATTGAGGGGCAAAATCCTGGCATATGAAATGGCATATTGAGGGGCAAAATACTGGCATATTAAATGGCAAAAGAATGGCATATTGAGGGCAAAATACTGACTTATTGAGTGGCAAAATATTACTGGCATATTGACCAACTGCTCCCAACCAGCCTCCATATTACAGTAGACCGGTATAACATGCTTGTGAGGGTAGGTGAGGCGAGTGGGAGATATTGTCGGGGGTGGGAACATCCTCCTCCCTGCACATAAAGGTAATTAAGCAGGGAGGGCGACAGCATTTCTGTGTCTGTATGTATGTGTATGTGACTGACTCCATGTGCGACTGTATATTTATGTGTATATATGTGATTGTATATGTGTGTCTGTGTGTATGTGACTGACTGCATGTGTGACTGTATATTTATGTGTATGTATGTGATTGTATATGTGTGTCTGTGTGTATGTGACTGACTGCATGTGTGACTGTATATTTATGTGTATGTATGTGATTGTATATGTGTGTTTGTGTGTATGTGACTGACTGCGTGTGTGACTGTATATATGTGTGTCTATGTAACTGCATACTTGCATATGACTGTGTGATTATGTGACTGTATTTAATTCTGTATGTGCACCCATACATAATCACATATACACATTGGGGGACATGTATAAACACGGCGCACGTTGGTGCAATCGGCATGTGAGCCAATGTATATAACAGACTCACGAGAGTTATCCACGCTGAATGCGTATATTTAAGTTGGTTCGCGCTCGTTGTGCCGGCGCAGCCTATGTGTAAAAAATAAAGCACAGAAAAGTGCCTGATATAGAGCAGGAGTGGAGACAGAGAGAGAGACAGACATGGGGGCAGGAGGGGAGAGAGAGAGAGACAGACATGGGGGCAGGAGGGGAGAGAGAGAGAGACAGACATGGGGGCAGGAGGGGAGAGAGAGAGAGACAGACATGGGGGCAGGAGGGAAGAGAGAGACAGACATAGGGGCAGGAGGGGAGAGAGAGACAGACATAGGGGCAGGAGGGGAGAGAGAGAGAGACAGGCATGGGAGCAGGAGGGGAGAGAGAGACAGACATGGGGGCAGGAGGGGAGATAGAGACAGACATGGGGGCAGGAGGGGAGAGAGAGAGAGAGACAGACATGGGGGCAGGAGGGGAGAGAGAGACAGACATGGGGGCAGGAGGGGAGAGAGAGAGAGACAGACATGGGGGCAGGAGGGGAGAGAGAGACAGACAGACATGGGGCAGGAGGGGAGAGAGAGAGAGACAGACATAGGGGCAGGAGGGGAGAGAGAGACAGACATAGGGGCAGGAGGGGAGAGAGAGAGAGACAGACATGGGAGCAGGAGGGGAGAGAGAGAGAGAGACAGACATGGGGGCAGGAGGGGAGAGAGAGAGAGACAGACATGGGGGCAGGAGGGGAGAGAGAGAGAGACAGACATAGGGGCAGGAGGGGAGAGAGAGACAGACATAGGGGCAGGAGGGGAGAGAGAGAGAGACAGACATGGGAGCAGGAGGGGAGAGAGAGACAGACATGGGGGCAGGAGGGGAGAGAGAGACAGACATGGGGGCAGGAGGGGAGAGAGAGAGAGACAGACATAGGGGCAGGAGGGGAGAGAGAGACAGACATAGGGGCAGGAGGGGAGAGAGAGACAGACATGGGGGCAGGAGGGGAGAGAGAGACAGACATAGGGGCAGGAGGGGAGAGAGAGACAGACATGGGGGCAGGAGGGGAGAGAGAGACAGACATGGGGGCAGGAGGGGAGAGAGAGAGAGAGACAGACATGGGGGCAGGAGGGGAGAGAGAGACAGACATGGGGGCAGGAGGGGAGAGAGAGAGAGAGACAGACATGGGGGCAGGAGGGGAGAGAGAGACAGACATGGGGGCGGAGGGGAGAGAGAGAGAGACAGACATGGGGGCAGGAGGGGAGAGAGAGAGACATGGGGGCAGGAGGGGAGAGAGAGAGAGACAGACATGGGGGCAGGAGGGGAGAGAGAGACAGACATGGGGGCGGAGGGGAGAGAGAGAGAGACAGACATGGGGGCAGGAGGGGAGAGAGAGAGACATGGGGGCAGGAGGGGAGAGAGAGAGAGACAGACATGGGGGCAGGAGGGGAGAGAGAGAGACATGGGGGCAGGAGGGGAGAGAGAGAGAGAGACAGACATGGGGGCAGGAGGGGAGAGAGATACAGACATAGGGGCAGGAGGGGAGAGAGAGACAGACATGGGAGCAGGAGGGGAGAGAGAGACAGACATGGGGGCAGGAGGGGAGAGAGAGAGAGAGACAGACATGGGGGCAGGAGGGGAGAGAGAGACAGACATTGGGTATGAGTGGGGAGAGAGAGAGAGACAGACATTGGGTATGAGTGGGGAGAGAGAGAGAGACAGACATGAGGGTAGAGGGAAAGAGAGAGACAGACATGTTGGTATAGGAAGTTAGAGACAGACATGAGGGTATGGGGAAAGAGAGAGAAAGACATGTGGGTATGGGGAGAGAGAGACACGTGAGTGACTGACTTGGTGGAATATTATTTATCACTCATTGTGTACTTCTTTTCCAATGATGCTAAGCCAGACTAATGAGAGACTTTGGCTGGTTGGGAATCATGGGTAGTATGGTAGTAAAACGGCAGTAAAAACTCATTCTGCTAGCCAGCAAAAGTCTCCGATGTTGCTGGCTGAGCATCATAGAAATAAATAAAACCACTACACAGTATTATGGCAAAATATATATCTTTATTTAAAATAAAAGTTTGTGCTCTAAAGGGCGTCTGGAACAGACATGTCTAAAGGGGAGGAGTTCATAATATAACCACGCCCACCTTTAGGCGCCAAAAGAAAACCTGCACCAGGCGCCCGTGACCCTAGGATCGGCCCTGATACTGGCATATTATTGGGCAACTTAGCTGGGGAATATTATGGGCAAATAATATTGGCAATGTGTATGTAATGGGGTGATAGAGGCATGTAAATGGGGTGATGGGGTATGTCGTGGGTGTGCATCGTGGGTAGGGGGGGTGCCCAAAATTTGTGTGCCTAGGGCAGCACAAAACCAAGATACACCACTGTCTGCAGCGCTACCTGCGTACAACCCGGCTATCTCACCTTCACAGCATGGAGTCCATAATACAACATGTCACCACAGGTAATAACCCACCCTGTGACATCATTCTTACCCAAGCTGGGGCAATTCCTCATCCAATCTGTGCGCTAGATTTAGGGAAAAAGACTAATGAGTGTCATGCAGGGAGGGCAGTGCCAGTGGAGGAGTGGTGTCATATAGGGAGGGCAGTGCCAGGGGAGGAGTGGTGTCATACAGGGAGGGCAGTGCCAGTGGAGGAGTGGTGTCATATAGGGAGGGCAGTGCCAGGGGAGGAGTGGTGTCATACAGGGAGGGCAGTGCCAGTGGAGGAGTGGTGTCAACCAGGGAGGGCAGTGCCAGTGGTGTCATGCAGGGAGGGCAGTGCCAGTGGAGGAGTGGTGTCAACCAGGGAGGGCAGTGCCAGTGGTGTCATGCAGGGAGGGCAGTGCCATTGGAGGAGTGGTGTCATGCAGGGAGGGCAGTGCCAGTGGTGTCATGCAGGGAGGGCAGTGCCAGTGGAGGAGTGGTGTCATATAGGGAGGGCAGTGCCAGTGGAGGAGTGGTGTCATACAGGGAGGGCAGTGCCAGTGGAGGAGTGGTGTCATACAGGGAGGGCAGTGCCAGTGGTGTCATACAGGAAAGGCAGTGCCAGTGGGGGAGTGGTGTCATGCAGGGAGGGCAGTGCCAGTGGAGGAGTGGTGTCATGCAGGGAGGGCAGTGCCAGGGGAGGAGTGGTGTCATACAGGGAGGGCAGTGCCAGTGGAGGAGTGGTGTCAACCAGGGAGGGCAGTGCCAGTGGTGTCATGCAGGGAGGGCAGTGCCAGTGGAGGAGTGGTGTCAACCAGGGAGGGCAGTGCCAGTGGTGTCATGCAGGGAGGGCAGTGCCAGTGGAGGAGTGGTGTCATGCAGGGAGGGCAGTGCCAGTGGTGTCATGCAGGGAGGGCAGTGCCAGTGGAGGAGTGGTGTCATATAGGGAGGGCAGTGCCAGTGGAGGAGTGGTGTCATACAGGGAGGGCAGTGCCAGTGGAGGAGTGGTGTCATACAGGGAGGGCAGTGCCAGTGGTGTCATACAGGAAAGGCAGTGCCAGTGGGGGAGTGGTGTCATGCAGGGAGGGCAGTGCCAGTGGAGGAGTGGTGTCATACAGGGAGGGCAGTGCCAGTGGTGTCATGCAGGGAGGGCAGTGCCAGTGGAGGAGTGGTGTCATATAGGGAGGGCAGTGCCAGTGGAGGAGTGGTGTCATACAGGGAGGGCAGTGCCAGTGGAGGAGTGGTGTCATACAGGGAGGGCAGTGCCAGTGGTGTCATACAGGAAAGGCAGTGCCAGTGGGGGAGTGGTGTCATGCAGGGAGGGCAGTGCCAGTGGAGGAGTGGTGTCATGCAGGGAGGGCAGTGCCAGTGGAGGAGTGGTGTCATGCAGGGAGGGCAGTGCCAGTGGTGTCATGCAGGGAGGGCAGTGCCAGTGGAGGAGTGGTTTCATGCAGGGAGGGCAGTGCCAGTGGAGGAGTGGTGTCATGCTGGTAGGGCAGTGCTAGTGGAGGAGTGCTGTCATACAGGGAGGGCAGTGCCAGTGGAGGAGTGGTGTCATGCAGGGAGGGCAGTGCCAGTGGAGGAGTGCTGTCATACAGGGAGGGCAGTGCCAGTGGAGGAGTGGTGTCATGCAGGGAGGGCAGTGCCAGTGGAGGAGTGCTGTCATACAGGGAGGGCAGTGCCAGTGGAGGAGTGGTGTCATGAAGCAGGTGGTCTGTCTGGTTCTGATCCTTTGCTGCATTGTGGGGCAGATGTTGTACTGTCTGTTGCCAGCAGGTGGTGCTAGATCACTTCCCAAATCCATTACTCCCCAGAGCTGAGTCCAGGGCAAGACTTATTGCCGCTCTAGGCAAACATATATTTTGCCGTCACCTGCTGATCCCTCAGGCATTTACACAGTAACACAGTGTCACATACAAGTGCAGCCACACGTACATACACAGTAACACAGTGTCACATACAAATGCAGCCACACGTACACACACAGTAACACAGTGTCACATACAAATGCAGCCACACGTACACACACAGTAACACAGTGTCACATACAAGTGCAGCCACACGTACATACACAGTAACACAGTGTCACATACAAATGCAGCCACACGTACACACACAGTAACACAGTGTCACATACAAATGCAGCCACACGTACACACACAGTAACACAGTGTCACATACAAATGCAGCCACACGTACACACACAGTAACACAGTGTCACATACAAATGCAGCCACACGTACACACACAGTAACACAGTGTCACATACAAATGCAGCCACACGTACACACACAGTAACACAGTGTCACATACAAATGCAGCCACACGTACACACACAGTAACACAGTGTCACATACAAATGCAGCCACACGTACACACACAGTAACACAGTGTCACATACAAATGCAGCCACACGTACACACACAGTAACACAGTGTCACATACAAATGCAGCCACACGTACACACACAGTAACACAGTGTCACATACAAATGCAGCCACACGTACACACACAGTAACACAGTGTCACATACAAATGCAGCCACACGTACACACACAGTAACACAGTGTCACATACAAATGCAGCCACACGTACACACACAGTAACACAGTGTCACATACAAATGCAGCCACACGTACACACACTGTAACACAGTGTCACATACAAATGCAGCCACACGTACACACACAGTAACACAGTGTCACATACAAATGCAGCCACACGTACACACACAGTAACACAGTGTCACATACAAATGCAGCCACACGTACACACACAGTAACACAGTGTCACATACAAATGCAGCCACACGTACACACACAGTAACACAGTGTCACATACAAATGCAGCCACACGTACACACACAGTAACACAGTGTCACATACAAATACAGCCACACGTACACACACAGTAACACAGTGTCACATACAAATGCAGCCACACGTACACACACAGTAACACAGTGTCACATACAAATGCAGCCACACGTACACACACAGTAACACAGTGTCACATACAAATACAGCCACACGTACACACACAGTAACACAGTGTCACATACAAATGCAGCCACACGTACACACACAGTAACACAGTGTCACATACAAATGCAGCCACACGTACACACACAGTAACAGAGTGTCACATACAAATGCAGCCACACGTACACACACAGTAACACAGTGTCACATACAAATGCAGCCACACGTACACACACAGTAACAGAGTGTCACATACAAATGCAGCCATACGTACACACACAGTAACACAGTGTCACATACAAATGCAGCCACACGTACACACACAGTAACAGTGTCACATACAAATGCAGCCACACGTACACACACAGTAACACAGTGTCACATACAAATGCAGCCACACGTACACACACAGTAACACAGTGTCACATACAAATACAGCCACACGTACACACACAGTAACACAGTGTCACATACAAATGCAGCCACACGTACACACACAGTAACACAGTGTCACATACAAATGCAGCCACACGTACACACACAGTAACACAGTGTCACATACAAATGCAGCCACACGTACACACACAGTAACAGAGTGTCACATACAAATGCAGCCACACGTACACACACAGTAACACAGTGTCACATACAAATGCAGCCACACGTACACACACAGTAACAGAGTGTCACATACAAATGCAGCCACACGTACACACACAGTAACACAGTGTCACATACAAATGCAGCCACACGTACACACACAGTAACACAGTGTCACATACAAATGCAGCCACACGTACACACACAGTAACACAGTGTCACATACAAATGCAGCCACACGTACACACACAGTAACACAGTGTCACATACAAATGCAGCCACACGTACACACACAGTAACACAGTGTCACATACAAATGCAGCCACACGTACACACACAGTAACACAGTGTCACATACAAATGCAGCCACACGTACACACACAGTAACAGAGTGTCACATACAAATGCAGCCACACGTACACACACAGTAACACAGTGTCACATACAAATGCAGCCACACGTACACACACAGTAACAGAGTGTCACATACAAATGCAGCCACACGTACACACACAGTAACACAGTGTCACATACAAATGCAGCCACACGTACACACACAGTAACAGAGTGTCACATACAAATGCAGCCACACGTACACACACAGTAACACAGTGTCACATACAAATGCAGCCACACGTACACACACAGTAACAGAGTGTCACATACAAATACAGCCACACGTACACACACAGTAACACAGTGTCACATACAAATGCAGCCACACGTACACACACAGTAACACAGTGTCACATACAAATGCAGCCACACGTACACACACAGTAACACAGTGTCACATACAAATGCAGCCACACGTACACACACAGTAACAGAGTGTCACATACAAATGCAGCCACACGTACACACACAGTAACACAGTGTCACATACAAATGCAGCCACACGTACACACACAGTAACACAGTGTCACATACAAATACAGCCACACGTACACACACAGTAACACAGTGTCACATACAAATGCAGCCACACGTACACACACAGTAACACAGTGTCACATACAAATGCAGCCACACGTACACACACAGTAACACAGTGTCACATACAAATGCAGCCACACGTACACACACAGTAACACAGTGTCACATACAAATGCAGCCACACGTACACACACAGTAACACAGTGTCACATACAAATGCAGCCACACGTACACACACAGTAACACAGTGTCACATACAAGTGCAGCCACACGTACACACACAGTAACACAGTGTCACATACAAATGCAGCCACACGTACACACACAGTAACACAGTGTCACATACAAATGCAGCCACACGTACACACACAGTAACACAGTGTCACATACAAATGCAGCCACACGTACACACACAGTAACACAGTGTCACATACAAATGCAGCCACACGTACACACACAGTAACACAGTGTCACATACAAATGCAGCCACACGTACACACACAGTAACACAGTGTCACATACAAATGCAGCCACACGTACACACACAGTAACACAGTGTCACATACAAATGCAGCCACACGTACACACACAGTAACACAGTGTCACATACAAATGCAGCCACACGTACACACACAGTAACACAGTGTCACATACAAATGCAGCCACACGTACACACACAGTAATACAGTGTCACATACAAATGCAGCCACACGTACACACACAGTAACACAGTGTCACATACAAATGCAGCCACACGTACACACACAGTAACACAGTGTCACATACAAATGCAGCCACACGTACACACACAGTAACACAGTGTCACATACAAATGCAGCCACACGTACACACACAGTAACACAGTGTCACATACAAATGCAGCCACACGTACACACACAGTAACACAGTGTCACATACAAATGCAGCCACACGTACACACACAGTAACACAGTGTCACATACAAATGCAGCCACACGTACACACACAGTAACACAGTGTCACATACAAATGCAGCCACACGTACACACACAGTAACACAGTGTCACATACAAATGCAGCCACACGTACACACACAGTAACACAGTGTCACATACAAATGCAGCCACACGTACACACACAGTAACACAGTGTCACATACAAATGCAGCCACACGTACACACACAGTAACACAGTGTCACATACAAATGCAGCCACACGTACACACACAGTAACACAGTGTCACATACAAATGCAGCCACACGTACACACACAGTAACACAGTGTCACATACAAATGCAGCCACACGTACACACACAGTAACACAGTGTCACATACAAATGCAGCCACACGTACACACACAGTAACACAGTGTCACATACAAATACAGCCACACGTACACACACAGTAACACAGTGTCACATACAAATGCAGCCACACGTACACACACAGTAACACAGTGTCACATACAAATGCAGCCACACGTACACACACAGTAACACAGTGTCACATACAAATACAGCCACACGTACACACACAGTAACACAGTGTCACATACAAATGCAGCCACACGTACACACACAGTAACACAGTGTCACATACAAATGCAGCCACACGTACACACACAGTAACAGAGTGTCACATACAAATGCAGCCACACGTACACACACAGTAACACAGTGTCACATACAAATGCAGCCACACGTACACACACAGTAACAGAGTGTCACATACAAATGCAGCCACACGTACACACACAGTAACACAGTGTCACATACAAATGCAGCCACACGTACACACACAGTAACAGTGTCACATACAAATGCAGCCACACGTACACACACAGTAACACAGTGTCACATACAAATGCAGCCACACGTACACACACAGTAACACAGTGTCACATACAAATACAGCCACACGTACACACACAGTAACACAGTGTCACATACAAATGCAGCCACACGTACACACACAGTAACAGAGTGTCACATACAAATGCAGCCACACGTACACACACAGTAACACAGTGTCACATACAAATGCAGCCACACGTACACACACAGTAACAGAGTGTCACATACAAATGCAGCCACACGTACACACACAGTAACACAGTGTCACATACAAATGCAGCCACACGTACACACACAGTAACAGAGTGTCACATACAAATGCAGCCACACGTACACACACAGTAACACAGTGTCACATACAAATGCAGCCACACGTACACACACAGTAACAGAGTGTCACATACAAATGCAGCCACACGTACACACACAGTAACACAGTGTCACATACAAATGCAGCCACACGTACACACACAGTAACACAGTGTCACATACAAATACAGCCACACGTACACACACAGTAACACAGTGTCACATACAAATGCAGCCACACGTACACACACAGTAACACAGTGTCACATACAAATGCAGCCACACGTACACACACAGTAACACAGTGTCACATACAAATGCAGCCACACGTACACACACAGTAACAGAGTGTCACATACAAATGCAGCCACACGTACACACACAGTAACACAGTGTCACATACAAATGCAGCCACACGTACACACACAGTAACACAGTGTCACATACAAATACAGCCACACGTACACCCACAGTAACACAGTGTCACATACAAATGCAGCCACACGTACACACACAGTAACACAGTGTCACATACAAATGCAGCCACACGTACACACACAGTAACACAGTGTCACATACAAATGCAGCCACACGTACACACACAGTAACACAGTGTCACATACAAATGCAGCCACACGTACACACACAGTAACACAGTGTCACATACAAATGCAGCCACACGTACACACACAGTAACACAGTGTCACATACAAATGCAGCCACACGTACACACACAGTAACACAGTGTCACATACAAATGCAGCCACACGTACACACACAGTAACACAGTGTCACATACAAATGCAGCCACACGTACACACACAGTAACACAGTGTCACATACAAATGCAGCCACACGTACACACACAGTAACAGAGTGTCACATACAAATGCAGCCACACGTACACACACAGTAACACAGTGTCACATACAAATGCAGCCACACGTACACACACAGTAACACAGTGTCACATACAAATGCAGCCACACGTACACACACAGTAACACAGTGTCACATACAAATGCAGCCACACGTACACACACAGTAACACAGTGTCACATACAAATACAGCCACACGTACACACACAGTAACACAGTGTCACATACAAATGCAGCCACACGTACACACACAGTAACACAATGTCACATACAAATGCAGCCACACGTACACACACAGTAACACAGTGTCACATACAAATGCAGCCACACGTACACACACAGTAACACAGTGTCACATACAAATGCAGCCACACGTACACACACAGTAACAGAGTGTCACATACAAATGCAGCCACACGTACACACACAGTAACAGAGTGTCACATACAAATGCAGCCACACGTACACACACAGTAACACAGTGTCACATACAAATGCAGCCACACGTACACACACAGTAACACAGTGTCACATACAAATGCAGCCACACGTACACACACAGTAACACAGTGTCACATACAAATGCAGCCACACGTACACACACAGTAACACAGTGTCACATACAAATGCAGCCACACGTACACACACAGTAACACATGCAATGACAGATGCAGCCACACGTACACACACAGTAACACATGCAATGTCAGATGCAGCCACACGTACACACACAGTAACACATGCAATGTGATCCGATCTATGGCACCCCCCTCTCCATGCCATTCATCTGTCTCACTCTCCCTCTACCCCACCCATGTCTGTCTCGTTGTCCCACATGCCATTCATCTGTCATCCTCCGTTATCTTCCCCTCTTTTGTATCTCTTCCCCATGTTTGTCTGTCTCTCTCTCTCCCTCCCCAATGGCTGGGGTCTCTCTCTCTCCCTCCCCAATGGCTGGGGTCTCTCTCCCTCCCCAATGGCTGGGGTCTCTCTCTTCCTCCCCAATGGCTGGGGTCTCTCTCCCTCCCCAATGGCTGGGGTCTCTCTCTTCCTCCCCAATGGCTGGGGTCTCTCTCTTCCTCCCCAATGGCTGGGGTCTCTCTCTTCCTCCCCAATGGCTGGGGTCTCTCTCTTCCTCCCCAATGGCTGGGGTCTCTCTCTTCCTCCCCAATGGCTGGGTCTCTCTCTTCCTCCCCAATGGCTGGGGTCTCTCTCTTCCTCCCCAATGGCTGGGTCTCTCTCTTCCTCCCCAATGGCTGGGTCTCTCTCTTCCTCCCCAATGGCTGGGGTCTCTCTCTCTCTCTCCCTCCCCCAATGTCTGGGTTCTCTTTTTCTCCCACTTGCCCCAGATGTTTGGGGGTTCCCCTACCCCCCCCCAAATGCCTTGTTTCTTTTCCCCCCTCCCCCCCATATCTTACCTCAGCATCATCAGAGCTCACTTCCCACGCAGGGACTCAAGCACCACTGGCACCTCGGCACCCGGATTACCCAGCCCTATAGGTGGTGCCGGGCCTGGCTGTGACCTCATCACTGGCTGGGATGCTGCTTGCTTCGGAGCGGACTGGCACCCGGAATACCCAGCCCTATAGGTGGCGCCGGGCCTGGCTGTGACCTCATCACTGGCTGGGTGATTACTGGTCCAGGTACCAGGGTATTATACAAGTCAATACCCCCGGGGGGGCAGTTAGGGTTGCCCCACTACCAGTAGGCTACCAACAGGCCAGTAAATAATTGAGTCTGGGTTTACCTGACACTCAGGACTTTATTCATGAGGGGGAAATGGACAAGGGAGGTGAAAATGTAAGGCCACAGTAGCAGAGTTTGAATACAGCTCAATGGGAGAATGTTTCCAACTCGGCTTCATTGGCCTTAAGTTTGAAATTCCCTGCAATTCTCTCATGAATGTATATCAAAAGCGCAGGATGGTGCAGAATGGCGGAGGATGGCGCAGGATGGCGGAGGGTGGCGCAGGATGGCGGAGGGTGGCGCAGAATGGCGGAGGATGGTGCAGAATGGCGGAGGATGGTGCAGAATGGCGGAGGATGGCGCAGGATGGTGCAGAATGGCGGAGGATGGTGCAGAATGGCACAGGATGGCGGAGGATGGTGCAGAATGGCACAGGATGGCGCTACCCTGGTAGCTGCAGCTCTTCAACCCTGATCCTTCTTTCTGCCTCATCCAGGTTACGATTTCACTCAAGTCCTGGACTTTTTGCCTATGTCTTATTTTATCTTGTTTGTTTCTAGCCGGGGCCATCACTGCTCTTACCATTTACCAGGTCCTGCACATGTATGTTGCTGTTTTTTATTTTCCATGATTCTCCAACACGTTGGTTTGAGAGTGTATTCATCACCACTTATATGTATGATTGTGGTGCTCCACAGTATTGCACTATTATTATTTGTATTTAATCTAAGGTACCACCATCCTGCGCCATTCTGCACCATCCTGCTTTTTTGATATACATTGTTTGTGATCATTCTGGAGAGTGCTTCAGAGGGCTGTGTTTGTGTGCAGTATCGCAAGTATCACTGTTACACCAATTTTAGCACTTTATTTTGCACTAATCACTTTGTTTTTGCATTCTCTCATGAATGAAAGCCTAAGATGTAGGATGAAGGATGAGTTCTGCCCAAGTGTCTGTATTTATCCTCGCACCCAGGCACGCTCACACCCTCACACGCAGGCACGCTCACACCCAGGCACGCTCCCTCGCACACGGGCACACTCGCACCCGGGCACACTCGCAGACTCGCACCCGGGCACACTCGCAGACTCCCACCCGGGCACACTCGCAGACTCCCACCCGGGCACACTCGCAGACTCACACCCAGGCACACTCGCAGACTCACACCCAGGCACACTCACACATTCCTCTCCATTACAGAGAATGAGGAATCTCTTCTCCTCAGTGAATAAGACACAAACTTTACTGTTGTCAAATAAAACATGATATAAACAAGCTCAGTGCAACGGATCACAAGGTGGGGTGTCAGGGGAGATACAGTGGGGTCTTGGAGATTAGACCATGTGCTGGAAAGGGGACTGTGACCCCCACACACAGGGGATAAAACGTCTGGCAAGGGAGTGGTTAATCAGTGCTGCTCGCTTCCTGTCTGGAAGCCACGAGACGCACACCTCGCTGACCCGCCGGTCACAGCGGCCATTTTACAGTCGGTTTAATCTGCTGTGGGGGTTGCACAAGATGGCTGCCCATGGGCTGACTAAAGACCGAGCGCTCGCCCCCCCAGTACAGACACATGGCACAATATCTTCACTCTTAGAGTGACTCACCTGACCAGCCAGAGCGGTTCTCCCACCCAAACGCTTACCCCCAAAAATCCAACAGTGCAACAGATAAAATATACACAAAAAGTAAAATCAGAATTTACATAAAAACTTTACACAGGGGGCAAGTAAAAAAAACAAAAACGACCCCACAGGAAGCGCAGATTTTGGCGTACCATTAAATATATACAAACCCCCTCTCCCCCCAAAAATAAAAACAGGCATTACCGCTAGGGCACAAATATCCAATATAAACGCACCGACCAGATAGAGCAGCCCCCCCATGGAGCAGTGGAGTTTACACGTTCTGGCAAGTATAAATGCCCCTCACTGCCAGAGCAGGGGTCCAAAACAAAACCAAAGATATCCCAGACTCTGACAGCATGCGACATGTCCACGTACACGCAGTGCCTGCTGGGAAAAGGAAGCGTGTGGTCAAAGAATGGCCTTCAGTCTGCAGCGCACCCAGAATCCTTAGCAGCAGAGATCATGCCACCAGCTG